>CM035114.1:20118312-20718312 GCA_020205505.1 Panax japonicus
TTTTTAGTTGTTCTACCAAAAAAAAAAAAAAATTGGGTCCGGATTTTCTCCCGTCCGGGAGGTCCGGACCTGATCCAATTTCTATATATATATATATATATATATATATATATATATATATATATATATAGGATCTCCATCCACAGCAACCGGTTGTTGGGGAGCAACCCCTTTTATCCAGCCGGTAAAAGCTGTACCGACCTTAGAATTTTTTTTTTATAAGCCGGTACAGCTTGTACCTGCTGGATAAAAGGGGTTGCTTCCCAACAACCGATTGCTGTGGATGGAGATCCATATATATATATATATATATATATATATATATATATATATATATATAGGGTCCGGATCCTGTCCGGACTCCCGGACAGGTGTAAAATCCGGACCTTTTTTTTTTTTTTTTTTTTTTGCTTATTTTTTTTTGAAACAACTAAAAAAAAAAAAAAAAAAATTATGGAATTGGAATTTTTACATTATACAGTGTTTTGGGCGTGATTTGGATGCCTATAACAAAACATGTCTGTACAGTCTGGGCAGACTGTACATACATTGGTTGGTGTGGGTGTTAAAAACACACCCAAAACACTGTATTATTGAAAAATTTCACTTCCATAAATTTTTTTTTTTTTTTTTAGTTGTTCTACAAAAAAAAAAAAAAAAAAAAAAAAATTTTTCAGGTCCGGATTTTCTCCCGTCCGGGAGTCCGGACCTGATCTTTATTCTATATATATATATATATATGGTTGGTCATACACCAAATTAATCAAGTTAGTCAATTCCAACTATAAACAGGCAAACAGCTTTTACGTAAAGCGTTTTTCTAACACGCCCCACTGTCGACTGCTACTTATGCTTACCCTTCACCTTCCCTATCTTGCAATGGAGTAATATTTAATAATTAACTCATCTGTATTAAATTATATTGTATTTTATTTCTTTTAAGTTTAATATAAAATAAATTAATATAATTCATGTGTTCTTTACTCAACATAATTATGAAAATTATAATTATCTATTTATAGATTTGAATTTATTGTTTTATATTTAAATGAATTACATTAATTTTGAGTCTAATTTTTTTAAAAAATTAAAATTTAATTTTATATTTTGAAATGGAGTGGATACATCACTTATAACACTATTTTTGGTTACCATCACATGTTTTTCTTTCTTTTTATTTTTTATTTTTATACTACTATCTATTAAAGTAGAGCTTAAATGTTTTTGTTAACTCTGTTTTAACATTAACGTTTGTACTGACAACCTTAATCCCAATTATTTTAAATATTTTTATTCAGTATTAAGTTTTTTAAAGTACATAATTTGTGGCAATTTTTTCCCAATATATATTTAGCGACACAAATATTTTATTTAGCGACAATTGTTTGTGACAAATTCTAACAAATATTTTATTTAGCGACGATTGTTTGTGACAAATTCTATAGTGTTGTTAATTATTTGTGACGAATTCTATTTTGTTGGTAAATATAATATTTGTTTCGTTATGTGATTATGAATATAACCCTTACCCCACCCCCACTCCCACTCCCACCCCCACTCCCACCCCCACCCCCACCCCACCCCCACCCCTACCCCCACCCCACCCCACCCCACCCCACCCCTACCCCCACCCCCACCCCACCCCTACCCCCACCCCCACCCACACCCCACCCCACCTACCCACTCACCCCCACCTACCCACCCACCTACCCACCCCCACCTCCCTATCCACGCCACCCACCCCACATACCTATCCACCCCACCCACCCACCCACCCACCCACTCACCCACCCACCCACCCACCCACCCACCCACCCACCCAACACTCCCTCCCAAAAAATGATATTAAGCGATTATGTATACCCCACCCCAACCTACCTATAACCTACCCACCCCAGCACTACCCACCTACCCACCCCCACCCCCACCCCACCCCCACCCCACCACCACCCCACAACTCTCTCCCAAAATAAATTAATATTAAGCGATTATGTATACACCACCCACCCTCTACCCCCACCCACCAAAAAATAATAATCGTGTTTGGTGCGGTTACTGAGAGAGAGAGAAGTGCAATTGAATAGAATATGAGTTGAAAAATGGTTAACCAGTTAATTAACTATATTTGTTTTAAAAATATGGGTTCAAACTTTAACCAACCTGAATAAATAAAAATGGTTAACTAACCCATTTGGTTCCAGTTAATATGATTTGACCCAACAGTTAAGTACTTATATTGCCAGGTCTAATAACTATATATCTATATCTATAAAAATGGTTAAGACTCTATGTTATGTATATATAATTGTATTTAATTTATATACCGTCATTAAAAAAGGTTTTTCATATATGCTATAAATTTATATCCTCGTTATTGATATATTGGGAAAACTAGCTTGCAATCAATTTAAGGAAACTAGTTGAGAAACAATGCTTCCAAGTTCCAAATCAAGATGTAAAAGTAACTTATTAACAAGTTATTAACCTCTTATTCACAAGGGAAACTTCACTTAAACCATAATTAGGGTGTTCATCCATAAAATATCAAACCATAATTAGGGTGTTCATCCATAAAATATCAAATCGGTCCGATTGGTATCGATTTTTATCGAAGTCTGTACCAATCCAACGTTTTTAAAAGTTCAAAATTCAGCCCAAGGCCTAGAATAGCCCAAGTCTTACTTTTTAAGCCCAAGGCCTAGAACACCCCAAGACTTATACTCATTAGTTATGTTACATTTGGTAGTTATTTTATAAGGAAAACTTTCTTAAATGTTTACTAATTAACTATTAATGCCTTCACTTGGTAGGACATTACCAATAAATCTCAAATTGTCTCTTTGTTTTTTAAATGCATCGACCTACAAGAAGCAAAAGATAGCACATTACCAATAAGTCTCACATTATCTAATATGTGTTCTCTTATCTCATCTCTATTTTATAAATAGAGGAGACCACTAATACAAATTTGGGTTAATTACATATTCTATTACATTTTTGAAAATAATTACAACAACAATGTACTCATAAAATATTTACACAATTAATACAATTTCATATTTATTTACAATATTAGTGCAATTAGGATTCCTTAATTTAGGGAATTAGTATGCAATTAAAATTCCTTAATTTATGGATTAGTTATTCCCATGACTTCTCTCTCTCTCCTCATCTAGAACAACTACAGTTTTTAGATTCTCAACTATAGTTTTTAGATTCTCAAGAGCCATGGCTTCTGATGATTTACCCGCTGTGAGCTCTTGGATTGCATCTTCTAAATTTGCTTCAGCCAAGTCTATCTCAAACTCAGTTTTCACAATTTCAGCCTTAATCTTTGTACTGTGTTCACGGATAAGCTCCCTTTTTCTCCTTGCTGCCTCTACTTCTGTTTTTAACTATTCCAGAGTGACGGTGAGACTTGATGATATAGAAGTAGCATTCTCTTCAGCAGCAGACACATCTTTCAATTTGGATTTCGCCCTCAGCAGCTTTGAATTGAGACTCTGAATAGTTAAATCCGCCTTCTAATTTACTATTTTTCTTAGTCGAGCTATTTCTAAATTAAGATTCCTTAATTTAGGGATTAGTTATCCCCACGACTTCTTCCCTAATATAATTTAGCGATTTACTTTTTATGAATATTTGGTTACCCACAAAAATTAAAATTGTTACCTTTGTACAAAATGTTTGACTACCAACTACACCATATTCATAATAATTTTATTTTTAAAATGTTATTTATAAGTTGGTAGCCAAACCTTCATAAAAAGGTAACCAATTCAGTTTTATTGGGTTACCAATTAATTATAAACAAATTTAAGAATAGTTTCCAAGTGTTACGTGCAGATGGTATCCGAAATGCCGATGTCTAAGTTTCCATTTATGTAGCTGTTAGTTACTTATAAATAACCTTTTAAAAATAAAATTATTTTGAATATGGTGCAGTTGGTAGCCAAAATTTCATACAAAGGTAACCATTTTAGTTTTTGTGGGTAACCAAATATTCATAAAAAAAATTTGTTCGTGATTTTCCTCTTTGTTCGGCTACTCTGAATTCGTTTTGGATATGTTCTTGATGGTTTGGTAACTCCTGACTTCTTCTTCTTCAATTTTTTTTTTGTTTTGGTTATTCGTGATTTCCTCTTTGTTCGGCTACTCCGAATTCATTTTGGATCTGTTCTTGCTGGTTTGGTAACTCTAACTTTTTCTTTTTCAATTTATTTTGGTTGTTCGTAATTTCCTCTTTGTTTTGTTTTCGATTTGTTTGGTAACTCTGTTCTTGCTGGGAATTAGTATGTAATTATTTTTGAATTTGAATTTATTTTTATTGTTAGATCCAAGATATTTGAATTTGAATTATTAATTATGACAGTTATTTCTCCTTGATTTTAGGTTTCCTTATTATTATGAATTTAATCCTATACTAATTCCCTAAATTAAGGAATCCTAATTGCACTAATATTGTAAATAAATATTGAAAAGTGTATTATTTGTAATTATTTTTTGATGCACTAATAGTGTAATTACTTTCTAATTGTTGTATATTTCTGTAAAGAACCCTACAAATTTCAGCTACATTGTCTAATATATATGCCTTTACTTGTGTTACCTTTATAAATAGACGTCGACTTTAAGCTAATTTTACAAGGCTAAGCAAGAAAGTCTAAATAAACGGTTTGGATCGGTACAATCGATTCAGTTTGATATATACCTGGACCTATAAAATTGATAATCGGAACTAGTACCGAAAATCAGTTTGTACTAAATCGGTCCCTAACCACTTTTCTCTGTCCCTGAACCGGCCGGTTCGGACTGGTCCGGTTTATCTTAAAACCTGAAAAATCAAAAATTTTGAACCCCCTAACCATAATAACTTACAGAAAATGATATACACGTCTATAAATGATATTCCTGCCTATCCTATATATATAGATACGTCGTAATTATAATTTGACTAAAAACTTTTGCTACTATATATATATGTAGGTAAGGAAATTGTTACCTTGCTAGGGTTAGGGTTTTATATTAGCTGAGGAGGAGAGAAATCCACAAAGAGTACGGAATTGATCGATGAATTAAAGAGGGGAGAAGAACATGTAAGCGATTACTCCAACGACATGTGGCAGAACTCCTAGAATTCGAGAACCTTGTTAGGGTAGCAAGGATTCAGAGAGCCTTCTTGAGTGCTTCGGGTTGAGAGAGAATCTCCAAGTCTCTTAGTCTTCTAAAAGATCCAAGAGTCCAAGTAATGTCCCTTTCCCAATGGAGTGGAAGGGGTATTTATAGGGTTTTTTGGAGAGTGGTCATGTGCTAAGCATATGTCCTCGAGGAAATTCCAGATTTACCCTTAGTCATCAAAGTAATGCCCAGATCGTCCTGCCCTTCTAAGCCACTAACCCAATTCCTCAATCAATTCCCAAAATAAGTCGCCTCCACGAGTCTTCTGCCTCGGGACACGTGGAGGCTTCTCTCAGGTCTTGCACATTTATTTTTGACTTTTCTGTTTGTCATTTAATTCTTTAGGTCGTATGCCAACTCTAATTTGTACTTGGGCTCACATTTTCCCCCTGCACGTGAGTCACACCTTTGGAGTGGCAATCATGCAAATTACTTCGAGTCTTTGAGTCATGTTTCAAATTTCTGAACAATCCGCAGAGTTTGATCTTGAAAGGCCTGAAAGCGAAAAAAAAATCCTAGGAGAGAGAACCTCTAAGGGGATTCCCCTAAGATATCTTGAAAATTTTCCCCAAATTCTGCTCAATCTTTGTTTCCTTAATTTTTCTAGAAACTAAGATAAGATAAATCACATTAAATTTGGAAATCATATGTTACCAAATAAAATAAAATTTTATTTTATTTTTGGAAATAAAATAAAGATTTTCTCATTTTATTTGGAAAACAAGATCAAATCTTCCCAATATATATATATATATATATATATATATATTATAAATTTGGTATTGTATATTAAATATTAATTAATTAATAGCTTGATTCCCAAGAATTATTAATATCATATGAAAAGTATGTGGGGATATATCATATATGTATAATAGGGTATAGTGGAAAAAATTCTTGGACACGGGTGGAAAATTTGATGCATGATATGCAAGTACCACCATTTATTCAATTTTCTCAATTAGGATATTGCCAGATGAGGTGTTTCCATTCAGCAGTATTTTTACGGTGTCATAAAAACATAAATCTGCACTAGCTGAAGTTAGTAAACTGGACTTAAAAAAACTTATATGGCATGAATAACAAAGAAAAAAGTAAAGCAACATAGTATTTGTTACCGATTATATCAAATATGATATTTATTATGGCAAGACAAGAAGCATTTGAATTAAATTGGGGCGCCAATCTCCATGAATCACAACAGATTCCTTATATCTATGCAATTAATCCTGCATAGGTAATAATACCACACATCCCTCCTTATATTTTGAAAACAAAATCAAATCATTCTTATTTAGAAAATAGAATATTTGTTTCCATTTTTTTAATATCCGTAAAATATGAATCCATCGCCATATAACTCCTATCCGAATTAGCATTGTAAGTCCTGTTGCCACGTTGATTAGGTACTTTTTATTTGCAATGTGAATGCACCCATATATATTAACCACCAAAGTTTAATTCACACACTTGTATATATACTTGATTAGGCTAGATGGCTGCATATATACATGTGTCCAAAGTGGTCCTCAAAAACTTCAAATGATATATGTAGCAGGTTTCCTTATATAAATTGGGATGTTCCCGACCTCTAGCCTTGATACCCTATAAGCCCCCGCTTCCCGAACCTTCTTTACACGGTGAGTCAGGGATAAAGATAAGTAACTGCCTTCATGTTTTCAAAGTAGGAATTGGGTAACAAATTGAGTCTAACGCTGTATAATATTGTAACGGAAGGAACCCATTATTCCAAATTCAATCCAAACTTGTGCAGATCACGTACTCCAAGTCCATTCCAGGTCCAATGCATGACACTGATTGGAGAGACTATTTATCTTTTACAATAAGCTTAACAGATACCACAATTCATGTTTGCAGGATTAGAGAGAATCATCCCCTTAAAACTTTTTCTGGCCATCAGGTATATCCTTGCTATCAATTTGGTCATGAGTTGTGTGTACTTCAAAATTTTCAATTCCTCTCTGTGTGCAAACTTCTATAAATAATTTATCATTAATCTTGGTGCCTCATGTATCTATTGCAGACCTCAAAATTCCAAGTAATTTGAATCGGTTCAAAGGGTTATCTTTCATCCATGATTATATTTGAACAGTATACTCCACTAAGAAGTCGATTGATATTCACGGCCACCAGATTCTTGGATCTTGCGATGTTTTGTTCAAACAAAGTCTAATTGTGGTTTAAAGGCATCCACCATAAGCCACTAAAAATTAAAGCTCTTATGCTTTAATATGATAAACCCAAATAATATTAGTAGATACCGTTAGTTGGTCCATGCAGACACCGTTTGGTTGATGCTTTGTGATTATTTCTTCTATTTTCTTTCTTTTCCAGGTAATTGTAGTATTTCTTTTCTTGGCCATTTCACCTTAACAGGATTTTGGCTCGAATATTCTCAAAGAAAAAAAAAATACCGCAACGAGGAATCATCTATTCAGAACCATTTCACCTTAACAAGGATCTTGACTTGAATATTTTCAAAGAAAAAAAAGCAACACCGCAACAATGAAGTATCTATTCTGAGCCATTTCACCTTAACAAGGATCTTGACTCGGATATTCATGAAGAAAAGGCAACACTGCAAGGAGGAAGTATTTGTTCTGGGCCACTTCACCTTAACAAGGATCTTGGCTCGAATATTCATGAAAAAAGGCAACACTGCAATGAGGGAGCATCTATTTCGGGCCATATCACCTTAACAAGGATCTTGGCTCGGATATTCTTAAAGAAAAAGTCACTTCACCTTAACAGGATCTTGATTTTTTCTATGAATATTTTCCAAGAAAGACCACAACTTTTGTTTTTTTACAACGAAGTAGCATTCATCCCAAGCGGTTGATTCAACGAGCAAGGAGAAGTTAAATGTAAGAGGGGAAGAGCTCCCTAGTTGGCTAAACCCTAGGGGTCAAACCCTAGGGGGACCAAACCTAGTGGCCCCCTTCTTCACATTTTTTCGTTCTTCACATTTTTTCATTCTTCCTCTACCCTTTTTTATTTGAATGACTTCTAATGTTCGTGCTCTTTTTTTGCTTCTTCTTTTAGGTGATTTTAAGCTTAAACCTCAGACTTCCTTCTTTGCTATGATAAGCACTCAAGTTCAAATGCTTTCCTTGCCATCCTTTCCTTGCTCTTTACAGCCCTTATGTTGAACTCTTCTTGCTTGCAGGTCCTCGATCTCTATTGAACATTCTGCAGACCCAAAAATCACCAAGGAGGCCTCGTTCCTCAGTGATTGGGGGAAGAGCTCCCCTTTTTTGGTCCTTACGACGTCTTTTGGGAGCAAGTTCAGGCTTATGACCGTCCAGTTTTTTTTTGGCCAAAGAAGGAAGACTTGTTTCTATATGAAGCGGCTTGCGAATGTTGGGATGACTTTCCCTATTTCGATCGCATTCTTCGCATATTCATAGAGGAACACGAATACCCTTTTAATCCCCTTCGCTTCATGTCCGATTCATCTGTCCGCCTTCAGGGATGGAAACATTGGATCGATGAGATACTTGAGAATGTGATTATGTGGATATACTAAAGAAAGGGCTTACATTCTTCTTTGTATTCAACTATGCAGGGACTTTGTAAGAACCCAAATTTTTAGAAAATATTAAAATAAGAATTTAATAGATAAAAATTCTTAAGGCATGTGAAGGGTTCAAATAAAAAAATATATATCATTATTATATATTTGTTAGAAATTGTAGAGATGAATTTATATGAAGATGGATAAGATTTATCTATCGACATTAAATAATTTATAGAATTATTTTATTGTAGTAAGTTGGTGACATTAAAATATCTTTGATAATCACCAATTTCTTGAGTATATGTACGAGTGAATATCAAGTCTAAGGTAGTGCAATCTTACTCTTTAATGGTTGATGTATAGGAGCTGGGCTAAACGATTCCTTTAAAGAATACGAATTGGTAACCGATCTAACTCACTGTGAAAACAGTGTAAGACGAGACGGAAACTAATTTGTTGGTTATTTGTGGGAAACCACTCAGTGCACTATATTGAATACTATTAAAGACTCGATGTGTGTTAGGTTTGGACTTGTATATATGTACGTTGTTGATGAGAGAAGAGAATCGATATACCTTTAAGTGGTTAGAGAATTATTGAGTAAATTGATACACGACGAGAAGTGAGGATTAAAGGAATGTATGTATGTGTTATATATTCGAGTTTCGTGTTATTGGTGGTATGAAACCGTAAAGGAGATGTATAGTTGGTTAAACTAATAAGGGAGATAGAGTTTTAAAACTCGAAGTGTGATTCTTAAATTATTAAGGAAAATAGTAACCGATGATGTGAAACCTAAAGAGGGGATTTATGATTAGACGAGTTAACGCTTAAGGACGGTGTGTAAAGTATTTAGAGGCATAGATTTCATTTTCGCTGGTGCAGAACTTGTCTTCCACTGATTTTGGTATGGCGCAGCTGCGCCATTACCAAGCCTATGACCAGCGCAGCTGCGCCGGTCTGTTGAATCTGTTTGTGAAATTAAAATTCAAGTAGTGGGTATTAAGGACTCATAAGGATAATAAAAATCTTAAATGATGATTAAGTTATCCATGAATGGATTTGAATAAGGTTTAATTAATTAACCCGGATTAATTAATGGTTAATTAAGTGATATTATATAAGTATTAATGTTCTGTAAGTTGATTAATTCAATTGAGTTATACTAGTTTAATACGTATTGAGAAGTGTGGAATTGACAATGAGAATTATGAAATGTCTTGTGTAGCATAATGTGAAATGAGTAAATTCACTAAGTGAGTTAAAAGAGAATTAGGAAGATTAATGAAGTATGATTATGTGAATTCACATAAGTAATGAATACACTTTTTGATAGGTAATATCACTCATGTGGACATTAATTCGTGTCGTGTAAAACGAGCTTGGCGATAAAAGTTGACACTAGCTTGAAGCTAAACCAGTCCTGACACTATCAGGGTACAGCGCAGCTGCGCCATCCCAGCAGTACAAACTGGCGTAGCTGTGCCAGTGTTCAGTTGGAGTCGGTTAAGTTCTACTGTAGCACTGAGTTGGTACACTAATGTTATATGTGTGACATGAATAAAACATATGATAAGAGTACATTATGTTAATATGAGGTACCTAGTAGCACCATGGTATCATATGAAGTTGTAATACGGAATGATTTAATATCTGTGTATTCTAGAAACTGGGAAGGAAATCAAATGTTTAAATAAACATTAATATTAAATAAGGTTATAATGTGTTTATGTGAGTTGTGGAAGTAATTATGGGATTACCTGGACAATAATGCCTAACTGCGATATTTTATCGCGTGTAAGTAAATATACATGGACTATATGATGCGAGTATAAAACTTATCCTTAAATTCTTAATATGGTAAAAATTGTACCTTAATATTACATTATGGGAATTAAAAGAACCAAACCAAGCTTTATATGCTCAAATACTGACATATTTGCTCTTGTCCCAAATTAAGTGTCACAAAGGACATGAACAGTGTCATAAACTCTCTTTACGTATTCTCCAAGTGGCTATGGAATAGGTGATCATGGCTAGCAAGGTGGCTGGTATTGAGTTGTTGAACAACTCCTTAATAACCCTTGTTTCCTCCCTTTACACCATGGACTCCAATCTTGTGTAATGCCATTGTCTAGTCCAAGCTTCTTCTATAAATGAAAGCTTAAAGTCAGATTTTGTGTTGCTAAGAAGTTGTTTAATTGGAGAGTAAGTTGTTGAGCTAATATAGAAGTATATTCAGAGTGTAGGAGGTTCAAATTAAGCTCAAGAAGGTATAATTTCTAATTATGTTCTTGAAATGGGTCTAGTTTGATTCTTGGAATTTCTTGAATTCATTTGTTAATTGATATGGATGAACATGTTGTTAGGTGTTTAGGAAGCTTACTTACATGTATAAACACTTTAATGATGGTTTGAAATCATGTTTGAATCAAGGGAAATGAAGTTGGGTAACACTCTGCAAAACATAGTCTAGTTACTGCTTCTGATTCTGGCCTGGCGCAGCTGCGCCGTACCCCAGAATTAGTTGTCGAGTTCTGCTATGCTTAGGCAGTTGTTAATTTGGTTTTAGGACTTTTGTATACCTGCAAAAGAGGTATAACTTGTGTTATAAGGTTTCTTTATGAGTTAGGAAGTGTCCAACATAAATTAGTAGAATATCTTTAACAAGAACTTCAAGTTTTGAAAACAAATCTTGTGGAAACTTATGTTTCACTAGTTCTGAACTTATTGGTTGATATACATGATTGATTTCAGACGTAAATGAGCATGATATAATGTTTATGGTGTCCGTATCCATGAGTAAACTTGTTAAATCTTATGTTAGAGAAATTTTTAAGTATAATAGGCTAATAGGACATGAATGCTACATGAGGTAGATTCGGAACTTGAAAAGATGATTAACAGTAACTGATGTTACACATAAATGAGCATGCTTAGTGTATATACTTCCTTTGTTTATAATCAAACTCGTTAGACCTTGTGTGAAAGAAGTTTTTAATGAAAATATGATATAAAAGAACTAAGGTTCATAAATGCTACTTGCTATACATTCTAATCTTGTGAGCATGTTAACATGCCTTGACTACATATGAATAGAGCCTTAAAGTTGTCTTGTATGTGTTGAATGACATTGTTCAAGTTTAAAGCGGTTTTAAAAGCAAACTTGAACATATTTTCAAAATATAGTTGCATCACATGGATATCTAGATTCTAAAGGAGTAATATGTCATGTTCTGCCTATAATATCCCTAGATATGATTTATATGTGCTATATTGCATCATTTATGATAAAATGATTTCAAAGGTAACCTTGAGCATGTTTTCGAACTTAAGTTGTATTACATATGAGTATTTAGATTTTAAAGGCTTGAGATGTCATGTTATGTTTCATTATGTCACTAAACATAAGTCTTATATGTTAAAAATAATGGAAGTAAACCAAGCATGATGTTAAAGCATGGTTTAAAGTGTTAAACGATGATAGCTATGAGTAAAAGGTGTGAATATGTATGAGCATGTGTAGTACAGATTCTGTGACCTCTTTATGAGAACAAAAGGCTAATTAGTACACCTAGTGATTACTTGACCCTATTTGGTTTTGATTTCGTGAAAATCCTAAACTAAAGTCCCTAACATATAAGGTTGATCTTGAAGTGATCGTACAAGTATGTAAAGACCTTTTGTATGTACGCATGAGAAGTATACGAGTCTAAGTGTGTTAAAGTTTGGACTGAAAATAGGAAGCTGCAAAGCTCAACCTTGGTCTGGCCAGGGGACAACGTAGCTGCGCCGTCCCTAAGCCTAGACATGGCGCAGCTGCGCCATCCTGCAGTTTGGAATAAGTTCTATTTTTGATCTGATGTTTGCAGCATGCCTATATGATTAATTTAACTTGTAATATATGATCAATACGCTATGCAATGTGTAAAGAAGCATGCTCTGTGATAAAGATGAATGTTAAGCATGACTTTCGAGTGTAATGTCCAAAGGAATGTTTTCAAGATATAAAACAATGATACGTTGTTTGAATTTGTGATCTGATTTGTGCTATGAATATATAGGATAGGTGATGTGGTATGGAATTACAACTAAGTTAAACAGTTTATGTGTACGTTTGAACTTACCTATATGAGTTTTAAATGTGTCGAACACTTAGCGAGTCAAGTGCGTGATAGCTATGTTGATGTCAAGTACGAGTGGTTAGGGTATACCTATATATACCTAGCTATTCTAAGAGTGTGATGAGAAAGTGAAGTGTAGGTTTTACGAACCTAGTTGGGAAATAATGTAACATTGTTATTACATTGAGAATGCATGAATATGTTACTGATGGATATGAATCCATGATTATATGACTGTGTAGGAATACACGAAGTGCAGATAAGCGTTAAGCAGTTAGGTCATAGTTTCTAAACTACGAATCAGGCAAGTCTTTCAGTTCCTATTTGTTATATGAATTCGATAACTGTTAGTTGAGCTATATTATGCTATGTAAATGTTGTTATATGTGAAATGCGTATGAGATATGTATAAATGTGAAAGTTGATCTTTGATGATATACTTGTGATATAAACCTCTATGCATGTTATGTGAGAAGTAACACGCGTAGTAAATATTAATCGATTATGAATATATGAACTGAATATGCTGTTATATGCTATGTGTTGCATGAAAACTATTAAAATTGCTGGGTTGTCGAGCTCACCCTTGCAAATAACCACTTTTACAGGTTAAGGATACACGGTAAAGGTTACGTGTTATTTGATTGATAATGTTCAATGGTATCGAAGGAGATAGATTTATTATTTAACTAGATGCTCTTGAACCATGTTTAGGTTTTAATAGATGTATATGATAGTAGTTTACTATGTGTAATACATGCTAAGCTATAAAGTTGTACTAGACGGTACATAGTGAAATTCGAATTGAAATGTAAATCTTTATACAGTAATTCGAATAGAAGGAATCATAACATAATTTGATTCAGGGATTTGTAATTGATTCAAGTTAAGATATCAATAAAAGATTTATTTTCAAAGGAGATTGAAAAAGTGTAAATTATTTCGCATATTTATATAACATTGAATGTGATGTAATACATGAATAGTAAATGACCAAGATTAGAAACTTATAAAAGTTTGGGGTCATTGTGCTGATCCTGGTAATGGAAAGAATTTATATTCTAAATTGTAATAAGCAAGGTAATATTCATTTAAGTTATGAATAAAAGATATAATAGTTTGACGATAATAGTATCGTGGCGGACCGAATCTGAGGTTCGAAGGGAACCGGATTTGGGGGCGTCACAGGTTGGTATCAAAGCTGTAGGTTATAAACTTTAGGTAAGTGTACCTTAAGCTATAACCTGAGAGAGAGAAAGATAAAGATTAAAATATATAAGTGAAGATTCAAAGAAGAATCTTGAAGTATCCAAAAGAATGAGAATTCTGGAGTTTCCTAACTCCGGTAATAAAAATGTTAAGATGGTGTCTATATGACAAAGAGAATTATAATGAACTCTAGTGGAGTTTTGTTGAAAATAAGGAAAGAACCCTAAGGTAAATCGATGATCACGACGTGATCAGATTGAGCTATGAAGTGATAAATAATCTTTAACGACTAAGTGTGTATAACTTGATGCTATAGGAGAATGTACTGTTAAATGGTACGATATGAACTTATGAGGAGTTGTATGTGATGAGATACAAAGAATTCGTATCAAGTAAAGTGTAAGATAAAGTTAAGTGGGATTTCAATTGAGGACCCATGTCAGCAACTGAGTTGTATGATTCCTTGTGTGGGCGGAGAATTGTGCGTGGTGTAAAAACCACTTAGTTCTGACACTGATAATCATTAAAATGTTTGTGTCACGCTATATGCTATATACTTGTTGAGAAGATGATTCTTTTCTCATGTGTATAACAGATAGATAGGTTATAGTAAGAGAATATAAGGTTAAGTTGCGAGTTCTTAAAACTCATACTTATGGCACGTTCGTGACTCATAATTATATGAAATGTTTTTGAACCCCTCAGTGAATGGACGCCTGTGGTCTGACTAGGGTAAGTTCTTAAATGCACATGATGATGGAAAGTCCTGAATTTCCAAAGTGTGGTAAGTTTGATGAACTATATCGAGTATATATATGTTATGAAGTTAGAAATTTTGGTATAGTAAGCATTGATGGTGTTAGAGATTGATATAATGAAGTAAAGAGTAAAGTTGATGAAGAAACATGGATTTTCTAAATCTTCTAGCTCTGCTAGATTTTTAAATTTATTGACTTTGTGATGATGTTTGCAATTCTGTTTTCTCGAAAAACTTTGGGTCATGTGATTGAACCAATGATGTTTTAAAAATAATACTGTTATCCATATATCTATGCTAATTGTTTCGGCTCATACAAAATGATTTGAAAATTTTCAAAATGTATTTCTGACCATTTACATCATTTAGTCTGGTGTAGAAATGGTAAACGATGGAGACTTCAATACAGTTGAACCTAGTGTTGGTTGTGATTTAAAGATCGTCAGCTAATTTTGGTACGATGTAGTATGACGAAGTCACATAATGGCGGAATCCTCAACGTACTACTAATCTAGTATGGTATCATGACGTCATAAAGGAATTTTTGGTTTTCTTTTAAATTATGAAGAAGGTCAATTAAGTTGGCCAAATTATTTCGATTGATGTTCGAATTGTTGATAAAAGTCTAAGTTATTTGATTCGGCTAGACGACTGCTGAAAAATATTTGTGGAACTCAAGCGTTCTTGAGTATTTATGCCAAACCAGATTGCTCTGGTGCGGATTCAGATATGGAAAAGTTGAGGTGAACAACCCTATAAGGGGACATGTTATCAGGGACAATGGTTCCGAGCGTAACACATGTAGTCGTTACCAAACACTACGTTGCGGCCCAACGTAGTGGTACAATAGGATGGCCACCTAGCGCATGTGTGGAGTGTGTTTTCAGTCCTTATGATTGATAAACACTCTGGTTTGTAGTGCGAAGGATTGTGATGAAGCACTGGTTCACGGTCTAGTGTGACCCCTCAGCATAATTTTGAATCTGAGTTATTCATACTACTTCCCGATTATTGAAAAATCGTGGAAGATTCTTATTCTTCTGAAGGATAAATGTAGTGAGTAGAATGTTCCTTAGAAAGGAGAATGTGGTAGAATGCAAGTGATCAAGTTATAATGATACTTCCGAAAAGAGAATGGATAAAATTATTCAAAAGAATATGTGATATTCGAAATAGTATCGAGTAGAGGAGGTTTAGGTGATTCCGAGGATGGAATCCTTATAAGGGGGAGATGATGTAAGAACCCGAATTTTTAGAAAAATATTAAAATAAGAATTTAGTAGATAAAAATTCTTAAGGCATGTGAAGGGTTCAAATAAAAAAAAATATCATTATTATATATTTGTTAGAAATTGTAGAAATGAATTTATATGAAAATGGATAAGATTTATCTATCGACATTAAATAATTTATAGAATTATTTTATTGTAGTAAGTTGGTGACATTAAAATATCTTTGATAATCACCAATTTCTTGAGTATATGTACGAGTGAATATCAAGTCTAAGGTAGTGCAATCTTACTATTTAATGGTTGATGTATAGGAGCTGAGCTAAACGATTCCTTCAAAGAATACGAATTGGTAACCGATCTAACTCACTGTGAAAACAGTGTAGATGAGACGAAAACTAATTTGTTGGTAGTTTGTGGGAAACCACTCAGTGTACTATATTGAATACTATTAAAGACTCGATGTGTGTTAGGTTTGGACTTGTATATATGTACGTTGTTGACGAGAGAAGATAATCGATATACCTTTAAGTGGTTAGAGAATTATTGAGTAAATTGATACACGGCGAGAAGTGAGGATTAAAGGAATGTATGTATGTGTTATATATTCGAGTTTCGTGTTATTAGTGGTATGAAACCGTAAAGGAGATGTATAGTTGGTTAAACTAATAAGGGAGATAGAGTTTTAAAACTCGAAGTGTGATTCTTAAATTATTAAGGAAAATAGTAATCGATGGAGTGAAACCAAAGAGGGGATTTATGATTAGACGAGTTAACGCTTAAGGAGGGTGTGTAAAGTATTTTGAAGCATAAATTTCATTTCTGTTGGTGTAGAACTTGTCTGCCTCTGATTTTGGTATGGCACAACTGTGACGCCCCCAAAATAGGTCCATTCCATCCAACCCATTCTGAGTCGCCAAATTGGTACAGAAATAACTACAACTTTATTATTACAACATATAAACTATTGCCGTCTAGACAATATCCACATACAAATAAATCCCCATCATAATTATTGATACATTATTTTACAAAAATGGTGAGGACTACTAAACAACTCTCTCTAGAACCATCATTACATCTCCCGACTCGTACTCGCTACATTCTCGTCTCCTGAGAAGAAAAATAGAACAACAAGAAAAAGGGTGAGCTCAACTAGCCCAGTAAAGAATATTATGACTAAGATAATGTACAAAAAAATTATCCTTAGTCTTCAACAGGGAAAAATCTGATAGAATACAATAGACAACAAGTTTTAGATCAACAACTGCAGCGGAAACAATAATTCATTAGAGGAGTTAAGTAGAGAATGAAATCTACTAACATCTATGAATTTAAAAGTCCATCATCAATATTTTATCCCTGTAACATCAATCAATATATATCTCAAATCAAATCAAATATTCATCTTTGCACTACAGGCCAAAGATATTCATCAGTTGGTCATGTTCATCTAAACACCTGTTCATCTTTGCACTACGGGCCAAAGATATTCATCAAGAAATCATTCATCTTTGCACTACAGGCCAAAGATATTCAGTAACACCATCATTTAGGACTGAGGATGATGAAAAATATTTTAAAGGAAACGAATCCAGTGAAACAAAATAACAAGTATTAAGGATTCGTACTTTAAACAATCCGAGTTCAAAAATACTTTATAAGTAATCAGAGTGGAGTAAAATTCAAGAATGATCAAAACATAGATCCAATCAAAGCTAGTATCCAGGATAGATATTTTGGACAAAAAGTAGAAATTTCATTTTTCGGTGAATAGTGCCGTATTCGTGAATAGTGCCGTATACGTGAATAGTGCCGTATACGTGAATAGTAACTCCGACACCAAAAGATAGAAATTTCACAAAAAAAACATCTTCACACTTCGTGAATAGTACTCATGAATAGTAACTCGTGAATAGTAACTCATGAATAGTAACTCGTGAATAGTAACTCATGAATAGTAACCCCGACATGAAAAAGTTCCAAATTTGATAAAAAGTTCCAACCAATATTTCAGCATAATGATATTGAAGAAATAATATCATTTGAGAAGAAAATAACATCCCTTACCTCGAAAGACAGTACTTCTAGTTGAAACACCGGATATAGGCTATGACTTGAACTTGCACCGTATAGCAATACTCAAAGTATACTCAAAATACTCACAAGAATACGCTCGATAATATAGAGAGAGAAAACTTCAGTTTCTGGTGTGATTTTCAATTCTAACCTAAGCACCTATTTATAGGAAATTGCTTAGAACACCAAAGTAGAAAATTTATTATAATAATAATATTAATAATCACAATTCCTAAGCACACCTCTAGATATTGAAATCAGCAACTAACATGTGCAAGTGGAGCAACCCAAATAAAAAAAACGTTTTCCTTTAAAAAAATATTTAAAACTTCCAAAAATCAATTATTTCGGAGCTTCGGAACTTCAATAATTCATAATAAATAGCCCTTTTGTCAGAAAATTCGAATCTCGCGAGTTTTTATAGGAAATTCAATTTTTTACAACTTTACAGAAGAAAATATTTCCAAATTCCAAACAAAAATTGACCAAAATTCACAAACGGGCGATTTTACAGACTATAATCAAATTTTCAGTCAAGAAATAGGTCTACCGACACACAAAATCTGTTTTTAATATTTATTGCAACAAAAATACTCTTTCTCCTCATAAACTCATATATCCCATATTCATTGTAAAAATATCACCATTATTATATTATTAAAAATATAATAATATATTTAAATGAATTATTTTATCAGAAAAAGATAAAATATTAATTTTCAACAATTGTCACGTTAAAAATTTTCTCCATCTATATCCACATAAAATCAATATTTTTTCTCATCATATAAATCAATAATTAATTATTCACAAATAATATTACAGAATCATAGTATTAGCAACCAGGCCGTTCCCAGGAAAGAGGGGGCTTTTCAATAAGAATTTCTCCTTACTGGCGCGCAATTAGGTGACCAAACCTCTCCTTAGACAGAACTTTCTAGACATTGCCAATAATGTTATCAAATAATATTATTCAGATAATATGAATTATTGCTTCGATAATGAAAAATACTGTGTAATGACAATTATTAAAACAACAGCAATATAATATATCAATGCAGCAATTATTGAATCAATAAAATAAAGTACTGAACAGTAATTACTGTAACAATTATTGAGTAGTGCCTTCTTACGTAAGAATCAATAATTAGTGCAATACCGTGTGCTACTGTGCAACAACGCGTATTACTGTGTTTTAACCACCGGGTATTCCAACAGTATTAACGGTAACAACTACGCAGTTATTTATAAACAACTATACTTATCGTTTTATTCATCCAATCGCTTTCCGTTATGGGGCCCACAAAAGACTGCGCCGTCGTACGATTATTCCCCGACAACAAGAATATTCCACGACCAAACGAATATTCCCCGACAACAATGAATATTTTATAACCACCTGCTTATTTAAAATATTTGCGCAGTTTACCCATAACTAACCACATTAATCAAATTCACCCTTACTATTTCAAAAAAAATAAATAAAGGAAATTCCTTTTTATTTAAAAATTTTCGGGGTCTTACAGCAACTGCGCCATTACCAAGCCTATGACCAGCACAGCTGCGCCGGTCTGTTGAATTAGTTTATGAAATTAAAATTCAAGTAATGGGTATTAAGGACTCATAAGGATAATAAAAATCTTAAATGATGATTCAGTTATCCATGAATAGATTTGAATAAGGTTTAATTAATTAACCCGGATTAATTAATGGTTAATTAAGTGATATTATATAAGTATTAATGTTCTGTAAGTTGATTAATTCAATTGAGTTACACTAGTTTAATACGTATTGAGAAGTGTGGAATTGACAATGAGAATTATGAAATGCCTTGTGTAGCATAATGTGAAATGAGTAAATTCACTAAGTGAGTTAAAAGAGAATTAGGAAGATTAATGAAGTATGATTATGTGAATTCACATAAGTAATGAATACACTTTTAGATAGGTAATATCACTCATATGGACATTAATTCGTGTCGTGTAAAACAAGCTTGGCGATAAATATTGACACTGGCTTAAAGCTAAACAAGTCTTAGCACTGTCAGGGTACAACGCAGCTGTGCCGTCCCAGCAGTACAAACTGGCTCAGCTGCGCCAGTGTTCAGTTGGAGTTGGTTAAATTCTACTGTACCACTGAGTTGGTACACTAATGTTATATGTGTGTCATGAATAAAACATAGGATAAGAGCACATTATGTTAATATGAGGTACGTAGTAGCACCATGGTATCATATGAAGTTGTAATACGGAATGATTTAATATCTGTGTATTCTAGAAACTGGGAAAGAAATCAAACGTTTAAATAAACATTAATAGTATATAAGGTTATAATGTGGTTATGTGAGTTGTGGAAGTAATTATGGGATTACCCGGACAATAATGCCTAACTGCGATATTTTATCGCGTGTAGTAAATATACATAGACTATATGATGTGAGTATAAAACTTATCTTTAAATTCTTAATATGGTAACAATTGTACCTTAATATTACATTATGGGAATTAAAAGAACCAAACCAAGCTTTATATGCCCAAATACTGAGATATTTGTTCTTGTCCCAAATTAAGTGTCACAAAGGACATGAACAGTGTCCTAAACTCTCTTTACGTATTCTCTAAGTGGCTATGGAATATGTGATAATGGCTAGCAAGGTGGCTGGTATTGAGTTGTTGAACAACTCCTTAATAATCTTTTTTTCCTCCCTTTACACTATGGACTCCAATCTTGTGTAATGCCATTGTCTAGTCCAAGCTTCTTCTATAAATGAAAGCTTAAAGTCAGATTTTGTGTTGCTAAGAAGTTGTTTA
This sequence comes from Panax japonicus, assembly GCA_020205505.1. Lineage (NCBI taxonomy): Eukaryota > Viridiplantae > Streptophyta > Magnoliopsida > Apiales > Araliaceae > Panax > Panax japonicus. Next base: position 20,139,237 of record CM035114.1, read on the forward strand.
ATTGGAGAGTAAGTTGTTGAGCTACTATAGAAGTATACTCAGAGTGTAGGAGGTCTAATTTAAGCTCAAGAAGGTATAATTTCTAATTATGTTCTTGAAATGGGTCTAGTTTGATTCTTGGAATTTCTTGAATTCATTTGTTAATTGATATGGATGAACATGTTGTTAGGTGTTTAGGAAGCTTACTTACATGTATAAACACTTTAATGATGGTTTGAAATCATGTTTGAATCAAGGGAAATGAAGTTGGGTAACACTCTGCAAAACAGAGTCTAGTTACTGCTTCTAATCCTGGCCTGGCGCAGCTGCGCCCTATTTATACTGGGGTGCATCGCAGCTGTACCGTACCCCAGAATTAGTTGCTGAGTTCTGCTATGCTTAGGCAATTGTTAATTTGGTTTTAGGACTTTTGTACACCTATAAAAAAGGTATAACTTGTGTTATAAGGTTTCCTTACGAGTTAGGAAGTGTCCAACATAAATTAGTAGAAGATCTTTAACAAGAACTTCAAGTTTTGAAAACAAATCTCGTGGAAACTTATGTTTCATGTAATGACCCCAAAATTCATACAATTTAATTCTCGACTTCGGTCGTTAATAATACAATCAACCTCTAATTTTGCATCATTAAACGATAATACAAACATTGAAATTTGCGAAATAATTAAAAGTTTCTATTACAAACTATCCTCATTCCCAAAACCTTAAACCTTTACATCAAAATATATCAGAATCATTTTAATACTATAATAGTTTACATTGCAAAACGATATTACAATTTAACGTTAATACATTATTCGGAACCTTAAACATGATTTAAATAATAATAATAACGCAACTAAAGTGTGTAAATCTTCAAGTATCACATCTGATTAATGTCTTTCAATTAACACATAACCTTACCTTGAATCTTGAACTTGCAAAAGTGGTTATTTGCAAGGTTGAGCTCGATAGCCCAGCAAAATCTAACAGTTTTCATGCATTACGTAGCACATAATAACATGCTCAACATATATCTCATAAACATCAGACTAACATAACAAACATGCTACAATTCATATAACAAGTATAAAGATTGAGTTCCTTAATCAGCATGATTTTAGTCAAACAACGTAGTCATAAATTGACTTTAACATTTCAAACATTCAACATATATATAACACATCATGCTCTTTACAATAAAGATTTAAAACAATCAAATTCACATAGCAAATAGGTACTGAAAGACTTGCCTCGATCGTTGTTTACCAATAACAGTTTAACAGCTTACAGTTATCTGCACTTCACGTGTCCTACACAATAATATAATCATGTACATCAACTATTAGTCACATAGCAATGCATAGTAGTTGTAATGTAAATTTTACTCTATATATCTCATAACCCTTGCTATTATTAATACACAATTGTTCAATTTGATTATGTTAACTTTAGACTTATAACTCACTATATTTCTTCTTAGTCAAACTCGAAGTTCATTCAACTATTTAAATCTTGCTAGGACCACTTATTGGTTTTATATTAACCTATTCAATATCTTATTATATTCATTTCATTTGATTTAAAATTCTTTACGTTCATTAACACTTATCACGGCGTTTCGACGTTTATTCGTCACACGCCCAAATTATCTCTCTTGTGTGTGCTTAATATGCGTATTCAACTTATCTAATATATCATTTATTAATGTTAAGAATCATTATAATTCATAATATTCATGTTCTATAACTTAGAACAACATCTATTATCGTCAAGAGCATTACACTTGCATACGTGCATGCCCAACGCCCTCTGATTGCCTCTAAAAACACAACAGTCACAAAGATTACTATTTTGACTACTGTTCCCGACCTCAATTTGAAAACATAAAGAATAAACGTTGTAGGTCTATTCGTCCTCGTTCCGGATCATCTTGAATCACCTCAATCGGAGTTCGTATGAAAAAGTTATATTTAATTTACTACAGCAGGTCAGAACAGTGCACTAGACACTGATGTCCGGCGCAACTGCGCCTCAAGTCGCAGAACAGCCCCTCAGGCTCTTCTCTTCGCGATTTTACAGACCCATACTCCTTCCAATGATCATAACATGAGTTATACTCATCCAAATTAGTCCATTTTCGATTCTATGGATTCGTAACTCATAAAGCTAAAACATACCAATTACCCATCAACTAACATAAACATTAACTTGCCCAAATATGGATTTATAAATCATGTTCATACTAATTGTTCTTGTTTGATAAATTTAGCGAATTCATTCACTACGAATTCGTTCCTCAACCAAATTGGTTCGTTTAACTTGCGTTCTTTTCGTTTTTCGACGTGCTAAACACATCTATTATCAATTTCAGATTATATACATGATCTAACCATAAATTTAAGCCTTAAAATAGACCCAAAATACATATATTAAGCCATAAACCAAATTTCTTCTTCTAACACTTGTTTCCACGAATTTGATTACATGAAAACCTGTTATAGATTACATATAACAAATTCTACACATCTATTAACATTATATCATCAATCTCTTAACAATCTAACCATAGAAATCCAACTTTTCAAAGAAAACTCAAGAAGTATAATACTAAAAACTCAAAATTAGATTATTACCTTTGATTAGCTATAAAATTTCGAACAATCTTCATGTTTCTTCCTTCTATAACCCTCACAAATTCCTTCTCTCAATTTACAGAGAACTTCTTCTCTTCCTTTCTTCTTTCTTCCTTCTGTTCTTTCTTAGGCTTAAGACAACGTAAAACTAAAACATATGCTAACATAAAAAAAATAAACTGACGTATAATAATAAGGCTACTAAATACTTATCAGTTATTTTTTTTAATTTTAAACTTAAAAGCCATAAGGCCTTGTTTGGAAAAACCTATTAAAATAATGACTTAATCATTCCTTAAGCCTTGTTTGGCAAAACAAGATTAAAATTAAAATTTCAAAAGCTTTAAGGCTTTGTTTGGTAAAACCAAATTAAAACTCTTTTAATCTATTTCCATAAGTCATTTATAATATAGTTTATTGTCACACTTTATTTAAATAAATTTCCATATTCAAATTAAATTAAATCTAATAACAATTTATTAAATCCATTTAACAAATAAACAAATACAATAAAATTATAATTTTCATTATAATTATAATTTTATTTAATAAATTAACACATCACTTTGATTACAAAAAAATCAAATTAAAATAACATTTTAATAATCCATATAATCCTTAATAACTCTCTAATTTAGTTATTGAGTTAAATTAGAGTACTATCTCATAAATTTAATTCATCACTCTTTTATCTTAATTAAGTTAATTTCTACAACTCATGAATTATTTACTTATTAATAAATAATCCAAAAAATATCTACTAAACAACAAACACATCAATTAAAATATTTATTTAATTCAATAAATATATGAAATTATAAAAAAAAATTCTGGATTGTTACATTCTTCCCATCTTATAAGGATTCCATCCTCGGAATCACCGAAACCCTACATTCCTCAAGTTTCTTACCAAATCTCTTCGTTGAATAACTTCAACACATTTCCTTAATATATGTTTTATATTTCCTACTCCCACCATTCTTCATAATAAATTTTTGTAAGTTTTATTTCATAACCTTTACTCAGACTCAATTATATTTGAGTATTACATATTCTTTGACCCGCACATTTTCTTCTTTAAGGATCGTTATCATGAACACTCAGGATATTACATTCACCCATTCTTCTAAGAATTTCGTCCACAAAATTTTATTTATTACTCTTCATTCATTCAATCTATCAAAATAGATTTTACGCTAATACTTTATTCATTCAATTGGGTTCTATAACCAGTTCTTTCCACAAAGATCTTTCTGTTAGAGATTATGCCCTAGAGGCCAATTATTTGATATAATTGATTAACGTTTTGATATTATATTTGATTGCATAAATGAATGCTTTTATTATGATACATTTACTGCGTTATATAAATGTCAACATAATAAAAATCCTTAGAATAGTGATACAAATTATATAGTTTCAAGTATGTGACTTGAACATGAGATTATATAATTACTATTAGTATCATTGTTCTTAAATGTCCCTAGTCGAGTATCATTGTTGATGGGACAACAATAATGCATTGAGACTAGTATGTGGATTGACTGATGGCCAAATCTCAATGGTCATAACTATATGAGATATTAAGTCAATGCATAGGTACATGTTAGAGAATGATGTACTGGACAGACCCACCATGAGAATTTTATGTGGAACATTTTGTAAAATGTCATTGGCAATTCTCATAGTGACAATGATGTAATGGTCCTCCGACCTGAAATCACTATATTACTACACGGGAATTTATGTACTTTGATATCATCAAATGTCACCTTTAACAGGGTGGACTATAAAGGTGATTATTGGGTACATCATGAATCGTGTGAGGAATATGAGTGATCTAGATGGAATTTAACCCTCCTATATATTAGGGATGATATCCATAGGCCTCTTGATTGAGTAAGACTATGAAATGCATGGCCATGCTCAAATAGTGATTTGTTTCATATAGTCTACTCATTGATCAAGAAACTCAGATTAAATTATGAAGAGTGTGACAGATTCCATGACTCGAGTTTAATCTTGGATATTAAGGTTAAAAGGATTAGATTATATTGAAACATTGGTCACGAAAAGGTTGCATCGAATCATCGATCTTATTATTATTTGGGTAGCAGTGATGCATTACTAGATGTCGCTCACTGTTTATAATTTTATAATATGATTTTAAAATTATTGCCAACGTAATAATAACCTATAGGGTCACACACATAGAACGTTATTAAAAGGAAATTAATCTAAAGGATTTAAATATATCAATATGATTGATAGTATTTAAATTATGAATTTAAATTAATAGGATAATTTATATATATAAGTATATTAATTAAGTAAGACTTAATTAAGATATATATATATATATATATATATATATATATATATATATATATATATATATATATAAATTCGGATTTTATAAAACTAGGGTTTTGAATAGTCTTTTTGGATTGCTATATATATGATATGTAGCCTCCATTAAGCAAAACAATTCATACATAACCAAACCCTAGCCGCTCTTGAGAGAGAAACTAGAGAGAAAAGTTCTGAAATTCATCCTTGGTGGCTAGTACCACACTTCCTTCTTCTGCAGATCGTAGGACGATTCGTGCAGAGCGTTCGTGTGGATACCGTAGAGACGAAGTCTGCTTGAATTGCGTTGGAGATTCGACCGGATCGATTCTAGCTTTGATAATCGGTAAAATTTCTACCCTCTGAATTAATTGATCTTCGCATGTATCCTGTTTTTGGGTTTCGGAAATTGCTTTGAATTGTTCAATTTCCGTTGCGTTTTCTATGCCGAAACCCTACAGTGGTATCAAAGCTACTTGCGAAATGATTGATTCAGATTGCGTGTTTTATTGATTTCGATATATTTGATATATGTTGTTTTCCATCTAAAATTTTTTCGATCTAAAATTTTTCCGATCTGATTTTCCAGATCTAAAATTTTTCCGATCTGATTTTACCGATCTGAAATTGGAATCAATATATATGATATATGATGATCTAATTTTACCGATCTGAAATTGGATTTTGATATATATATATATATATATGATATATGATGATAACATTTTACCGATCTAAAATTGAGTATATGATATTCTGTTTTGCAGATTCGGTTTAATATGATTCATTGAATCTGGACATATATGATATGTACCGAGTATATTGTTATTATGATGGTTTTGGTGGATTAAATATAAGGAAAAATTCTTCAATACAGATTGTATCACACGATGGTCGTGTCCCCAATAATAACGATATATGGTTTTGATTTATTTTAAATTTTTCAATTTCTGGTAATCTCATAAGAAAAAGTTTGAAAAATTGGATTTTTACATTGGATCGTGAGCACTGAATCTGAGGTTGGAGAACCTGGATTTGGGGGCGTTACACCCCCTATATGTTATATATAATTCTTTTTTAATTATATATAAATTGTTATGTGCTTATTGTGATATGCATGGTGCACAGTTATGGCCTTTTGACCCATAGGTTAGTGGTTTTTGGTTTTAAAATATGGCTTACATGTCGTGCCTTTCTATAAACTCTATTGTAATATTCTCTTCTCATCTAAATCCCCTCGAATATAACTCGAGGTTTCTTTATGTCATGTAATAATCTGTAATCGATGAAGATGTTAAGATGGAGAACATGATGAAAAGATGTTGATGGAGAGGAGGCACATGCTTGAGGAAGCTATTTATTTTAACGTCTTTTACCACCTTAGATTGACCTTCAATCTTTCATTAGCTTGAAAAGATTGACAGTGGATTGGGCCATAACTGTGGCACATTTAATTTTGCACTTTATTTATGCTTGTATGTGATATGATATGATAAATAATGTGCATGAGATTAAAATTGGTGAGATCTGAATTAATTTATAAAATCCCTCATTAAATTATTAAGTCTAAATCAGATGCCTTCCAATGAAAAACACTCATCAAGACCTTGATCAATAGATGTAGGTTTGCCAAAGCAAAGTACCCTATTTATCTTGGTAAGATGCGATAGGATAATTGTGATATCCAAACTGTTAAAATCATTGGGCCCGACTTAACTAAGTTATCTTAATAGGATTGAGGACTTAGAGGCATAGAGTTTGGTGGGTACCATTAGATGGACTAGAAACAAATGTTGTTTACCAAACTATCCAAGAGTTATATATGATATAATTGACAAAAGCGTTGTCTACCTAAATAATTGTGTTTTAAGAGATTAGCCAAAGCTAACTTAAGTCATAATGAAATATGGATCTTGGCTCACTAGAAAGATATAATAGAAAAAGCTTTCCGAGTTACTGGTGAGGGCTATTAATTTGAATAAAATAGTGGGAGTATATTTTGAATATACTATTATCAATTACATAATATCAACTCTGCAATTCGACTTATCATTTTGGTACTTATAAATTGTAGATATCAATGGCAAACATCAACAATACAAGTAGTCTTTCACTACGATCAGTCCTTGAGAAGGACAAGCTAAGTGGAATTAATTTCCTAGACTGACACAGGAATTTGAGGATTGTCCTCAAACAGGAGCGTAAGCTATATGTCCTTGATGGGCCCATTCCTGAAGTACCAGCTGTCACTGCACCACGTGCAGAGCATAATGCTTACAAGAAGCATCAAGATGATGCTCTGGACATGAGTTGTCTCATGCTAGCAACCATGACCCCTGAGCTTCAGAAGCAACATGAGTTGATGGATGCTTATGAGATGATCGAGCATCTCAAGAAATTGTTTCAAGGGCATGCTCGACAGGAAAGGTATGATACAAGCAAAGCGTTGTATCACTGCAAGATGGGTGAACGTGACCCAGTTGGTCCACATGTGCTAAAAATGATTGGGTATATTGAGTACCTTGATAGGTTGGGTTTTCCAATCACTGCAGAAGTCCAAACTGATCTTGTCTTACAATCATTGAACAGCAGCTACTCTCAATTTGTAATGAATTATCTAATGAATGAAATTGAGAAACCCCTTACTGAGTTATTGAGCATGTTAAGAACTGTTGAGAACAACATGAAAAAGGTAGGACCCGCTACCATAATGATGGTGCAAAAGGGTAATGCTAAGGGAAATTGGAAAGCCAAGAAGAAGATAGGATCTAAATCTGGTGCTAAACCTAATCCCAGAACCAAACAGGTTTTAAAGCCTAAAGGTGGGGTGGCTAAAGAAGGTGATTGTCACTTTTGTGGAAAACCTGGACACTGGAAGAGGAATTGTCATGCTTATTTGGAAGAAGTGAAGAAATCTAAGGGAAGTGTGACTTCTGATCCAGGTATATATGTTATAGAAATTAACTTGTCTACTTCTACATCATGGGTATTGGATACTGGATGTGGTTCTCACATATGTGTAAATGTGCAGGAACTTCAAAGAAGTAGGACTTTGGGAAAAGGCGAGGTTGACCTACGTGTTGGGAATGGAGCAAAGGTTACTGCACTGGCCGTAGGAACTTATCATTTATCTTTGCCCACTGGGCTAGTATTAGAATTAGAGGATTGTTATTTTGTGCCTGCTATAAGCAAAAACATTATTTCTGTTTCTTGTTTGGACAAGAAAGGTTTTTCATTTATAATTAAAAACAATCGTTGTTCGTTTTACTTAAATGATATTTGCTATGGTGTTGCACAATTGTTTAACGGTCTTTATATTCTTGATTTGGAAATGCATATCTATAACATAAATACAAAACGATTTAAATCAAATGATTCAAATCCGACATATCTCTGGCATTGTCGTTTGGGCCATATAAATGAGAAACGCATATCAAAACTCCATAAAGATGGATTTTTGGATTCATTTGATTTTGAATAATATAAAAAATGCGAATCTTGTTTATTAGGCAAGATGACTAAATCCCCTTTCACTGGACACAGTGAACGGGCTAGCGATATATTGGGACTTATACATAGTGATGTATGTGGACCCATGAGTTCGTTAGCAAGAGGTAGGTTTTATTACTTCATTACATTTACTGACGACTTCAGTAGATATGGATATGTATATCTTATGAGACACAAATCTGAATCCTTTGAAAAGTTTAAGGAATTCAAGAATGAAGTTCAAAACCAATTTGGCAAAAGCATAAAAGCCCTTCGATCTGATCGAGGAGGTGAATACTTAAGCCAAGATTTTGATGACCTTCTAAAGGAGTGTGGTATTATATCATAGCTCACTCCACCTGGAACACCACAATGGAATGGTGTGTCTGAGAGGAGGAATCGAACCTTGTTGGACATGGTACGATCAATGATGAGTCATGCAGATCTTCCAATAAGCTTCTGGGGTCATGCCCTAGAGACAACTGTATTCACACTAAACCGTGTTCCTACAAAAATGGTTCAGAAGACACCATATGAGATGTGGACTGGGAAACATCCTAGTATGTCGTTCATGAAGATTTGGGGTTGCGAGATGTTTGTAAACATCTGGATTCTGACAAGCTCGGACCCAAATCTGACAAATGTAATTTTGTGGGATACCCAAAGGAAACAAAAGGGTATTATTTCTACAAACCTTCTGAGAACAAAGTGTTTGTTGCTCGAACTGGTATTTTTCTAGAAAGAGAATTTGTCTCTAAAGGAAACAGTGGGAGGAAAGTAGAACTCGAAGAAATTCAAGAACAACAAAATATCATTGAACCTGAGTTGGAACATGAGCAGGAACACAAGATGTTGTGGAAAGTGAACCTGCTCAAATTACACAAGAAATTCGTAGATCTGGTAGGACACGCCATGAGCCTGAGAGATATTATGGATATCTTGTGACTCAAAATGGCGATGTGATGCTCATAGATCAGGATGAGCCTGCTTCCTACCAAGAAGCTATGAATGGACCAGATTCTGAGAGATGGCTTGAAGCCATGAGATCTGAAATGGAATCCATGTATACTAACCAAGTATGGACTTTGGTTGATCCACCCGAAGGGGTAAAACCAATCGGGTGCAAATGGGTTTTCAAGAAGAAAACCGACATGGATGGTAATGTACAAACCTATAAAGGCCGATTGGTAGCAAAAGGTTTCAAACAAATTCAAGGTGTTGACTATGATGAAACCTTCTCTCCAGTGGCAATGGTTAAATCCATCAGGATCTTACTTGCTATTGCAGCTTTTTATGATTACGAAATCTGGCAGATGGATGTCAAAACTGCTTTCCTTAACGGAAATCTCCTTGAGGATGTGTACATGACACAACCTGAGGGTTTTGTCATTCCAAAGGATGTTGGAAAGGTATGTAAGCTGCAACAATCCATTTATGGATTGAAGCAAGCCTCTCGGAGTTGGAATTTTCGATTTGATGAAGCAATAAAAGAGTTTGGTTTCATTAAAAATGAAGATGAACCTTGTGTATATAAAAAGGTTAGTGGGAGTCATATTGTATTCCTAATATTATATGTTGATGACATATTAATTATTGGGAATGACATTCCTTCATTACATGCTGTAAAAACATGGTTAGGAAAATGTTTCTCCATGAAAGATTTAGGCAATGCAGTCTATATTTTAGGTATCAAGATCTATCGAGATAGATCGAGAAAAATGACCGGCTTAAGTCAGAGTACATATATTGATAAAGTGCTGAAACGATTCAGCATGCAAGAGGCAAAAAGAGGACACTTACCCATGACTCATGGTGTAAAGATCTTTAAGGCCCTATGTCCTCAATCACAAGTTGATGAGGAGCGTATGAGAAAAATCCCTTATGCTTCGGCAATTGGATCTATCATGTATGCAATGATATGTACTCGTCCGGATGTCTCGTATGCTTTAAGCATGACGAGCAGATACCAGTCGAATCCAAGTGAAGGTCATTGGACAGCAGTCAAGAATATCCTCAAGTACCTTAAAAGGACTAAGGATTCATTCTTGGTATACGGAGGTGAAGACGAACTAGCAGTAAAGGGTTACACAGATGCTAGTTTCCAGACTGATAATGATGATTATAAGTCTCAGTCAGGTTTTGTATTTTGCCTTAATGGTGGTGTTGTTAGCTGGAAAAGTTCTAAGCAGGAGACAATAGCCGATTCTACAACAGAGGTTGAGTATATTGCTGCTTCTTGTGCGGCCAAGGAGGCTGTATGGATTAAAAAGTTCATCACTGAACTAGATGTTGTTCCAACTATTGTTGATCCAGTTAAGCTATACTGTGATAACAATGGAGCCATTGCACAGGCTATGGAACCCAGATCTCACCAACGATCCAAGCATATACCTAGGCGGTACCATCTCATCCGTGAAATCATTGATAGAGGAGATATACATATAGGAAGAGTACCAACGGATGATAACATTGCAGATCCACTGACCAAGGCTTTGTCGCAGCAGAAGCACGACGGTCACACTAGTTCCATGGGTATTAGATACATGAGTGATTGGCTCTAGTGCAAGTGGGAGACTGTTAGAGATTATGCCCTAGATGCCAATTATTTGATATAATTGATTAACGTTTTGATATTATATTTGATTGCATAAATGAATGCTTTTATTATGATACATTTACTGCGTTATATAAATGTCAACATAATAAAAATCCTTAGAATAGTGATACAAATTATATAGTTTCAAGTATGTGACTTGAGCATGAGATTATATAATTACTATTAGTATCATTGTTCTTAAATGTCCCTAGTCGAGTATCATTGTTGATAGGACAACAATAATGCATTGAGACTAGTATGTGGATTGACTGATGGCCAAATCTCAATGTTCATAAATATATGAGATATTAAGTCAATGCATAGGTACATGTTAGAGAACGATGTACTGGACAGACCCACCATGAGAATTTTATGTGGAACATTTTGTAAAATGTCATTGGCAGTTCTCATAGTAACAATGATGTAATGGTCCTCCGACCTGAAATCACTATATTACTACACGGGAATTTATGTACTTTGATATCATCAAATGTCACCTTTAACAGGGTGGACTATAAAGGTGATTATTGGGTACATCATGAATCGTGTGAGGAATATGAGTGATCTAGATGGAATTTAACCCTCCTATATATTAGGGATGATATCCATAGGCCTCTTGATTGAGTAGGACTATGAAATGCATGGCCATGCTCAAATAGTGATTTGTTTCATATAGTCTACTCATTGATCAAGAAACTCAGATTAAATTATGAAGAGTGTGACAGATTCCATGACTCGAGTTTAATCTTGGATATTAAGGTTAAAAGGATTAGATTACATTGAAACATTGGTCACGAAAAGGTTGCATCGAATCATCGATCTTATTATTACTTGGGTAGCAGTGATGCATTACTAGATGCCGCTCACTATTTATAATTTTATAATATGATTTTAAAATTATTGCCAACGTAATAATAACCTATAGGGTCACACACATAGAACGTTATTAAAAAGGAAATTAATCTAAAGGATTTAAATATATCAATATGATTGATAGTATTTAAATTATGAATTTAAATTAATAGGATAATTTATATATATAGGTATATTAATTAAGTAAGACTTAATTAAGATATATATATATATATATATATATATATATATATAAATTCAGATTTTATAAAACTAGGGTTTTGAATAGTCTTTTTGGTTTGCTATATATATGATATGTAGCCTCCATTAAGCAAAACAATTCATACATAACCAAACCCTAGCCGCTCTTGAGAGAGAAACTAGAGAGAAAAGTTCTGAAATCCATCCTTGGTGGCTAGTACCACACTTCCTTCTTCTGCAGATCGTAGGACGATTCGTGCAGAGCGTTCGTGTGGATACCATAGAGACGAAGTCCGCTTGAATTGCGTTGGAGATTCGACCGGATCGATTCTAGCTTTGATAATCGGTAAAATTTCTACCCTCTGAATTAATTGATCTTCGCATGGATCCTATTTTTGGGTTTCAGAAATTGCTTTGAATTGTTCAATTTCCGCTGCATTTTCTATGCCGAAACCCTACACTTTCTACAATTATTAAACTTTTCTATTGAAAGTTTTTACATTATTCTTTGATAACTCATCTTCTTCTCATTTAAAAAAAATTTCTTTTCTCAGTTATTCAATATATTCATCAGTCAGTGTCGCATTCTACGACTTACTTCTTTCTAAAGAATATCATCCACATTCACCTTTTAGAATAGCAAGAATCTTCTATAATTGCTCAATAATTAGGAAGAAGTATGAATAAATCAAGAATTTAAAAGATTCCAAATCATGCTGAGGGTCATAAGACACGAAGTCAATAAATTTCAAAAATCTAGCAAAGCTAGAAGATTTGGAATACCTAATTTTCTCCATCAACTCCACTTTCTATAATGATCCATTACTTAATAGGTCTATCTATTCCTATCATCTTCAATACTCCATTCACACTTAAATATACCCCAGTTCATTAAACTTACTGCACATTAGATGTTCAGGAACTTGCCACAATAATATGAGTTTAAGAACTTGTGCTAGTCAGACCATAGGCGTCCATTCGTTGAGTGGTTCAAAACATACCATATTATTATGAGTCACGAACTTACCATATGCATTAGTTATAAGAACCGCACCTAATCCTAATAATATCTGACTAATCTTAATAGTTTCTAACTATCAAATATACACATGAGAAAAGAATCACCTTTTCGCCATAAATACATTGATAGCGCGACACCAACATTCCAATGATTATCAATGTGATAAACTGAGTACAAGCACAAAACCCTCGCCCATACAAAGATTTGTACAACTCAGCCACCACATGAGTCCTCAATTGAAATCCTATCTAACTCTATCTTACTCTTAACTTGCTCTTTGCTCGATACGAATTCCTCATACCACATCATCTATAACTCTTCATGAGTTATCCCGTACTATTTCATAGTACATCAACTTCATATCATCAAGCTATAATTATTCAAACATTACAGACCATCTTTCTTTTATAACTTAAACTGATCACGTCGTGACCTTATTCTATAATCATCTCCCTTAAAATTCTTTTCTTAACTCGTGATCGTTTTGTTTTACGATCCTCTTTCTTTCCTTTTTCTTCATACGAATCCATTTTTTATACTTGGTACACATCAAGTCACTAATAGTTTCAATATGGAACGTTGAGCGGTTTTCCACAAACAATAACCAACAAACTAAGTTTTGAGTTTCTAGTTCGTATATACCTCCGCTCTATGAAGGAATCGTTTAGCCAAGATACCATACATCAACTATTAAAGATTACAATTGTACTATACTTAAATATAACTTTTTGATTCTTAACTTCTTTATCATTCTTCTCTTGTATACATTGTCTATTTATTATCACCTTACATTCTTATTATTGGAGTTGGGTAACCCCACATTCATATTCCTTATAACTCTGTGAGATTCTTCTTTGAATCCCTTCACGCACGTTTTAATCCTTTCTTTAAAAATTTCTTAAAGTACTTCTTATTGTTCAAACTCTATTTGAGCTTATCCGTTCATTACCTTCACCTCTCTTCTCTAAGGTTATAGCCTAAGGTACTCATAGCTAAGGTTTCTAACCTACGGCTTTGATACCAACTGTAACGACCCCAAAATTCATACTATTTAATTCTCGACTTCGGTCGTTAATAATACAATCAACCTCTAATTTTGCATCATTAAACAATAATACAAACATTGAAATTTGCGGAATAATTAAAATTTTCTATGACAAACTATCATCGTTCCCAAAACCTTCAAACTTTACATCAAAATATATCAAAATCATTTTAATACTACAATAGTTTACATTGCAAAATGATATTACAATTTAACATTAATACATTATTCGGAACCTTAAACATGGTTCAAATAATAATAATAACTCAACCAAAGTGTGTAAATCTTCAAGTATCACATCTGATTCATGTCTTTCAAGTAACACATAACCTTACCTTGAATCTTGAACTTACGAAAGTGGTTATTTGCAAGGTTGAGCTTGACAGCCCAGCAAAATCTAACAGTTTTCATGCATCACATAGCACATAATAACATGCTCAACATATATCTCATAAACATCAGACTAACATAACATACATGCTACAATTTATATAACAAGTATAATGATTGAGTTCCTTAATCAGCATGCTTTTAGTAAAACAACGTAGTCATAAATTGACTTTAACATTTCATACATTCAACATATATATAACACATCATGCTCTTTACAATAAAGATTTAAAACAATCAAATTCACATAGCAAATAGGAACTAAAATACTTGCCTTGATCGTTGTTTACCAATAACAGTTTAACAGCTTACAGTTATCTGCATTTCACGTGCCCTACACAGTTATATAATCATGCACATCAACTATTAGTCATATAGCAATGCATAGTAGTTGTAATGTAAATTTTACTCTATATATCTCATAACCCTTGCTATTATTAATACACAATTGTTCAATTTGATTGTGTTAACTTTAGACTTATAACTCACTATATTTCTTCTTAGTCAAACTCGAAGTTCATTCAAGTGTTTAAGTCTTGCTAGGACCACTTATTGGTTTTATATTAACCTATTCAATATCTTATTATATTCATTTCATTTGATTTACAACTCTTTACGTTCATTAACAATTATCACGGCGTTTCGACGTTTATTCGTCACACGCCCAAATTATCTCTCTTGTGTGTGCTTAATATGCGTATTCAACTTATCTAATATATCATTTATTAATGTTAAGCATCATTATAATTCATAATATTCATGTTCTATAACTTAGAACAACATCTATTATCGTCAAGAGCATTACACTTGCATACGTGCATGCCCAACGCCCTCTGATTGCCTCTAAAAACACAGCAGTCACAAAAATTTCTATTTTGACTACTGTTCCCGACCTCAATTTGAAAAACATAAAGAATAAACGTTGTAGGTCTATTCGTCCTCGTTCCGGATCATCTTGAATCACCTCAATCGGAGTTCGTATGAAAAAGTTATATTTAATTTACTACATTAGGTCAGAACAGTGCACCAGACACTGATGTTCGGCGCAGCTGCGGCCCAAGTCGCAGAACAGCCCCTCAAGCTCTTCTCTTCACAATTTTGCAGACTCATACTCCTTCCAATGATCATAACATGAGTTATACTCATCCAAATTAGTCCGTTTTTGATTCTATGGATTCGTAACTCATAAAGATAAAACATACCAATTACCCATCAACTAACATAAATATTAACTAACCCAAATATAGATTTATAAATCATGTTCATACTAATTGTTCTTGTTTGACAAATGTAGCGAATTCATTCACTATGAATTCGTTCCTCAAGCAAATTGGTTCGTTTAACTTGCGTTCTTTTCGTTTTTCGACGTGCTAAACACATCTATTATCAATTTCAGATTATATACATGATCTAACCATCAATTTAAGCCTTAAAATAGACCTAAAATACATATATTAAGCCATAAACCAAATTTCTTCTTCTAACACTTGTTTCCACGAATTTGATTACATGAAAACCTGTTATAGATTACATATAACAAATTATACACATCTATTAACATTATATCATCAATCTCTTAACAATCTAACCATAGAAATCCAACTTTTCAAAGAAAACTCAAGAAGTATAATACTAAAAACTCAAAATTAGATTATTACCTTTGATTAGCTATAAAATTTCGAACAATCTTCTTGTTTCTTCCTTCTATAACCCTCACAAATTCCTTCTCTCAATTTACAGAGAACTTCTTCTCTTCATTTCTTCTTTCTTCCTTCTGTTCTTTCTTAGGCTTAAGACAACGTAAAACTAAAACAGACGCTAACATAAAAAAAATAAACTGACGTATAATAATAAGGCTACTAAATACTTATCAGTTATTTTTTTTAATTTTAAACTTAAAAGCCATAAGGTCTTGTTTGACAAAACCTATTAAAATAATGACTTAATCATTCCTTAAGCCTTGTTTGGCAAAACAAGATTAAAATTAAAATTTCAAAAGATTTAAGGCTTTGTTTGGTAAAACCAAATTAAAACTCTTTTAATCTATTTCCTTAAGTCATTTATAATATAGCTTATTGTCACACTTTATTTAAATAAATTTCTATATTCAAATTAAATTAAATCTAATAACAATTTATTAAATCCATTTACCACATAAACAAATACAATAAAATTATAATTTTCATTATAATTATAATTTTATTTAATAAATTAACGTATCACTTTGATTACAAAAAAATCAAATTAAAATAACATTATAATAATCCATATAATCCTTAATAACTCTCTAATTTAGTTATTGAGTTAAATTAGAGTATTATCTCATAAATTTAATTCATCACTCTTTTATCTTAATTAAGTTAATTTCTATAACTCACGAATTATTTACTTATTAATAAATAATCCAACAAATATCTACTAAACAACAAACACATCAATTAAAATATTTATTTAATTCATTAAATATTTGAAATTATATAAAAAAAATTTGATTGTTACATTTCACAAGTTCTGAACTTAATGGTTGATATACATGATTGATTTCAGACGTAAATGAGCATGATATAATATTTATGGTGTCCGTATCCATGATTAAACTTGTTAAATCTTGTGTTAGAGAAATTTTTAAGTATAATAGGCTAATGGACATGATTGCTACATAAGGTAGATTCGGAACTTGAAAAGATGATTAACATGAGTGATGTTACACATAAATGAGCATGCTTAGTGTACATAGTTCCTTTGTTTATAATCAAACTCGCTAGACCTTGTGTGAAAGAAGTTTTTAAGAAAACATGATATAAAAGAACTAAGGTGCATAAATGCTACTTGCTATACATTCTGATTTTTCGAGCATGTTAACATGCCTTAACTATGTAACAACCCGATATTTTCTATACAAATAAATCAGAAATTTTGCGTATAATTTTTTATTTATTTATGGAGAATATGTGCCAAGATAATGTGTATATGTATATTTGTGATAAATAAAATTTATTTATTACATGAATAATTTTAATTAATTTTATTTTAGAATTATTGATTATTATAAATTATATTCTTATAATAATTAATTTTATAGTAGAAATGTTTTTATTAATTATTTTCCATGAAAATATGATTATTATATTATTTAAATAATATATGAAATAATTTTTAGAATAATTATAATAATTATTTTATTATATGAATTTTAGCACAAATTATTAAGTAAATTATTTGAACTTAATTAATAATGTTAAGTATGAAAGATAAATTAGATATGGAATCCAAACCCTAATTTTGGATTTTGATCAAGGCATGAGAATAATAATATAATATTAATTATATTTTGATTTTTTAGTGCTATAAATATGTACTGTATGCACGTATTGATAATGGTTGGTCAATTATGGTGTATTATGACCAAACCCTAGCAATATTTTTATAAACCCTAATATTACTGTTAAACCCTAATTTCAAAGTCAAATGAGACTTTAAAATCTGTTAAGTCAATGTGTTATGTGGTGTGTGATGGGTATTATAAAGATTTAATGCTAATTAGGAAACCCTAATTATAGAAGACCCTAATTATAAATTAAAATCCTAATTTAGTAATTAGAAACCCTAATTATAATTTGGTAACCCTAATTATCAAAATTATAAACCCTAATTACTAAATTAGCAAGGTTAATTATAATTAGTGAATTTTAAACCCTAATGTTCCTGTATAATATAATTAGAAAACCTAACTAATTAACAAACCCTAAATTTCTATTTTTAGAAACTATTTTTATTTTAAACCCTAAATGAAAACCTAGAAATTCAATTTATGCTAAATCTTAGGGTTAAACCCTAAGATTTAAACCCTAAGAGTTTGTTAAGATTACACTTTTGCCATTAAATTTGCAAGTTTATGGACCAAAATACCCTTATGTGCATTCTTCATTAGCTTGCTTGTAAAACTAGCTAAAACTTTAGTAGTTCAACAACTCTATCAACTCCATTGACTTAAATCTCCATCACATCAGCTGCAACATCAGCCAAAACATTGCAATAAGTAATATATATAGATTGAAAGAGAGAGAAAGTTCACTTTTCAAGTCATTTGGACACCCACTCTCTACCAAGTCCCCTCTCTCACTCTAAACCACGAATTTCCTTAGAATTTCAGTCCCCAAAGCAAGCCCCACTAACACTCATAACCAAATCAGTAGCCAAGAATCAGAAATCGTTCATAGAAGGTATAAACCCTAGCTATAATCTGATCTTTAATCTTGTGTTAAATGTTAAGTTTGTTGTGTTAAATATGTTGTATGGAGTCTAATTAAGTGATTTGGGTTGATAGATGTTAGATCCATAACATCTATAGGTTCGGATTTGAAGTTTTATAAAATCTAGAAAAATTATGTTTTGTGGTCTGACAACGAATATCAGTGCCTTAAGATTCTTATCCGATCTTGGTTTTTGTTGTTTAAAGGTTTTAATGTGTAGTCTGTTAGGTGGTCTGTTATGGCCGGTCAAAACCCGTTGACCGGGCATGACCGAAGCTTTCTGGGTAACCCAGAAGGTGTAGAATAACGTCTGACAAGATTTTTGAAGCCCGAGATCTGTCAGGTTTTATGTTGTTTGGTGATGTTTTTATATCTAGATTCTAGCTTGTTGTATGGACTATATATATATATATATATATGCTTTTATAACATTAAAACAGTCAGCCGATCAAGTGTAGTGAGTGGTCAAACTTGACCAATTGATCATAAAGTGCAGTTTCTGGAATTTCCAGAAACTGTTAGAACAAAGCTTTTGACAGCGTTTGACAAAAGGATAATTTGTGATTCTGTTGTTGTTAGACTTATCTGTTGTTTTAATCATGTACTTTGACGCAACTACTATAGCTTTGAACCTTAAGATCACTTGAATCAAGACCAAAACATAGAAATAATCTAGCCCAAAAATGGACCCTCGAAGCTGCTGGGTTTCTGGGTTATCCAGAAAACCTAGATTTGGTCTGACAGCAACTTTGAAGGTTCATTGCTTGCTTGTATATTGTAATCTGACCCAGATCTTGCGTGATATTTATAGTACTACATTAGTACTACAAGATCAATATCTTACCTTGTCCAAAAACATTATAATCTGACAGATTTTTTTGGTCAAACGAGGCACCTTGCTAACTGTCTGTCAGTGCTCAAGAACAGGATGAACACCTATAGCGACGGTTCTGTCGCTATAGGTTGTTTTTAGCGACAGTTTCTATATAAAAAATATATTTTTATTAAATAATTATAGAAAATTAGTTTTTAATTATTAAAAATATAAATTAAATTATTAAAAATTATTTTAAAGTCTAAAAATTAGTTTTTAATTAATTTAAGTATATTTCATAAATAATTAATATTTTTAAAATATTAAAGGTATTTAATTTATTTAATTATTATATTAAATAAATTACATAAAAATGATTTTAATACTTGAAAAATCATTTAAAATTATATTATGGTATAAGAAAATATTTTAAGTTTTTTTTAATGACTTTTAATATTTTGTGATGAAATTCATTAATAAATTAATATTAATGATAATTAAGTTATTTAATAAATGAAATAAATAAATTAATTAAAAATGATTTTATTATATTAAAAATCATTTTTAATAATACGGCATTTAGAAATATTTTAAGTTATAAAATATAACTTTCAATATTTAATGGTAAATTTCATTAATTAATTATTATTAATGATATTAAATTTATTTAATAATTATATTAAATAATTTAGTTTAAAAATGATGTTATAATTATAAAAATCATTTTAGATGAAAATAAAGTATTTTAAGATATTTTAAGTTATAAAATATACCTTTTAATATTTAAAAGATAATTTCATTAATAATTTAATATTAATGATATTAAATTTATTTAATAATTATATTAAATAATTGGTTTAAAATTGGTCTGATTAATTTAAAAATCATTTAAAAAGGATATAAATGAATTAAAAATCTTTTTAAGTTATACTTAATGACTTTTAATATTTTGAAAAATAGTACATTTATATTTTAAATATTAATGGTAATTATTTAAAAATGATTTTAAATATTTTAAAAATCATTTAAGGGTAATATTAAAACTTTAAAAATATTTTGAGTTATTATAAATAACTTTAATATTTCTGTAATGGTTTCATTATTAGTTTAATATTAATTAAATGTAAATGATAATAGAATTGTTTAATATTTATCATTTAATAATGATTCTGGTGTTGGAAAATTCAGGATAAATTATAATAAATGCTTTAAAATTATTATAAGTCATTTAAAAATAATATGACTGATACTTACAGATATTGAGCTACAGAATAGAGTCTTAGACTCGATAATTACCCGATAAAGCTGTCGGTACACCGACATGTTCCAGAAATTGATCTGGACTTAGATATTTTGAATGTATTAGTATTTGTTTGTGATCCAATGACTGTTAAACATGTGTGGCAATGTGATTAGGTTATGTGCTGACTGCAATAAGCTGTATTATGTGTTACAATATGATTCTAATCAGTAAAATGATCTTATTACTGATAGGTGGTTATATAAAAGATAAAACTAAGTTGCGAATTGTAAGCAGTGAACCAGGCAAGTATCTTACTTTTGCATTTTCTTAATGCAATGGATATGAGTAAGAAGTTTCAGAATTTTATTATTATTGTACCAGATTATTAACCCTATTCTTATATATGTTATATCCAATCATTGATTATCAACATGGTACTATATTGTAATTCAGATATATATATTCTGTACGTTAATTTCTAAATATGGTTATTCAAGGGTTCCCACTTGGATAATCATTGTATTTAATCACATGTTGATATATATATATATATATATATATATATATATATATATATATATATATATATATATATATATATATATATATATACGTATTGATACTAGTATGTGTACGATAACAAAGAGTTGTCTAAGCTATTTGACCAGCTAGACACAAATTTAGAAACATAGTTGAATATGATAAAAACTTTTTGTATCCAATCAAATTGTTTTGGTTCGGATTCCCGACTAAGTATGAACATCCCAAATATGGGAAACTTTTATGTGCCTAAAGCGGACAGAGTGAACGATATCATCGTTCTTGCATGTAGTATTGATCAATACAGGACATAACGGGCTGATCACTCCCCGTGCCCGTAAGTTATAACGGTTTGCAGATGAAGTTCTGCTAAACCTATTCAAAAATTGAAAACAATGTTCATAGTATGTCACCTTAACCCTATTTATAGTCAATACGTAGTTTCAAAAATTTGATAGAGAGTTGTTATGTTATTATTATCGGTTTAGATTACTTCACAACTATTGATTTGTTGTAGAAGGGTAGTACAAAGAAAACATTTAATCCTTTCAGCTAATATTTATAATTGTTATTACATACTGGGCACTCAAATGCTCATTCTTGCTTAATTTAAATATTTTCAGCTAAATGTGAACAACCTGAAGGCTCTGCTAAGAGCAAGGGAAAAGGAAAGGTTGCTGAATTAATGCAATGCTATCTTATGTAATAGTTTAATATTATTAAGACAGTGATATATATTATCTATCATATTATGTAATGAATGTATTAAAGGTTACATACTTGGGAGCTAGACTCTGATGATTATGTAAATTAAGTTGGTATTTATATTATTGTTATTATTATTAGTATTATTCCGCTCATAGAAATAGTATCGTGAAGCACCGAGTTTGGGTTTCAAGTACCCGAATTTGGGGGCTTTACAGGTTGGTATCAGAGCTTTAGGGTTAGAAACCTTAGGTGGGGTAGACCTTAGGCTATAACCTTAGAACAGAGGGAAAAGTTGAAAATATAAATAACTCTTATAGAATTTAAAAACTAGATGAATTGGATAATTTCATCATCAAACAAAATAAAAGATAACTTATATAAAGCTATTATTTGCTGTGTGTATATACTATATGATAATCAGGATAATTTATGTATGTAGATGTCTGGTGGAAAAGGCTTGTTATATGCTTATAGCATGAAGAAGGATCAAACCCATACACCCGAGCTAATATCGAAGTCAATAGCTGAAATAGAGGCTCACGATGAAAACAACTCTGACGAGGTGGTTATTGTAGAAAATGCAGTACCATATCCAGAGATGGTGGAGCTGACAAATAGTGATTCAGACACTAAAGTTGAAGCTGATCAAGCATCAACGGAGGTGCAGGATCTGAGGAACAAGGTTTCTTCTCTGGAAAAGCTGTGGGAAATAGAAAAGCTGGTGAATAGTCAATTACGTCAAGCGTTAATAGAAACAATGGAAGAACAAGATAAGCTTAAAATCCAAATTGATCAGATGGGAGTCCATAAGCAACACATCGTGTACAGCTCCGAGCAAAAAGGGAAAAACAAAGATAGAAGACCATGACTTAGGAAAATTCGATAAGAAGGAAGGTAAAAGAATATGTTACCTTTGCGGCTATAAGGGATATACCACTCTGTATTGCCCCGACTATAAAGCAGGTGCATGTTTTATCTGTGGGATAGAAGATCATCAGGCAAAAGGTTGTCCAAGAGAAAGGCGTAGTGAATAGGTAGTATAGGTTCTGTTGTATAGGTGTGTAATGTAATATATATGATTAGTATGTCTGTGTAATTTAATATTCTCAACTTTGTGTTGGTCAAGGCTGTAAATCCCGACTTTTGTAGTCACAAAGGGATAGTTGATGTTTAAAGCAGTACATGCTAAGCTATGCAAAATATTTGTTAAATGAATATGAATCTAAGTTTGAGTGATGAAACAAGTTTAATATATTAAACTTATATGATAAGGTTTAGAATGTAAGTTAATAAAGTATAATTTATGATTTTACTTAACCAGATAATGCCGCCAAGATGTCAAACTCGAAACCAAAGGGCAGAAGAGTCTGTCAATAGCGTTGAGGGACAACAACAAGCAGACCCGATGCAGTACTTTGCAAACATGGTAGCACAAGCTATACATCAAGTAATGCCCGCCGCAGGGAACCAGTCGGACAACCGCTTTGCGAACTTTACAGATTTCAAGGTTGTGGGACCGCCGGAATTTAATGGTACAACTGACCCAGTAGAAGCCCAAACTTGGGTTAAGGAAATCAAAAAGGTGTTTGTGATAACTAGGGTACCTGAGGGGCAAAAGACCACTTTTTCCACCTACATGATGAAGGGTGAGGCAAATTTTTGGTGGAAAGCGAATCAGGTGAGGGCAGGAGAAGATGTAGTTACATGGGATAGGTTTCAGACACTATTCTTCGAGAACTATTTCTCGTCCAGTATGTAGGCTAGGATGGAGGTGAAATTTTTAGAGTTGAAGCAGGAAAACATGACGGTGTCAGAATACGCCACAAAATTTAATAAGTTGGCTAGGTTTGCTCCGCATCAAGTTGATACGGAGGCTAGGAAAGCGAGAAGGTTTGAGCTGGGATTAAAACCCTGGATCTATAACAAAGTGGCTGTGTTGTAGATTCCTACATTTGCAGCACTCATGGAAAAGGCTATCATAGCCGAGGAGGGGAGTGAGGCCATAAGCCTCTACAACAAGGAGAGGAAGAACAAAGGTAAGGTCGAAGGAGCTAGGAAGACGGAAATTAATAGTGGAAGTAGAAGTGGTAGTAACAAAAGGAAGGGGAGTTATTTTGGAAATGTCCAGGTAAAACAAGGTGTAAAGAAGCAGGTGATGCCGTGTAAGAATTGTGGAAAGAACCACTCTGGGGAATGTCTGAAGGGAAAATTTGTATGTTATAAGTGAGGGCAGGAGGGCCATATCTCTCTCAACTGCCCCAATTCAAGAATGAACAGTGTGTTTTCTGTGCGGATCGAATGAGCACAAGGTGAAGGATTGTCCGAAGAGGAGGACGGAGGCAGGGAGTGTGAATACTGGCAACGAACAAGCCAACAAAATCAACAGCAAGGGTCTTCAACATGACGGTCCAGGATACGACGACAGCTGGCAATGGAACTTTAGGTATTATTTGTATAACTTTTTTTTTATACATGATTTTTCTATATATAGTAAATTATTTTATAAAGAAATTTTGAAGAAGGAATTTGAGTTCTTTTAGAAATCAAATTTTCGTTTAATCAGATAGACAAGTTTTATGTGAATAGTTAAAGATCAGTTCGATCAAAGTTGGTCGAGATCTACTTGCAATGATTGTGTATGCTATGTACCCTTGTATGTATGAGTTCTAAAACGGTGATTTCGGGGACGGAATCTTTATAAGGGAGGGTGAATGTAACACTACAGAAAAATGGGGCTTCAGCAACAACCGATTTTTGTTGTTAAAGGTGCCAAATTTTGTTGCTAAAAGGTTTTGGCAACGACTTTACTGTCGTTGCGTTTCTCGTTGTGCAATGAGCGTTGCTAATTGTTCCGCAACGAACGTATTTTTTTCGTTGCCAAAAGTAATACATTTTGCAACAAAATTTGGCTTTCGTACAAAAACATCGATCCTTTAGCAACAAAATGTATTGTTGCAGAATAATTAAAATGTCGTTGCTAAAAATCCCATTTTGTTGCAAAAGTCTGCTAATTGGCAACGAAATGAACTCTTTTTTTGCAACGACCATGCATTTTCGTTGCAATTGACACCATTTTGCAACGACATTTTTCGTTACAGTAAATTATGAAAATTGTTATCTAAGCTTGCTTTCGTTGCGGAATGTAAATTTTTTAGCTGCTGATTATATTATTTGGCAACGACATTATGCTGGTTATTTTTAATAGCAACGAAAGTCGTTGATTAGCAACGACATTATATGTTGTTGTTTCTTTATATGTGCAACAAAAGCTGATATGATTTACAACGATAAAAAATATTGTCTTTTATTTTAATATTAGCAACAATATCCTCACCGTTATTAGGTTAATTTTTCGTTGTCAAACATTATATTTTTAATGTCATTAGCAACGAAAATTTGTTGGTAAATGTATAAAAAAATTGTTGCTAAATTAAAATTTGTTCAATGCTTTGGTAACGAATTATATTGTTGCCAAATCAAAATTTGACATTCTTTTTATGTACCTGGCTGGCTCAATGTCTCCATATCAAATAATGGCAAAAATACAAAAAACAAAAATATTATTAACTTAATAAAATTATCCACTACATAATCATTCATTATCTTTACAATTAACCATCTAAAGCTACCACAGTTCTTCAATCAAAGTTTATATCTACATATATATAGAGTACACTGCATAATTTCGTTCCTTGTCTTCCGTAAACGTAGCACGAAAATTTGATACCCAGTATTGTAAGGCAGATCATAGAAGCAGTCTTCCCGCACATTTAAACTTGAAACCCCAAATTAAGCCTAACCAAACACCTCCAAATTCAAAGTTATGCATCAAAATTCTCATTTTGATTGTCATCTTGAAAAGAGAGCTGCAAGGCACATAATTTAAGAAGCATTACTAGACGTGTCTAAATTTGAACTTTCACAACACAAAAAAATA
Organism: Panax japonicus; assembly: GCA_020205505.1. Taxonomy (NCBI): domain Eukaryota; kingdom Viridiplantae; phylum Streptophyta; class Magnoliopsida; order Apiales; family Araliaceae; genus Panax; species Panax japonicus. Next base: position 20,165,289 of record CM035114.1, read on the forward strand.
TAAAGCAAATAAGATATAAAAATAAAATAGATGTAACTCTTATAATTGGATCCAAACGCCTAACTGTTCTATTTGTTAGCTATAGTTCTTTTTGTTTTGTTTCTATTGAAAATGCCATTTCAATATAATTTGTTCCTAGTGGCATAAAATACTTTGCTTACTAAAAATTTGAGTTGCTAAAAAACCTGAAACTGTCTCGAGCTTCTATGTGATGATATGGGTTAAAATCATGGAAGCAGTCCCAATCTTAAAGATCAATGCAAGAAAATCAACTAGTCTGTCAAGGTATAGGGAGCAGAAGATCTAATTTGTATGGAAAACACTCACAGGACCCTTTGCTTTATTGTATTTCAGTTAAAAAATTTGATGCGTTCTAACTTGAGAAATGATTTGTCAACAAGCAGCCAGCATACACTCTTTCAATATGGATAAATTGTTGGGAAAACTGAATTCATGTAGCTGCCTCCAAACTTTTAGGATGAGATGGTATATTTGAGTTCAACAATATAGCATGAATATTGGTAAACTAACCACACTAAAAAAATTAATAACATCTGTCAAAAACAAGTTGACAAGCACAAATAAACAGAAAAACACAATAAAATCAGTTATGCAAATCATACAGCGTCTAAAAAGTTTGAGCTGCCAGTCAGATCACTTCCATCTTTATCAAACTTCAGTTCAAGATTCCTGGAGAAGAAATGGTAATAAGTGGAATATTTAGACAGCCCACTAAAAAGGAAATTAATGAGAATCAACATTAAGCACTGCAGCTTAAACTAGATAAAGATGACCATTATAATGAAAAATCATGACTTACATTTCCATAGAATTTGTTTGTTTGTCAAGAAATGTGCTTGTATTGGTTTCTGGAACACAAGGCAAATTCTGAAGAATCTAGTTTACCATCAACCTGCCGAAAAAACATATGCAAATAGCATGACCCACATTCTATGTGACATGAGTTGATGAAGGAATCAGAACAACTCTGTTATATTGCAAAGCAGGACACTTGCAACAAAATGGCCCTGCATTCATTCAGGATCCTTATCTGAAAGAAGGCTGACATACTGCTCCATAGCCACCTCTGGACTCATGTTCCCCAGCCTCTGCCACGCATTCCTTGCACAACGTAATTAGTGTGCTCCATCACTCACACATAGCAGCTGTCAACCCTGTTATATAACTAGCAATCAAACTAAACCCTGAAATTTGTTCAAGGGTAGGTCCTGAGGTAAAACACAATGTAGCATGGATATGTAACATGTTTCTAAACCCTACATCCAATGAATCTAAGGATCATGCTAAGGATGAAGATGTGACCTGAACCCAAATTCCACCTTAAGTTAGAAGTTCATCAAGATGAACTTTAATTTTCCTTTGCGTTGAGGCATTAAACAAATTTACCAATCCCAATTTATCAGTAAAGTTTCCCATGCACATTATGCATTTAGTAACTATAACCTCATATTGAAAAAGCCTAATTAACTACTAGTTAGTGTAATATGTTGCCTTTTAAAATTTAATATCCTAAAACCCATGTGATGGAGCATAGAGTGTGAAGATAAAAAAGAAGGCCAAATGCGTAGAAGAGATGGTTTGCGTCAACTTACATGGCATCCACTAGTCCGCATACTAGAATTTGCTTCAGCTTCATTACTTCTACCAGATTTACTTGGTAAGCATTATCTTCTGGACTATTTCCCAGTATGACCATTTTCTTGACTTCTTATCTAACTTATGTATTCTTATGATATATTTTTGATCTTTCCTATTTCTGTTTCTTTTTTTTCTGTATAATAACAAATAATGAAGTTAGATTTATAAAAGCCACGCATATTGTTCCCATTACTTGATTCATTGGTCACTAAACAAGATCTTAACAAATTTCTCAATCTATAAAACACGTAGAATAGATGCATAACATAAGAAGTATGGGAATGAAGATTTACGATCTAGACGCATAGAGTAGTAACAAGCTTATCAGAAACATAGAAATGTAAAGTTTTAATGTCTTCAATGTGCTGTCAATAATCTAACGCCACTAATTCAAATTTTCCCCATTTTGGATCACGTTAGAAGCATTGCAAATTGACTGCATGCAAAGACATTGAAACATCTACGGAGTGTCCAATAAAATTTATATTTCAAGATCAAGAAGTGTCCAACTAAAGGTGAGACACAAGTACATAAAAGAGAGCACATTGAAAATTTTATACATAAACAAAAGCAAAACAAAATAAATAAAAAAGGGCATAAAAAGCTGCATAAGAAATCCCTTGAAGAGTTGGGCATAGTTTCATATACAAATTCATTAGATAGTTTTCATAGGGAATACCCTTATGTGGAATAGAAAACTCAAGACAAGGTAATGCATCCAATAATCACCATCATACCATTTCAAAGGAAAGGGCATTCAGTTGCTTAGGCCTGTTCAACATAAATGTTCTAACAAATCCACTAGATTCCTCCAAAACCTGCAAAACCAAGAAATTATTAATTGTTTATCACAATGCAGAATTTAAAAACATAGACTGATACAACAATAATTAAAATAGGCAACATATCCAATTCAACAATTTTCACTCATTGGGGAAAATAAAACAATTATTCAGCAAAGACTAATAAAATACATCAATTCGTCTATTTGCTCACTAAAGTTGCTGAAAATACAAAGCAATCTTAATGGCTGGTTCAATTTTGTCAGGTTTATAGAAAACACAAAAATCAACCAACATAACATAGCTTAATATCAATTAAAGCTTTCACCAATACATCCAATTGATCATCAGGACCCAAATATTGAAATATTAACAACATACATCAAGATGAATGACACGAGTTTAACATGGGTAGATCTCTGTACCGACAAAGAGCCCGAAACAATCAAATGACAGCAATTAGAGTCATATCAAAGCACGAAACAATAAAATAACACCGAGTCGTATCATATCTTGTGATAAACCTTGTTACTATAACATAATATGTAAATAGGTACACAAACCTTGTTACTATAACATAAAATGTAAACAAATTCAGGAGATCTGTAAATGTACACGCAACAAAAGTTAGAACTTTTGAAGAACATAGTATATTATCTACCAAATTCTTACCTGATGAGACTTGAGAGATCAAAAGTTCGAGATGAAGGGCCGCCGAAGGCGATGACCGTCAGCGTCGGCCGATGAGAGATTGAGACTTGAGACTTCCGAGTTCCGAGACCTGTGTTTGGGATGAGAGATTGAGACTTGAGATCGAGAGATCGAGATCTGAATTTGGGAATTGAGAGTAGGAAGCGAATTCAGAATGCTAGCCGGCTAGTAATTTAGTAAATAGACAAGTAGTCATGACTTAGAGTATTATTTTAACTTAACTACAGACTGTTGTGCAACTTTGCAACTTGGGAGCGCTTTTTTAAAAAAAAAACTTTAATTTTTTTAAAAAAGATTTTATTTTTAAATACATATTTTTTAAAAGATAAAAACTTCAATGACCGGGAATAAAGTCTCTTACATTTAATTTGAAAAAAATTATTGAAAGCGGCGTTGATTTTTTTGATTTTTTTTAGCTAAAAATCAAAAAGGCAACCAACGCCACTTTAAAAAATATTTTTTAAAAAAACGAATTTTTAAAAAAATTATCTTAACTTTTTTTAAAATAATTTTATTTTTTTAAAGAAATTTGAAAAAAATAAAAATATGATCCAATGCCAAACTAACCTACATTGTAACTTATTTAAAATTTTTTTATAAAGCAAATTTGTAAAAAAAAAGAGTAAGATGTAACATCACTTTAACTGACGTTGGAATCTTTTTTTTTTATTTCTTTTATCTCTTGTAATTGTTTACAAATATCAATATTTTTTTATGTTTATTCTCTGTCATCGACGTTGGAAATGAAGGAGTATATAAGACTTTAGCTATAAAAAAAATAAAATAAAAATTCTAACTCCAATTAAAGTGACGTTGCATCTTACTATTCTTTTTTACAAATTTATTATTTAATTTTTTTTTAAATAAAATAGGGACAAAATTGATATTACATTAATATGGGTCAAACTAACTTATTAGGAATGACTTATAAGTCATTTTTAAATAACTTTATTTTGTTTTAGTTCATAAAACATAATAATTTTTTTTATCTTTTATGTTTTCTCTTATAACTAATAGTATTATAATTTAATTTTATAATATATTTGGGAAAAAGGTAAAAGAAAAACTAGGAATAGCTAGGGATATATCATTACTATTCTTCTTTTTATGTTTTATTTTTGGACTTAAAAATATGTTCATGATTTAAGTTACTCCATCCGTCTAAGAATAAAAGTTTTTATTATTTTATGTAATCTCAAGTTAAATATTTACTTATATTAAATAATTTATTTTTTTTACAATAATTTTTGCGTGATATCCTTAGTATTAAATGTCATATTTTTATTTCTTATAAATATTTATATAATATCACTAGTCATGTATACAAAAATATGCAATTAGATGAGAATTTAAATATGAATATGAGGTTGGGTTTATTTGGGTCGGAGGCCCGGAACTAACATGTTTGGCAATCGGTTGTCACAGGTACTATTTCAACAACCATAATCTATATCGTTGATCGCAACATTGGATGGCACGGGTACATCGGTTGTCATTGGATTTAATCTAAAATTTAGATATGAATATTTTTTATAAATATTTATATGAATATTTAGAGATAAATTTATAAATATTTATATGAATATTTATATATATATATATATATACATATATATATTTATATATATAAATATTTATAGTTACTTTATATATATTTACTTTAATGTTGAGATTTGTTTAGTATTTTATTTAGTTTGATAAGAAATTTTAAAAAGAATATGTATGTGTGTGTATATATATATATATATATATATATATATATATACACACACACACACGCACAAACACACACACACACATATATCAGTAGAATAAATTTAAAAATATTGGAGACTACAAGTTATGACGTTAGTTTAGTTAACTAGTAAATTACAATGGCTCAGTGGTAGCTTAATGACCTAATAACCCATATGTCTTAGGCTCAAAACCTAGCTGTGATATTTTTGCTTCTTATGTTATATTTTTTGTGTATTAGATAAATTTTATTACCATCTATATATATAAATATTCATCTTAAATCTCCACATTAAACTAAATATATATAAAGTAACTATGAATATTTATATAACGTAACTATGAATATTTTAATATATATATATATATATATATATATATATATATATCTAAATATTCATATAAATATTTATAAACAAATATTTATTTATAAATATTTCATCTAAACTTTAGATATGAATATTTTTTATAAATATTTATATGAATATTTGTTTACATATATATGGATATGCCCCTGATGTTTATACAGATGTCCCACTTTCACCCTAAACTGTTTACATATATATATATATATATATATATATATATATATATATATATATATATAAACAAATATTCATATATGTCCCCTGAATATTTGTATGATATATATTATTTTATTTAGAATATGTTTTATATTTAAGTCTGTCATGTCATCACATTTTAACCACATTTGTCTTATGTTAACGGCAGGGGCATGGGTGACCTATTTTTTGAAACGTTAAGGGTACTTTTGGAAAATAAATTAATTTAAGGTGGAAGTAGGGCATCCGTGTAAACATCGGAAATATTTTTGAACCTTTACCCTATATATATATTTATATATAAAAATATTCGTAGTTACTTTATATATATTTAGTTTAATGTTAAGATTTGTTTAGTATTTTATTTAGTTCGACAAGAAATTTTGAAAAGAATATGTACGTACGTATGTATGTATATATATATGATAGAAACGTATTTCATACATTTTATTATCCCTAATTTTGTCCTTTTAATTATATTAGTTTATTAAATTAATATGCTTTATTTTATTTTGTAGGATTTAATAGTTGTTGCAATAAAGTCAAAATCTTGGTAATCAAGCTATATTTAATGCTCTTATTAATATAAGGATTGTCCAAGAAGAATCTGACAAGGAGAAGGAAAGAGGTGGAACACTCTTAGTGTCCAAGAAGAATCCAACAAAGAGAAAGAAAAGTCTATCTAGAAGATCTTTTTGAGAAGTTGATTGCTACTAGGAAATTGAATCCTACATGGAAAGGGAATCTAAGTGTCCAAGTTCAATGAATCTAAATTAGGATTCAAAGTTATTTTTCCTATAAATAGGCCTCTTGTTTTAGAGAGAAAGGCACCACTTATTATTTTCTTTTTCTCAGTTTTTCACTAGTGTAGGAAGGAGTAAGATATTGAGAGTTTGTCCTTTCTCTTATTCCAATCACGTGTGGAACATACTGGCAGGGAGTATTTATAACTTTCTTTTATTTATATAATAGAAATTCTCTTTTTAATTATTGTTCTTATTTCATGCAAATAGTAGAACTAATATTATTTATTTTTATTTTTAATTCCATGGCTAGCTAAATTTCTAATACCTAGGATTATGATGAAGCTAAGCATTTCATAACAATATTTTCTTTCCGTTCCTAAATTAATGCCTAATTATTTTAACCTTCATATTTTCCTCCGTATAAATTGCATATGATTTTTATATTGATTATGAGATTTTGATAAGTTATAGTTAATCTGTGAATTTTTCATAACTTATGCTTGCCCATATTAATTATATGAATCATTATTTTTAAAGGGAAGGGAAAATAATTTGGGAATTGATTTAGAAAATAAAAAATTATTTATTATGTTAATATTTGGTAGATTCTGATTCCTAGGTATCTTTTCTCATTAATAGTTTTCGTTTTTAATTAATAGTTCGCATAATTTAGTTAATAAATCTTCTCCACCATTTTAATTTCTAATTTGCCTAAAATATTAATTAAGGATATATTAAAGAATTAATCTAGTCTCTGTGGGTTCGACCTGTACTTGTCAGTTCTTCAATTCGACACTGTGCACTTGCAGTACATATTTTATCACATCAAGTTTTTGGCGCCGCTGTCGGGGACTAGAATTAATTTTTATTTATTCCTTAATTTTTATTTATTCGAATTAGTTTTAACTCATTTTTTTTTTCAGGATTATTGAAGCGGATCGAAGAAGCGAAAAGATAAAGATTTTGTTGTTGTGCTTTCTTCGGTACTTCGTATCTCCATATTTTTTTTGAAATAAAAAAAATAGTAGTTTAGTTTTTTTTATATATATATTTTTGTCGCATTCATGCATTCACTCACGTAGAGCACATCCTATTAGGTTTTATTTTTTATTTTTTATTTTTTGTCAAATATAAACTGTGGTGATTGCTGGAGGATTGAGGTACGTCAAAATTTCTCCTTCTTGCGTAATTCACATAGTTTTAGGACATTTTATTTGTTTATAATTTTTTTTATTTGTGCATTTTCATCTTTAATCTAACATTAAGGGCACAACCTGTAACAAGATAAGGTGGGGATTTCATCACCCTTCCTTGGCCCACAAACAACCCAATTTACATTGTGCATGACCATGACCTAATAAAATCAAGTAGACGTTGGCCCCTAGGACTCTCGAGCTCAATTAGGATAAGAAACTCCAAGAGGAGTCTAAATTTTAAATTAATCAAACTACTGGTGTCTAGGCAAGTGGTTCAAAAGGTATACACCTAAAGATTGTGTGGTTATTCAATTAGTCACCGTTTCTACGGAGAGACTCCCACCTTTCTTACACTTACCTGGCTAGTGGTGTGATTAATTTCGAATTTGGTGGACCTTGTGGTGTAACTTAGAACAGTTAGGAGCTGTCTAGATTTTATTTAGGTTAACCTTAAAAGTAAATTTTTTTTATTTTTAAAAATTTTAATTTTATTTTTATTTATTTTCTTTTTTTGTGCTTATCTGATTATTTGTTATTTAGTGTATGCAAAAATTGTGGATAAGGGACGAAACATCCTGATTAGTGAGAAAACTTGATTTTTCGGATTTCACTTTAAAAGATCTCACTTTAACAAAAATGGAGGGCACCCAAACTGTTTCTTTAAGGGATCGATGTTATCCTTCCCGCTCTGCCCAACCTTCATGTATTAGTCTACCACCGGTAACTGGTAATAATTTTGAACTTAAGCCACATTTTATAAATATGTTACCTAGGTTTACGGGGATAGAAGATGCATATTTATTTATTTAGGAATTTGAGGAAGTTTGTGCCTTAATGAAAATCCAACAATTGTCTGATGACTCAATTAGGCTAAGATTTATAACATTTGCTTTAAAAGATAATGCTAAAAAGTGGTTATATAGCTTACCAAATAATTCCATATCAACCTGGGAGGGATTTGTCGTTACATTTCTAAAAAAATATTTTCCAAATCATAAAATTGCTAAAATTAGGACTGCAATTCATCAATTTTGCCAACTTGAAAAAGAGTCCTTCTGGAAATATTTTGATAGATTTAAAAATTTGTTATCCCAGTGCCCACACCACGAAATTGAGAAATGGAGATTGTGTCAAATTGCCTATGAAGGTTTAGACTATCCCACTAAAACAATGTTAGAGTCAATGTGTCAAGGGGATTTTCTGAATAATGATGAGGAGAAGGCTTGGGAGTTTTTAGAAGACTTAGCAGAAAAAACCATGCAATGGGAAACCACTCGAGAGACAGATAAACCTAGTTCATCTAGGGGTGTTCATACAATTGACAATTCAATTGCTACAGAAGTTAAGTTGGCTGGTGTACTTAAAAGACTTGAAGATTTAGAAACTAGGGGATCACACGTGAACCAAGTCTCAACACCTACACCTTTGTGTCTAAAGTGTAATTCACCAAGCCATGTGATTGAGGAATGTCCTAGAGTCGTGCCCCAATTTGAAGAATATGAACAAGTCAATGCAATATTTCAACGACCTAGGAATGACCCATTTGCACCCACTTATAATCCTGGTTGGAGGAATCATTCTAATTTTGCATGGAACCAAGGACCCTACCCAAATAATTCTTCAAATCAGGTCAATCAGTCTGTAAATCAATCTTTTCAACCTTACCAAAAGTCAAATCCTGGTCCGTACCAAAATTCAAATCCAGCACCACAATATCCACCAGGTTTTTCTAATGAAAGTGAGAGGAGATTTAGCACCTTAGAGAAGAGTATGGAAACTTTAATAAAATCCGTTTCTCGCTTAGAGATCCAAATGAGTCAATTGGCCACTACAGTTAGTGGAAGAAGAGAAAAAATTAAATGTTGAATCTAACGATTCATCTTCAAAGTCAACCCAGCCTGAAAGTCCCACAAACTCTGAGTCAGTAGGCCCATCCTCTAATCATGTTTCAAAACATGATTCAACCACACCTTATGAGTCAACTGAAAAAGTCTTCAAACCAAAAGTCCCATTCCCTCAAAGACTTATTTCAAACAAGCAGTCAGCCCAATTGGACAAAATTCTAGAAGTATTCAAACAAGTAAAAATTAACATTCCTCTTCTAGATGCCATTCAACAAGTTCCTTCATATGCTAAATGTGACAAGATTTGTGCACACATAAAAGAACCACTCATGTTCCTAAGAAATCTTTTCTAACAGCCCATGTGAGTTCTATCTTGTCATGTCAAGTCCTTGTGAAAAAGGTTAGCTGACCGTTCCATTAAAGTGCCAAAAGGAATAGTTGAAGATGTACTTATTAAGGTTGGTGATTTTGTCTTCCCTGTTGACTTTGTTGTCCTTGAAACCCAGCCTGTTGTCAATCCCAAGGGTCAAATTCCTCTAATTTTGGGTAGACCATTTCTAGCAACTTCTAATGCGTTAATCAACTGTAGAAATGGACTAATGAAATTAACATTTGGGAACATGACAATCGATTTAAATGTGTTTAATGTGGGAAAGCAACCTTGTGATTTTTCTGACCAACCCGTTGAAGTGAACATGATTCAGGACATGTCCGACAATGAACTTACAGGAGAAGACGAAATTTTTAATTTTTGTCTAAATCATTTTGGTCAAAATTGGGATGAAACAGAATATGTAAATGAGGTTAATGAAATGCTAGAGTCATCAGCATCAATGTCTTACTCTAAATGGGAACCCGAGACTGAGTTATTAACCTTGCAATCTTCAGAATCTCTTAAAAAGAGTCCATCAGAGTTAGAACTCAAGCCTCTGCCTGATAATCTTAAATATGCCTATTTAGGCCCCTCCAAAACTCTTCCTGTAATCATTGCTTCCGATTTAACAAACACACAGGAGGAAGAGTTATTGACCATCTTGAGAAAAAATAAGGAAGCCATAGGATGGAGTATAACTGATATTAAGGGGATCAGTCCAACCATTGTCCAACATAGGATCCACTTAATAGATGATGCTAAACCTGTGAGAGACCCACAAAGGCGGTTAAACCCAGTTCTAAAAGAGGTTGTTAAGAAAGAAATTCTTAAATGTCTAGATAACGGGATCATTTATCCCATTTCTGATAGCTCGTGGGTAAGTCCTGTTCAGGTGGTACCTAAAAAGTCTGGCTTAACGGTGGTTCAAAATGAAGCTAATGAGTTAGTTCCCACTCGTGTCCAATCTGGTTGGAGGGTTTGCATAGACATAGGAAACTCAATGCTGCCACAAGAAAGGATCATTTTCCTTTACCCTTCATAGACCAAATTCTAGAAAGATTAGCTGGTCATGCTTATTATTGTTTCCTTGATGGTTACTCGGGCTACTTTCAAATTCCCATAGCCCCAGAAGACCAAGAAAAGACCACATTCACTTGTCCGTATGGAACCTTTGCATATCGTCGTCTACCCTTTGGGCTATGTAGTGCCCCTGCCACCTTTCAAAGATGCATGATGAGCATTTTTTCTGACATGGTAGAGAAATTCCTAGAAATTTTCATAGATGATTTTTCCATATTTGGGTCGACATTTCATGAGTGCCTTCACCACCTTGACTTAGTTCTAAGGAGATGTAAGGAGACAAACTTAATCCTAAATTGGGAAAAATGTCATTTCATGGTAAAAAAAGGAATTGTTCTTGGTCACATCATATCTGAAAAGGGAATTGAAGTAGATAAAGCCAAAATTGACCTCATTTCCAATCTTCCACCACCTAGGACAGTCAAATAAATTCGTTCTTTCCTAGGGCATGCAGACTTTTATAGGCGATTCATTAAAGATTTTAGTAAGAAAGCACGACCCTTGACCAATCTTCTAGGTAAAGATGCAACATTTGAATTTAATGAAAAATATCTTCAATCCTTTGAACAACTCAAAAAGGAGTTAACTTCAGCTCCTATCATCAAATCACCTGATTGGAGACAACCATTTGAGTTAATGTGTGATGCATCTGACTATGCAGTTGGTGCTGTTCTAGGGCAAAGAATCAACAAAATTCCCCATGTCATATACTATGCTAGTAGGACTTTGAATGATGCTCAATTGAACTATTCAACTACTGAAAAAGAACTTCTAGCTGTAGTTTTTGCCCTAGAAAAGTTTCGATCTTATCTTATTGGGTCTAAAATAATTGTTTACACTGACCATGCTGCTCTCAAACATCTTCTTTCCAAAAAAGATTCAAAAGCCCGTTTAATTCGTTGGGTATTATTGCTCCAAGAATTTGACCTAGAGATACGAGATAAAAAAGGGTCTGAAAACGTGGTAGCTGATCATTTGTCACGTTTAGTAGTGGAGTCCAACTCTGACCTGCCCTTAAATGAATCGTTCCCAGATGAGCAACTTTTCTCTATATCCGCTACACCTTGGTTTGCTGATATTGTGAATTACCTAATGACTAGTGAGATTCCTTCCCATTGGTCCAAACAAGACCGATCCAAGTTTCATTCACAAGTTAAACACTTTTATTGGGATGACCCCTATTTGTTCAAATATTGCCCTGATCAAATCATTATGAGGTGTGTCCCTGACCACGAGTTTAGAAGTGTTCTGTCATTTTGTCATGACCAAGCTTGTGGAGGATATTTTGGAGGCAAAAAGACGGCCGCCAAAGTTCTCCAGAGTGGTTTCTATTGGCCTAGTCTATTCAAGGATGCCACATCCTTTTGTGCCAATTGTAATAGGTGTCAACAATTAGGGAGGATCACTAGGAGGAATATGATGCCAATGCACCCCATTCTGGTCATTGAATTGTTTGATGTGTGGGGAATCGATTTCATGGGTCCATTTCCAAATTCTTTTGGAAATCTGTACATTTTACTCGCGGTGGATTACGTGTCTAAGTGGGTAGAAGCTATACCAACCAAGATCAACGACAACAAAGTTGTTGTCAAATTTTTGAAAGAGAACATTTTCTCTCGCTTTGGTACCCCTAGGGCCATAATCAGTGATCAAGGAAAACATTTTCGCAATCAACCTTTTGCATCCTTGCTAAAAAAGTACTTCATCACCCACAAGCTTGCAACATCATATCATCCCCAAACAAGTGGTCGGGTAGAAGTCTCAAATAGACAAATAAAACAAATCTTGGAAAAAACGGTGAGTTCTAATAGAAAAGACTGGTCTCTAAAATTGTCAGATGCTTTGTGGGCTTACCGTACTGCCTTTAAGACTAATTTAGGATTGTCACCGTATAGACTTGTGTTTGGGAAAGCTTGTCACTTACCTGTTGAACTTTAACATCGTGCTTTATGGGCCATAAAACAGTTGAATTTTGATATGTCCACTGGTGGGAGTCATAGACAATTGCAATTAGCTGAGTTAGATGAGATTAGGAACGATGCTTATGAAAATGCTAGAATTTACAAAGAAAGAACAAAAATGTTTCATGATAAATCAATTTTGAGAAAATCATTTTCCCCTGGTCAAAAAGTTCTCTTGTATAATTCTAGGCTACATTTATTTCCTGGTAAATTGCGTTCTAGATGGGATGGACCTTTTGTAGTGAAGGTAGTTTACTCTCATGGGGCAGTAGATATTGAAAATCCAAAGAGTGGAGAAATTTTCAAAGTGAATGGTCAACGACTCAAACTTTTTTTAGAAATGCCGACCGAACCGGAGGAGGTGGTATACCTTGTTGACCCACCTGATTCAGCATGACTGGTAACACACTTGTTTTTGTAAGTTTGTACGTATATTCTTCTTTTGTACAATATTGTCATCCAGTTTCTGCCTCATCGACCAAGGTATAATTCTTCATATCTTTGTTCTCTTTTCTTCATTTGCATACATTGAGGACAATGCATAATTTAGGTATGGGGGGAGTTTGTTTGTATTATGTTTGTATTAGATTTTTTTTTTACGAAAAAAAAAACACAAAAAAATAAAAAAATTAAAAAAAAATTTGTTTGACTTTTTATGAATTGAATTAATTCTAATAAGTGTTTATGGAGCAAAGCGCATGAGTGAGATTGAAAGATTTAGAACTCTTGAATTGTTGATAAGATACAAAATCTTAGTCCAAAACACCATCTGGATTTAAAATTGATTTCACAAGCACTTTTGCACTTCATGTTTGCACTAATTCTTAGTTATGGGGTATAAACCATGATTCGAGTAATTTCAAAAAAAAAGAAGAAAAGAAAAGAAGAAAGAATGAAAAAAAAAGTTGAAAAAAGTTGAAAATAAATAAATAACTGCTTCAATGTCCATTAAACGAAATAACTGGGTATCCAAGCCTCGGGAAGCATCGATATTAACGCAGAAAAGTATGATGGATAAAAGCAGCTTGATTAGTCTAATTTTGTGGCCTTTGTTACTCGAGTTAGTAAATCCTTAGGGGTGTCTCTACACCTAGTGCCCTAAAGCCATCTGGTTTGGGAGTCATTGGTCCAACGCTCGCTCTACATGGGTAACTCTGAAAAGCCTAAGAAAATAAGACATTGCACAAGTCAAGAATAAAAAATGGAGAAAAGGAAGAAAAAAAAGAAAGACAAAGAAAAAAAGAATTTGCTTGATTTTCATGATAAAAATCCCTACTAAGAGTTACATCACATACACATGCATGCATTACATGAAATTGATTTAATGAAGGATGGTGTCTAAAATGAAGATCGAGTATTTTTGATAAGGTGAAAGTGTGATTTTGAATTTAATCTTGCTTATGTATAATGCCCATAAATATTTAGAAGTTTTCTTTCAATTTCATAATTTGTTGAACCCAAAAATATTTTTAAATTTTGTGGGTATATTCACTGCAAACCCTCACGAGACACAACTCGTCCACTTGGGGTAACCTTGGGGTTTAAAGGCTTGTTGCACATGCTAAGTGCAATCGTGTTTCCTACGAAAATGGGGTATTGTAATTTTTGTTTTATTTTTATTTTATTTTATTTTATTTTTTTATTTATTTTACTCGAGGACGAGCAAAAGCTAGGTATTGGGGTATTTGATAGAAACGTATTTCATACATTTTATTATCCCTAATTTTGTCCTTTTAATTATATTAGTTTATTAAATTAATATGCTTTATTTTATTTTGTAGGATTTAATAGTTGTTGCAATAAAGTCAAAATCTTGGTGATCAAGCTATATTTAATGCTCTTATTCATATAAGGATTGTCCAAGAAGAATCTGACAAGGAGAAGGAAAGAGGTGGAACAATCTTAGTGTCCAAGAAGAATCCAACAAAGAGAAAGAAAAGTTTATCTAGAAGATCTTTTTGAGAAATTGATTGCTACTAGGAAATTGAATCCTACATGGAAAGGGAATCTAAGTGTCCAAGTTCGATGAATCTAAATTAGGGTTCAAAGTTATTTTTCCTATAAATAGGCCTCTTGTTTTAGAGAGAAATGCACCACTTATTATTTTCTTTTTCTCAGTTTTTCACTAGTGTAGGAAGGAGTAAGATATTGAGAGTTTGTCCTTTCTCTTATTCCAATCACGTGTGGAACATACTGTCAGGGAGTATTTGTAACTTTCTTTTATTTATATAATAGAAATTCTCTTTTTAATTATTGTTCTTATTTCATGCAAATAGTAGAACTAATATTATTTATTTTTGTTTTTAATTCCATGGCTAGCTAAATTCCTAATACTTAGGATTATGATGAAGCTAAGTATTTCATAACAATATTTTCTTTCCGTTCCTAAATTAATGCCTAATTATTTTCACCTTCATATTTTCCTCCGTATAAATTGCATATGATTTTTATATTGATTGCGAGGTTTTGATAAGTTATAGTTAATCTGTGAATTTTTCATAACTTATGCTTGCCCATATTAATTATATGAATCATTATTTTTAAAGGGAAGAGAAAATAATTTGGGAATTGATTTAGAAAATAAGAAATTATTTATTATGTTAATATTTGGTAGATTCTGATTCCTAGGTATCTTTTCTCATTAATAGTTTTCGTTTTTAATTAATAGTTCGCATAATTTAGTTAATAAATCTTTTCCACCATTTTAATTTCTAATTTGCCTAAAATATTAATTAAGGATATATTAAAGAATTAATCTAGTCTCCGTGGGTTCGACCTGTACTTGTCAGTTTTTCAATTCGACACTGAGCACTTGCAGTACATATTTTGTCACATCAATATATATATATATACATACATACATATCAGTAGAATAAATTTAAAAATATTGGAGACTACAAGTTATGACGTTAGTTTAGTTAACTAATAAATTAGAATGACTCAATGGTAGCATAATGACCCAATAACCCATAGGTCTTAGGTTCAAAAGCTAGCTATGATATTTTTGCTTCTTATGTTATATATTTTGTGTATTAGATAAATTCTATTACCATCTATATATATACCCATGTTATATCTTCACATTAAACTAAATATATATAAAGTAACTATGAATATTTATATAACGTAACTATGAATATATATATATAGTCAGGATCAAGAGCACTCTCCTTAAATAGCACTCCGCCTTAAATAGCACTCTGTGATCAAAGCGACGTAGTTTTTGGAGGACGCGGTGGCATTTTTGTAAATACAATGCCACCGCGTAATTACAAATATGCCACCGCGTCCTCCAAAAACTACGTCGTTTTGATTACAGAGTGCTATTTAAGGCGGAGTGCTATTTAAGGAGAGTGCTCTTGATCTTGACTGTATATATATATATATATATATATATATATATATATATATATATATATATATATATATATATTTAAAGGGAAAAGCTCTCGTACGGACCTTATCAAACGAACCAAGGACGAACTTAAAAAAAAAGACACGGAAGCTGAAAGATATTATAAGTCAAAATGGGCCAGCCATAAAAAAAACCCATCCTTGATCCGATCCATCTCTTTCTCTCAGTCTCAGCAACGCTTCTCTCTCTCTTACTACGAAGAAGCACGGAAGAAGAACAGAAGGGCACAACTCCGACCAAATCGACACGGATCCGGCGATTTCTAACGAGCCAAATCTCTCCCTACGAAGGTAAAGCTCCATTACTATATTAGTTTTATAATTTTTGTTTCTATCGTAAAAAAAATATTGGATTTTGGAGGATTGTAATTGTTTAATTTCGAATTGGGTGTTTTGATTTTGTCAGAATTTTGAAGAGGTTTGTAGATACTTGTTATTATTTCTTCAAATTTTACATCCAAAGTGATGTTCAGAATTAATCCAAAGATATGTTTCAGAATTAATGAATCTTTGTACATTCCTCCAAGTCCAATTAATTATTTGAAACTCGGACTAGATGGGGAAAATCTTTGACAATCCAAAAATAGGTAAAAATCAGACTGATGAATCCATTTATTTATTTATTTAGTTTTAA
The DNA here is from genome assembly GCA_020205505.1 of Panax japonicus. NCBI lineage: Eukaryota > Viridiplantae > Streptophyta > Magnoliopsida > Apiales > Araliaceae > Panax > Panax japonicus. The sequence continues at coordinate 20,181,986 of CM035114.1, forward strand.
ATCCCTTTTTCTTCATATGAGAGTACTAATTTCACAACTGATGATGATCTTCTAGTGATGAAAACCCATGTCTGTTCCATAAATGTCGTAAATTGGTTTATGGTGCTTGCCCAAATGCTTTGTGATTCCAAGTAACTCTTTATTTTGGTTGACAAGTAATTTGATATATGCTACTACTTTGTATAGGCTAAATTAAAATTATTGTTGATTGGTTTTATAATTATAAGAATCAATGTTGTTTTTTTAACTGTAGAGATGGATGCTAATTTTGAGGTTGAAGAAGTTGGAAGTGATGAAAGTAGGGAAAATGTTATTTATCCGCAAGTAGCTGACCATCTCAAACCTAGTGTTAGAAAAGAACTCTAAACAATAGATGAAGTTAAGGATTTCTACAATGCGTATGCTAAAGAGGCTAGATTTAGTATTCGAAGTTGGGCTACTAAGAAAATCGAAGGAAGTGATGAAGTGAAAAGGAAAGAGTATGTTTGTTTTAAACAAGCTAAGGGAATAGCAATTGCGGATGTTGATACTAAAAGACGTCGGGGATCGATAAAAGAGAGTTGTAAAGCAAAGGTAGCTGTATTAAAAATAAATTATGGGGCATATGTAGTTACCCAGTTTATTGAGGGTCATAGTCACCCTTTGGCAACTCCATCAAAAAAACATTTTTTAAGATCTCACCGAAGTGTTTCGAGTGCGCAAAAGTGTTTAACTCAACAACTTTTCATTATAAATATACCCTCACATCAACAATTCAATTTCCTTGGAGTACAGGCTGGAGGGTTTGAAAACGTTTGGAGTACAGGCTGGAGGGTTTGAAAACGTTGGGTGTACACAAAAAGATTTATATAATTATGAAAGGGATAAACGTAATGAGTTGAAGGGGCATGACGGAGAAATGTTAAATGAGTTTTACAAATTAGAAAAGGGTAAGAATCCATCATTCACTTATGAAATTAAGGTCGATAATGAACAGAGGATAACACATTATTTTTGGCCTGATGCTACATCGAGAAGGGCATAAAGTTTTTATGGTGATGTAGTCGTATTCGATACGACATATAACACCAATCGCTATGGGCTGATTTGTGCACCACTGATGAGAGTTAACAAACATGGTCAAACCATAATTTTTGCTTGTGCATTCTTAAGTGACGAGACCTCGGATTCATTTGTTTGGCTATTCAACAAATTTCTAGAGGCTATGCCAGGTGATGCCCCTAAAATGATCATTACTGATCAAGATCCCGCGATGTCCAAAGCAATTTTAGAAACTCTACCAGATAATTTTCATAGATACTGTAGTTGGCACATATTGACTAAATTTTTTGAAAAGTTAGACTCGGTTAAGTATAATGCTCATTATAATGAATTTACCGATTGTATTTGGAACTCAGAGTCTAAAGAAGAGTTTGATTTGACATGGACTGAGCTTGTTGGGAGGAGCGAGTTACATGACAACAAATGGTTACAAACAATGTATGAAATTCGTTCAAAATGGGTGCCTGCTTATTGTAATCATGTTTTCTCCGCAAATATGTCAAGTAGCCAACGAGCGAAAAGTTTCACACTCATTTTTCAAAAGATATGTATCTAAGAATAATTCATTAGTTGATTTCATGATTGAATTTAGTAGGGGACTAGTACGCCAACGTCAATAAGAGTTGTTGACTGATCACAAAGATTTAATTGAGAAACCTAAAGTGAAGATGAATCATGACTTTTTGTTCCAAATGGTTAATATTTATACTCGGAAATGTTTTATAAATTTGAAGACGAGATATGGGAATGCTTGAATTACCGTTTTGAGCTTATCAAGGAGAATGACAATCAATGCGTGTTTCAAGTTCATAGGAAAAAGGTGTTCACACGTAAAGTGCGAGAACTTATTTATGACAAAGAATTGAGTTTTGCTTCATGTAGTTGCCATAAGTTTGAGGGTATGGGGATACCATGTAGACATGTGCTTGGTTATTTGCTCAAAATGCATGATTTTAACGAATTATCCACAACAATATATCTTGAAAAGGTGGACTAAGAAGACAAACTCCAGTATAGTGGTCGATAATGAAAGTGGCATAATGATAAATAGTGATAAAGAATATCTAATCAAACGAAGTGAATTAATTCAATGTTCTTCGGATGTTATTGATAAAGCCCTCATAAGCCAAGAAGGAATTAATATTTATAAAGATGCTTTGGCTCGTGCACTTGAATCAATCAATCTTATTGGAGATAGTGGTAAAAGTTCACAATGTGGAACTGGTGTAAGTGTAGTTTCCGGGAAGATGAGTTGCACTAAAGACCATATTTACAATGAACCAAATCAAGTGAGGGCAAAATGATGTGGCAAAAGACTTAAAGGAGGGAAAGAAAGGGCATTAGGGAAGTCAAAGAACTCAAAGGCTAGACGTTGTCATGGTTATGGCAAAGTTGGACAATCACATGATAAAAGGTATTGTCCAATGGTTGCACATCGGTAAGTAATATTCAAGTAATAGTAAACATTTTTTTTCTATCTCAATCTTTAAATGATGAGTGTTATTTTGGCTTTATGTAGAGATTCTCCCGGCAATGAAGGTGCAACAATATTTTCAAGTTCAGAGGATGATAGTCATACTTCCAAAGTTTGATCATTTCTTTTATTCAATATTATGAGTTGCATATCCATACATCTAATATACATATATTTTATTTTATTTTCAGGTTCAGAGATGCTTGCTACTGTTGGCTGCTGCTAATTTGGATGTTAGGTGCTACTTTTTTGTTTATTACTATTTTGGTTTACTACTGTTTTCGTACTTGTGTTAGATAGTGTTGTAATTTGTACTTGTAGTATCTATAAGATTTGGCGATGACTCATGGGAAGTGCAACACATTTGTTGAAAGGCTTGCTGATTAGCACATTGATAGTGGACTTATAATTACTTTGAGAAATGATAATACAATATTTGAGGGCGTGTAACAAGTGGTGGTAACAGTGTTTTTGATGCTTTAAAAGTGATAACTAAATTTTATTTTCTTGAATTAAATGGTCTATTGTTTGTATAATTGTATTTCCTTCATGAAAGGCATTATATTGATTTAAAGTAAGGTACTTGTTTAGCTTTTTGAGTGTACTACTCTTAGATAATCCAACTTTTTATGAAACAAGTGGATTCTGAATGTTAGATAATCCAGACTTTAACTACATTCATGTTTCTTGTCAATTTGTATGATAATCTAACTTTATATGAAGCAAGTGGATTCTGAATGTTAGTTATTTCCTAGACATTTTTCAAAATTACTCTAAGAACTACTGAACTGTGCTTATATTATGGTTTATTCAGATTAATTCCCATATTAACTTCATTTTTTCAGTACTCAGGCACACAAACTAGCTACTATATCATACCCTTTTTTGTTAATTACTAAAAACATGGTCTCGTATGAACCATATTGATGAAACAATTACATGAAAAACCAAACCAGATGGATTAAAAAATAAATGAAGGTAAAAATGTACAATAGAAAAAATAAAATAAAATTACAGCAAGTTGATCCATATAGGTTGTTCATTACAGGAGTTGGGATCATTAAATTTCCAAATGTATTTGATATGATGCCAACCAAATATATTATCAACTGGAACACGCTGATGACTGGTTCTATATTACATGGTTATTCGGGTGCTGCACTTCGTCTCCTTAATCACATGAGAGAAGAGAGACTAGAACCAAACAGAGGTACGTTTGTGAGTATTATTTTTGCGTATGGTCTTGCCAAAATGGTTGATGAGGGGAACGAGTTTTCTCTATCATGACTCATGATTACAACATTTTACCCTGTTTAGACCATTGTACAACCATGGTAGATTTATATGGTCGATCAGATAGGCTTCATGATGCAATTGAGTTCATTGAAGATATGGCCATACCACCTGACTGCCTGTAGGATTCATGGGAATGTAAGATTAGCATCCATTCCTACCGTTAAAAAAAACAACATTGATTCTTATAATCATAAAACCAATCAATAATAATTTTAATTTAATTAGCCTATACAAAGTAGTAGCATATATCAAATTACTTGTCAACCAAAATACAAAGTTAATTCCATGAGATACAACCAAACTAATATTTAGACAAGCGTTACAATTTCGATATTTTAAAATTTGTATATTACTCAATTTCGATCTGCAGATTTGTTAAGATTGTCTTTACAACACATGTTGCAAATAAACATTTCTCAATTAGCCATTCCATGAGGCTATGTTAAGCATTTAAAGTTTATAAAACAGAAAGGTGGAAAACAGAGTATTGGAATCACAAAGCATTTAGGCAAGCACCATAAACCAATTGATTCTAAATTAGCATCCATCTCTACAGTTAAAAAAACAACATTGATTCTTATAATTATAAAACCAATCAATAATAATTTTAATTTAGCCTATACAAAGTAGTAGCATATATCAAATTACTTGTCAACCAAAATACAGAGTTACTTGGAATCACAAAGCATTTGGGCAAGCACCATAAACCAATTTACGACATTTATGGAATAGACATGGGTTTTCATCACTAGAAGATCATCATCAGTTGTGAAATTAGTACTCTCATATGAAGAAAAAGGGATTTAAAACTAAATAAATAAATAAATGGGTTCATCAGTCTGATTTTTACCTATTTTTGGATTGTCAAAGATTTTCCCCATCTAGTCCGAGTTTCAAATAATTAATTGGACTTGGAGGAATGTACAGAGTTTCATTAATTATGAAACATATCTTTGGATTAATTCTGAACATCACTTTGGATGTAAAATTTGAAGAAATAATAACAAGTATCTACAAACCTCTTCAAAATTCTGACAAAATCAAAACACCCAATTCGAAATTAAACAATTACAATCCTCCAAAATCAAATCTTTTTTTACGATAGAAACAAAAATTATAAAACTAATATAGTAATGGAGCTTTACCTTCGTAGGGAGATATTTGGCTCGTTAGAAATCGCAGGATCCGTGTCGATTTGGTCGGAGTTGTGCCCTTCTGTTCTTCTTCCGTGCTTCTTCGTAGTAAGAGAGAGAGAAGCGTTACTGAGACTGAGAGAAAGGGATGGATCAGATCTAGGATGGATTTTTTTATGGCTGGCCCATTTTGACTTATAATATCTTTCAGCTTCCGTGTCTTTTTTTTAAGTTCATCATTGGTTCGTTTGATAAGGTCCGTAAGAGAGCTTTTCCCTATATATATATAAATTTATCTCTAAATATTCATATAAATATTTATAAACAAATATTAATATAAATATTTATGCATAAAATACAAATATATTATCTTATAATAATAACACACTAATTTATCGTTTTATTATGTGATATATAAGATTGTTAGTATAGAAAGACCTGTTTGACTTCTTTTTTTTCTTCCTTTTTTCCACAAGTGCTAATTATTATATCAATTCTTCTTTTTTTTACAAAATAAAAAAGCAATAGATTTTCGGGAAACAATAGCATTAATTATTCCTTATTTTAAAATGTCCAATATTAAAAAACTAATTAATTAACTTGGCTATTAATTTACGTTATAATCTTCTATATATTGATCATGTATGATCATCGATATGCCATTTAATTATTTTATTACCAATTTCCATCAAAATAGTGTTCGATCGCCCATTAATTATTTGTTGCAAAAGAAGAAGATATTTGAAAAGAATAACTTATACTATATTCTAAGGCAAAATAAATAAATTAAAGAACATATAAGATAAATATCATAATTTTGTAAGTATATGACATATATAAGTAGAAATTATAGTGTTATTATTTTTATTTATTATTATTATTATTGTTGTTGTTGTTGTTGTTATTGTTATTATTATTATTTTTATTATTATTGTTATTAATACTATTATTTTTATTTTTATTATTATTATTATTATTATTATTATTAGTACTATTATTGTAGTATATAACTTCCTGAGATTATATTAATGGTATGTAGTGAAGGAGAAGAAAGGAATATATGGGGAAAATCTCATGTTTTGGTATAAATATTAATCCTTGCAAGATATTAACAGATAACTTTTGTTACTCCAGCGGTCAAATGACCAAAGTTCCAAATGATAGGTCACATGTTCAAACATGTTCCACATATGGGACATAATTTTTAAATACTACATACGAATATTTTTTGACAATTCTCCGAATACCGAATATGGTCTTACAAAAATATGCTTATTGACATTATCTTAATTTAAGGCAACATTTTAATAGTTATTGCAAAAAGTTGTATAAAATATGCAACTGAAAATAAAAATTGATGCCAATGAATGTGGTCTATATTAGGCAACTAAATATAGTAACAAAAAAACTTTCGTTGCCTACGATGAGGAGAAATCAAGTGGTTAAAATTTTGCAATGAATTTTTAACGAACTTTGTTTCCAAATTTTGCAACGAATTATGAATTTCGTTGCAAAAAGTGAAAGCCTGACACAATCTGCAACGAAGGACAAGTTCGTTGCTAAACATACACTTTTAGCAACGACTTATAAAGTCGTTTCTTGAAAAATCATTGCTAAAACCCCATTTTTAGTAACAAAAAAACTTTTGTTGCCCACGATGACGGGAAATCAAGAGGCCGAAAATTTTGCAATGAATTTCTAACGAACTTTTTTCCCGCCAATGAATTAGTAACGAAAATTTGCAACACCTTATGAATTTCGTTGCAAAAAGTGAAAGCCTGACACAATCTGCAACGAAGGACAACTTTCGTTGCTAAACATATACTTTTAGCATCGACTTATAAAGTCGTTGCCCGAAAAATCGTTGCTAATGGCCCATTTTTTTGTAGTGTAACAACCCGATATTTTCTATACAAATAAATCAGGAATTTTGCGTATAATTTTTTTTATTTATGGGGAATATGTGCCAAGATAATGTTTATATGTATATTTGTGATAAATAAAAATTTATTTATTACATGAATAATTTTAATTAATTTTATTTTAGAATTATTGATTATTATAAATTATATTCTTATAATAATTAATTTTATAGTAGAAATGTTTTTATTAATTATTTTTCATAAAAATATGATTATTATATTATTTAAATAATATATGAAATGATTTTTAGAATAATTATAATAATTATTTTATTATATGAATTTTAGCACAGATTATTAAGTTAATTGTTTTAACTTAATTAATAATGTTAAGTATGACAGATAAATTCGATATAGAATCCAAACCCTAATTTTGGATTTTGATCAAGGCATGAGAATAATAATATAATATTAATTATATTTTGATTTTTCAGTGCTATAAATATGTACTGTATGTACGTACTGATAATGGTTGGTCAATTATGGTGTATTATGACCAAACCTTAGCAATCTATAATATAAAACAGAGCGGAGAGAGAAAATAGACAAATGTCACATCAAGTTTACGTCAGCTGCTCTCTCTCTCATTCCAGTTTATTCAAATTTCAAACCCTCTATCTATTCTACCACACACACAGAGCTCTCTCTCTCATTCCCCCTACATACAAATATGTGTTCTCATTATGTTTCAGATTTACAATTGTTTAATTTTGACTCACATATTTCGATAATTTTTAAATTTCAAATATTTTCAGGTATATATTGAAGGATACATGGTGTAAGCTGTAAAGTAAAGAGTCTTATACTCAACATGTTGTTTCTCTATTTTCTGTATGTATATATTCATTGTGTTTCGTCTTTTGTAAAGTTAGCTAATTATACATGGTTATGATGATTTTGGGTATGGAATGATGGTTTTTATGGTGGTTTGAATATGTATGGATGATTGTAGTTTTGTAAACATGTTTAGATTTTTTTGGATATCTATTTTTAAAGGAAACTCTGCCGAAATTTCTTGAAATTAGTAGCGACTAGCTTGATATTTTGGTGGTTGGATGTGTTGATGATTGAGTATGTATTAATTTCTTCATATATGTATTTTTTTGTGTTCCGTATTTTGTAAATTTAACTAATTATGCATGGTTATGATTATTTTGGGTATGGAATGATGATTTTTTTGGTGGTTTGGATATGTGTGGATGATTGTAAGTTTTATAAACATGTTTATATTTGTCTAGATATCTATTTTTAAAGAAAATTCTATCGAATTTTTTGAAATTAGTAGCGACTAGCTTGATGTTTTGGTGGTTAGATATGTGTTGATGATTGTGTGTTTCGTATTTTGTAAAGTTAACTAATTATACATGGTTATGATAATTTTGGGTATGAAATGAAATTTTTTTTGTGGTTTGGATATGTAATGATGATTGTAAGTTTTGTAGACAGGTTTAGAATTTTTTGGATATTTATTTTTAAAAGAAATTTTGCCGAAATTTCTTGATGTTAACTAGCTCGATGTTTTGGTGGTTGGATATGTATTGATGATTGAGTATGTATTAATTGTTGTGGTGATATGTGTCTTTAGATAATGTAATATTTTTTAAATTTTAATTTATTTTTTCGTTACCCCGTACCTTCAGGCACGGGTTATAGCTAGTATTTTTATAAACCCTAGTATTACTATTAAACCCTAATTTCGAAGTCAAATGAGACTTTAAAATCTGTTAAGTTAATGTGTTATGTGGTGTATGATGGGTATTATAAATATTTAATGCTAATTAGGAAACCCTAATTATAGAAGACCCTAAATGTAAATTAAAATCCTAATTTAGTAATTAGAAACCCTAATTATAATTTAGTAACCCTAATTATCAAAATTGTAAACTCTAATTACTAAATTAGCAAGGTTAATTATAATTAGTGAATTTTAAACCCTAATGTTCCTGTATAATGTAATTAGAAAACCTAACTAATTAACAAACCCTAAATTTTGATTTTTAAAAACTATTTTTATTTTAAACCCTAAATGAAAATCTAGAAATTCAATTTGTGCTAAACCTTAGGGTTAAACCCTAAGGGTTTGTTAAGATTATACTTTTGCCATTAAATTTGCAAGGCTATGGACCAAAATACCCTTATGTGCATTCTTTATTAGCTTGCTTGTAAACTAGCTAAAACTTTAGTAGCTCAACAACTCTATCAACTCCATTGACTTAAATCTCCAGCACATCAGCTGCATCATCAGCCAAAACATTGCAATAAGTAATATATATATATATATATATATATATATATATATATATATATATATATATATATATATATATATGGATTGAAAGAGAGAGAGAAAGTTCACTTTTCAAGTCATTAGTCATTTGGACACTCACTCTCTACTAAGTCCCTCTCTTTCTAAACCACGAATTTCATTAGAATTTCAGTCCTCAAAGCAAGCCCCACTAACACCCATAACCAAATCAGTATCCAAGAATCAGAAATCGTTCATAGAAGGTATAAACCCTAGCTATACTCTGATCTTTAATCTTGTGTTAAATGTTAAGTTTGTTGTGTTAAATATGTTGTATGGAGTCTAATTAAGTGATCTGTGTTGATAGATGTTAGATCCATAACATCTATAGACAATCGAATTTTTTTGCACGCCTATTACTAACATTGCAGGAGGGCAGATTCGTCTTTCAGAGATAACCCTGGAAGACAGCTGTCATCCATTTCGGATACTACCAGAAGTTCAGTTCCAATCCGGAACACAAACCGGGAACATCAGTTCCAACCCGAAACACAAACCGGGAATGTCATTTCCAATCTCAGAGATAACCCCTAGGGATGCAGACCAAAAGACCGGAAATAACATCGAAGATGACAGTTCTGTCTCGGCGATAACACTGCGACATTTAGTTCCAGTCTCAGAAACAACACTGGGAGTATCAACTCCATCCTTGGTGATAGCCCCAAGGGATGCCATTGCAGTTCCGACGATAACTCCGAAAATGCTTGTTTCAAATACATTCGATTAACTTCAAGCTCAGACCTCCTGCCGAGGCACTGATACCTCAGACCCGGAACTAACAACGGGCAGACAGGCACACCCACAGATGACCTTGCGACATTCAAACACTTTCAGCAGTCCAATCTCAGATGTAACCCTGAACAACGTCTGCTTTCCACTCAAATTGGCGATAACCCCGGTGAGGAGTCAAAACGTCGTCTTACCGCCTCAACATTTTCTCTCACAAGATGATATCGCAGCATACCAACAAGTAGTCCAATCTCTGATATAACCCTGAGCAACGTCTACTTTCAACTCAAACCAGCGATAACCCCGGCGAAGAGTCAAACATCATCTTACCCCTTCAACACCTGCGCGTCGTCTCAACACTTCATACATACATACATACATACAAAAATCTCGAGTGACTATTATGCGTGGCAGTACTTTGGATAGAATTTGAAGCTTGAAGACCATGGGAATAAACCCCTCTTCCTGACTTCATACAACCTCTAATCCACGTCATTGCGTAACTCTCGACACAAGCAGTCCGAAGAAGGTCAGATATACCTCATTCGGATGCTCGGATTGAAGTTCTGCAAGTTTGAGCGAACATTACAGTGCATGAGTGCACGTACTTAGAGACAACGGGACCCGCGAGGCACGGATGCACCACGACCAGCCGCAGGTACAACCGCAGCTACCACAGGTGTACCTGCGGCCATCAGTCTATAAATATGAGCCTTGGGGTCAGCCATTTTAAGGAGATAATGAGAGCAAAAGGCGAGGAAGCCCTGTCAATTTTACTCTGTATACACATCTTTTGAGTGTTTTCTCATCTTTAAACACTTGTTAACTCACATATTGTGACGCCCCCAAAATAGGTATACATCACTCATTCTGAGTTGTCAATACATGGTACAAAACAACTTACAACTTTCTTAATACAATATAAAAGCTGTGAGTTAAAATACAAATATTATTTTCTAAACAATATCAATACCCAAATAAATCCTCATCACAATTATTCATACATTATTTTACAAAAATGGTGAGGACTACTAAACAACTCTCTCTAGAACCATCATTCCATACCCCGACTCGTACTCGCTACATTCTCGACTCCTGAGAAGAAAAATGGAACAAAAAGGAAAAGGGTGAGCTCAACTAGCCCAGTAAAGAATATTATGACTAAGATAATATAGAACAAATTATCGTTAGTCTTCAACAGGGAAAAATCTGATAAAATACAATAGACAATAAGTTTCAGATCAATATTCGCAGCGGAAATAATAATTCATAGAAGAGTTACGTAGAGAATGAAATCTACTATTATCTATGAATTTAAAAGTCCATCGTCAATATTTTATCCCTGTAACATCAATCAATATTCATCTTGAATCAAATTTTCATCTTTGCACTACAGGCCAAAGATATTCATCAGTCGGTCATGTTCATCTCAACACCTGTTCATCTTTGCACTACAGGCCAAAGATATTCATCATAAAATCATTAATCTTTGCACTACAGGCCAAAGATATTCAATAATATCATCATTTAGGACTGAGGATGATGAAAAATAATTTAAAGGAAACCAATCCAGTGAAACAAAAGAATAAATATGAAGGATTCACATTTCAGCTATTTCATGTCCAAAATACCTCATAAATAATCATAGTGGAGTAAAATTCAAGAATGATCAAAACATAGATACAATCAAGGCTACTATCCATAATAGATATTTTGGACAAAAGGAAAATTTTCATTTTTTGATGAATAGTGCCGTATACGTGAATAGTGCCGTATACGTGAATAGTAACCCCGACACAAAAAGTTCTAAATTTGATTAAAAGTTCAAACCAATATTTCGGCATAATGATATTGAAGAAAATAATATCATTTAAGAAGAAAATAACATCACTTACCTCGAAAGAATAGTACTTCTAGTTGAAACACCAGATATAAGTTATGACTTGAACTTGCACAGTATAGCAACACTCAAAGTATTAAAATACTCACAAGAATACGCTCAATATATCGAGAGAGAAAGAGAGAGAAAACTTCAGTTTCTGTTGTGATTTTCAATTCTAACCTAAGCACCCTATTTATAGAAAAATGCTTAGAACACCAAAGTAGAAAATTTAATAAAATATTATTTTATTTAAATTTTTGTCAAGCCCACCTCTTGAATCTGCATTCAACATTTAAATCACATGGGGACACTCACCAAAAACGTTTTTCTTAAAAAAAACAATTAAAACTTTCAAAAATCAATTATTTCGGAACTTCAAAACTTCAATAATTAACAATAAATAGCCCTTTTATCAAAAAAATTCAAACCACATGTCTTTTTCATAGGAAATTCCATTATCTACAACTTTGCAGAAGGAAATTTTTCCAAATTCTAAACAGAAATTGACCGAAATCCACAAACGGACGTTTTTACATGCTATAATCAAATTTTAGTCAAGAAATGGGGTCCCGACATGTTTAACATGTTTTTAACATTTATTGCAACAAAAATACTCTTCCTCCTCATATACTCATATATCCCACATTCATTATAAAAATATCACCATTATTATATTATTAAAATAATATATTTAAATGGATTATTTTATCAGAAAAAGATAAAATATTAATTTTCAACAATTGCCACATTAAAAAATTTCTCCATCTATATCCACATAAAATCAATATTTTCTTTATCATATAAATGAATAATGAATTATTCACAAATAATATTACAGAATCACAATACTGACAAACAGGCCGTTCCCAGGATAGAGGGGGCTTTTCAATAAGGATTTCTCCTTACTGGCGCTCAATTAGGTGACCAAACCTCTCTTTAGACAGAACTTTCTAGACATTGCCAATAATGTTATCTAATAATATTATTCAGATAATATGAATTATTGCTTCGATAATGAAAAATACTGTGTAGTGACAATTATTGAAACAACAGTAATATAAAATATCAACGCAGCAATTATTGAATCAATAAAATAAAATACTGAATAGTAATTACTGTAACAATTATTGAGTAGTGTCTTCTTACGTAAGAATCAATAATTGGTGCAATACCGTGTGCTACTGTGTTTTAACCACTGAGTATTCTAACAGTATTAACGGTAATAACTACGCCGTTATTTATAAACAACTTATACTTGTCATTTTCTTCATCCAATCGCTTTCCGTTATGGGGCCCACATAAGGCTGCGCCGTCGTACGAATATTCCCCGACAGTAAGAATATTCCATGACCAAACGAATATTTTATAACCACTTGCTTATTTAAAATATTTGCGTAATTTACCCATAACTGTCCACATTAATCAAATCCACCCTTACTATTTCAAAATAATAAATAGAGGAAATTAAATTTTATTTATTAATAATTTGGGGTCTTACACATATAGCTATCTTTTATCCGGCGGGAGCTGAGTGTTTATCCATTTAAAGTCATAGAAGTCTACATTGGCAGCCCACTGTAAGCCTTCTCACATTATATAAAGCCTTCTTCTCATATTAGCATACACTATTATACACATTGAGAATCGTGTTGTGTGCGTTTGCCCGGACTTCGGTCCGTGGTTTTCATTTTTGTTTGTATATATATACTTATATATATATATATATATATATATATATATATATATCATATGGACTAACATTATCGAGTTATGCCTCGATTGAGCTTAGACTTCGGTCTGGAGCGTTTATTGCTTATATATATATATATACTTATATATATAATTATTGTCAGACATATTTGATGAGCCTGGATTTTACATCCGGTGCATTTACTCTCTTATATATATATATATATAATTTTTGTTGGACATATCCGATGAGCTTGGATTTACATCCGGTGCGTTTACTGCTTTTATATATATATATTTGTACACACACACACACACACATATATATTTATATATATATTTATATTTCTGTCAGGTCTAGAGTTTACTTCGTGGCCTTTTACTGCTTTATTTACATTTCGTCTTGCCTGGAGTTTACTTCATGGCAGTTGATCGCTTTTACAGCTTTATTTACATTTCGTCCTGCCTGGAGTTTACTTCGTGGAAGTTGATCGCTTTTATAGCTTTATTTACATTTCGTCCTGCCTGGAGTTTACTTCGTGGCAGTTGATCACTTTTACAACTTTATTTACATTTCCGATCCCCCATGGAGTTGCTTCGTGGTGGTTGATCATGTCCATATATATATATTTACCGCTTTTATGTATTTACATTTCTGATCCCCTATGGAGTTGCTTCGTGGTGGTTGATCATGTCTGTATATATATATTTACAACTTTTATATATATAACTGCTTACTGCTTTCCATACAAACTGCAGTATCGTGTGAGCCTAGGAATCATGTGTTCATAGATTCAGTCTACTGAATCTAGATTCGGTTCCCATGATGGATATTTTTCAGCTGTAAGAAGCTTGTACATTATTTTACAGTGTCTGAATTTCCTTGGATGGTTGTTATGCCCACGAGGAGTTCGGCACTGCTGTATATTATTTTCTCGAGAATGCTTCGCATCTCGAAAATAAAAGCAAACAAGCCGAACATTTAATAATATAATGGAAGTACCAAAGGCCTCAATTGTTATTGAGCACATGGTTTGAAAAACCTCTTTTACAAAATGTCATTGCTATATCTTGTTTAAAACTGAATTTTTCTATAAATTCAAACCTTATGTATATAGGTGCGAACGAAGTACAACACTACTTCCAAATAATTGCACATTGATCCACACACACACACAGACACATTCATATAACAGTTTCTTTGAAAAGTGGTGGTCACTATGGCAACACGGATGTCGGGGGGTGCCTAACACCTTCCCTCCGCATAATCAAGCTCCCGAACCTAAATGAATCTCAGTTTCACAGACCCGTTTAGCAGTGTCACATCACTGGGTCAATGTGCAAACCTTTTCGGTTGCATTGGTGCAACCAGTTAAATGCACCTATTGGCGACTCTTTAAGTCAAATCATTGACATTATACATGTCGGACCTTTTTCACTTATTTTTTCAAAAAAATCTCACATTAACATGAGGACACCAAAGAACAAGTAACGAAAAGGGACACTAAAAAATTCTGACGTCGATAGGTGGCGACTCTGCTGGGGATTCCAGTAAGAGAGCTTAAGCCGCTATTACAAGTTTTCAAAATTGTTATATGTTTGTGCGTGAATGTTGCATTTACATTTATGATGAATGTGTACGAAAGCATTTTTATTTACTGCACTGCTAAATATCTATATTTAATAGTAGTGCTTCGCACATGTCATCATTTTGCATAAACGGTGAGACACGTTGTATGTGAATGTATGTTGTGTGGTTCCTCCATCAGGAGGCTATCCTGTCGGTGTTTGATTATTGGACTCGCAGGAAGAATAATTCCAGCGAGGCTCAGGAAAGGCACCACCCAGATTCGCTCTAGTTGAAAGACCGGATTAACTTCCCGTCAAGTAAATTGCGATGATCTGGGAACCTTCATGCCAAAAAGCCGCGAGAGTAAACCTAAGATAGGTCAACCTCTGATAAACCAAACACAGAGGAAAGTCTCTTCATACTTTCCATTTTTAATTACTTGTAATGCATTTACTTGTAATTTTATCCCATGTTCATCCATATGTAATGGAAAATATGATGAATATCTGTGCATGCAAGCATGTTATCAATTAAAAACCGGTTTTGCAGGACAAAAATTCCTAAAACGGACATGTTATGATAACATTTACATTACCCTAAGACTAAACTACATAAGTCTTTTGTAGGGAAGCAATTGGGCTTGTTACCCGCTCAAAATCTTAAAAGGCCACAGGCTTACAGCCACTCATGTCTTCTTCTGACCAGTCTAATGCTGTTTCCCGAGAAGAATTTGATGGATTAAGTAAACAAATTACAAACTTGGCTGTTCTACTGAAAGAATTGCACCAGTCCACTCAGGGTACGAAAATCCCCCACATGCAGAATCCTCTACACAAGGAGTTCAAGGTTTGAAAAAGATAATTCCAGAACCTTAGTTGGATACGACCAACAAAGACCCTGAAAACACCCATCTTAAAGGAGATCTAGACACCGGTGATATCAAGAAGAAGGTCCTTCAAATGGAGGAAACTATTCATGTTCTCAAAGGGATTGAAACACATGGTAGTGTTTCATATGCAGACCTTTACATATTTCCTGGTGTTCATTATCCAGTAAAATTGAAGACCCCCTGATTTTGAGAAATATGACAGATTAGGGTATCCTTATACACATTTAAAGGTGTTCATTGGAGAACTCGGATCTTATGCGGAAAATGAAAAGCTCAGAATGCAGCTGTTTCAGAAAAGTCGAAGCCCGTTCATGGTATACCAGATTAGACAACTCAAAGATCCATAGCTGAGAAGAGCTGGCTCACGCCTTCCTTACTCAATACAGTTTTCAATCTCAGATGGCTCCTGACCTGTATCAAATCACCAAGTTTAAGAAACAGTCTAATGAGTTATTTAGAGAGTACGCTCAAAGGTGGAGGCGCCTTGCTGCTCAAGTTATTCCTTCCATGACAGAATCAGAAATGGTCATAACTTTCATAGATGTACAGGAAGCTCCTTTCTATGAAAGAGTTCTAGCTGGTATTGGCAAACCATTCTCTGAAATGATCAAGCACGGAGAGATGGCTGAGATGGGATTGAAGTCCGGTAAAATTCAAGACCTAGCCGCTCTTAAAGCTGTTGCTGAGCACATCCAGCCCGGATCTTATGGAAACAACCCCCGGAGGGTCCATAAAAAGAAAGAGGAGGATGTTTCCTTGATACTACAAGGAAAAAAGGCAATCAAAGCATGCTTATACAGAGAAGAAACTACTCCCCTTTTCCAGCACAATATTCAAACCCTACATTGCCTACAAGTGGAGAAGCAAAGCGATCTCAAACGTTCACACCCTTAGGGGACTCGCTCGAGAATATTCTTGCTCTTCTGACTGCTCAGAAGAAAATTACACATCTTCTTACAACAGCCAACCCTAATGGGAGGGGTTTTAATGCTACTCGGAAGTGTACTTATCATGCCGGAGCACCTGGACATGATACTCAAGATTGTTGAGCCTTGAAACACAAGATTCAAGATTTAATAGAAAATAGTGAGATTGTGGTCACCAAACCAGATCAACCTCACGTGCAAGACAACCCTCTTCCTCAAAACAAAGAAGAAGAGGTCAACTTGATCAGTTAGAGCACTGGACATGGTTCTAATTCTAATGGTGAATCATCCCAAACCCTCAAAGACGATGTTGATAGAGGGAATTCACCTATTTGGGTCAATTTATGGTGGAGATACTACAGATGTTGATCAACGAAGGAAGAATTACCTTCCTTCTCCCTCCAATCAATCCCCGTTCAGAACGGTTTAATTATGTTAAAGTGTGTCAATATCATTCATATTCTCGCGGTCATAGCACAGAAGAATGCTGGACACTCCGCCATCTCATTCAGAATCTTATTGATAGCGGTGTCCTGCAAATAGCAGATGATTACACTGTGTAACTCAAGGGTGGGAATGTATGTCCTACCAAATGGAAGGGATCAGTGGCAGTTATATCCGAAGTGGATGATGAAACTGTCAAAATATTTCTCATACAACCAATTCAACTCAAAGGAGCTGACAATCCTTTAAAAGTGGCCGCACCAGAGCCAATTTCTTTATCTTTCAGACCACAATATCCTGTTGTCAGCTTACACAAAGTTCCATGGAATTATGGAGAAGCTGAAGGATCCACGTCTCATACTACTGCTACAATGTCGAAAGAAAATCCACTGTATCTTCCTCAACGGGTTATTAAACCTATTTGCGAAGCAAAGGGGAAGTTGCCCATGGAGAAGATTAAAAAATTCCTCCGCACTATGGGCTACAATGAAGCCAAAGTGGTTTTAAGCTTACGAGAAGATCCACACCAGATTTTAATACTCGACTTGGTTTTCTCTTCTGAGGATCATCAGAAGATCTTACTGAAGGTTTTGGAAGAAGCCTACTTGCCAAAATCAGTGGATGTGGATAAATTTCAACATTTGGTTGATCACATTTACAACAACAATGTGATATCCTTCACTGATAACGACATACCTCCCGAAGGGACCGGTCATTGCAAGCCTCTGCATATTGCAGTTTTGTCTTCCGGGTACATGCTAGCTGGAGTTTTGATAGATGGAGGCTCATCTCTAAATATCTGTCCTTATGCCACCTTGGTGAAGATGAATATCAATCTCAATCTGATCCAAAGCAGCCATGCGGTTATCAGAGCTTTTGATGGATCCCAATGAAATTCCATTGGAAAGATTGAATTGCCAATTGAGATTGGTCCAAATACATTCAATGTATCCTTCCATGTCCTTAAGATAGACTCAGGATACAACCTGCTATTGGGGAGACCATGGATACACATGGCTGGAGCTGTTCCCTCCACCTTACATCAATAACTCAAATACATTATCAACAACAGTCTAGTTACTATCAACGCTGAGTCGGAATGTCCTGAACAAGGAACTCTACCAATCATCAACTTCAATTCAGAAGTTGAACCAGCCAGTTTCCATACTTTGGAAGTGAGTAACACGCAATAACATTCTATTGGAGTGCCACTTCCCATACCCAAGATTTTTGCCGAGGTTATGTCGGCCACTCAAGAAATGATGTTATTGGGTCATCAACCTGGACAAGGGCTTGGTAAAGATAAGAAGGGTATTAAGCACCCTATCCAAATGTCCAGTCAAATTGGAACAGCCGGGCTAGGATATTCTGCCAGTTCCAGACACAGGAATCCTCATAAGCACAAACAGGTTCCTCAAGCTTCCGCCGCACAACGATTTTCTATACCTTTACCTCATGAGTTGATGCAATTTCCAGTAAAGGTTCCAGCCCATGTTGTGGCTATGCTATTTCTAAAACCAGTGCCAATCAAAGCAAAAGAGGTGCTGATTCCTGATCCCGAAGTGGAAGAAAAGGAACAGAAACGTAAACATGACCTTGCCTTGATGATTGCAGGCATACGCATCATTGTTCATAATGAACATACAAACAGATACACCCCAAACGATGATTGCCCAGGTGTCATGGTTATCATTTAGGAGAAGGAGGAAAATGACGATCCTTCCATCATTGTAGTCCATCAGGACTTTTCCCTCGACAATTGGAGCAGCACTCCATGCATTGGTCGACGAGGGTAAAATGGCCAGAAAATCCCTCTGCCCTATAGATAACTTTAATTGCTTGCTTACCTTTACAGTACTAGAAGTTATTTTATCAAGTACATGCTAACACTTTTGTATGATCGAACAGTTGCATATATTAAGTGATAACATCTTTTGTTTTAGGACTCTGAATTTAGATGTGCCTATACTTGCTGATGAGGTGCCTTCTCTCCACAAGGGCTGTAACTTTGATGCAAAGTTGGACTCAGACTTGATGGACATCCAAGAGGACATTGAGACACCTCAAGAGATTAAGGAATGGGTTACAGACAAACCCAAACCCAATCTTGATCAAACCACTTCTTTCAATTTTGGAACCTTAGACAACCCTAAGCTAATCCAAATTGGTTCAGACCTTACCACAAATCAGCGGAATGACATGGTTGCACTATTAACCCAATTCCAGGATGTGTTAGCATGGTCTCATGAAGACATTAAAGAAGGATTAAAGCCAGTTAGGCAAAACCTCAGGCAATTGAAACCTGAGTGGAGTATAAAGGTTAAAGAAGAAATTGTGAAACAATTTTAAGCTGGCATTATCATGGTGTCTACATATCCAGAGTGGATATCCAACATTGTTCTCGTGCCTAAACTAGGGATAAAGGTGCGAGTCTGTGTGGATTATCGGGATTGGAACAAAGCTTGCCTTAAAGATAGCTTTTTCGTGCCCTTTATCCACATTCTTATTGACAATACTACTCAATACGACATGTACTTCTTTGCTGATTGCTTTGTTGGGTACCATCAAATTATGGTC
This sequence comes from Panax japonicus, assembly GCA_020205505.1. NCBI lineage: Eukaryota > Viridiplantae > Streptophyta > Magnoliopsida > Apiales > Araliaceae > Panax > Panax japonicus. The sequence continues at coordinate 20,201,863 of CM035114.1, forward strand.
GCTGAGGAAGATCATGAGAAAACTGCTTTCATCATGCCTTGGGGAACTTTTTGCTATAGATATTTGTCATTCGGCCTCATCAATGCTGGGGCAACCTATCAGCGAGCTATGATGGCTCTTTTCCATAATTTAATGCACAAAGAGATAGAGATTTACGTGGATGACATCATTGTCAAATCCCGAAAGGAGGAGGACCACTTAGACCATCTCAGAAAACTTTTCAATAGGTTGCGTAAGTACAACTTGAAGTTGAATCCCGCAAAGCATGCTTTTGGTGTTAAGTCAGGCAAGTTGCTAGGTTTCCTAGTCAGCCACAAAGGTATTGAACTAGATCCTACCAAAATCCAGGCCATCAAAGAAATGCACATTCCTCAGACAGAGAAGGAAATATGGGGATTTTTGGGAAGGATCAACTTCATTAACAGATTCATTTCTCAACTCACAGCAACATGTGAGCCAATCTTCAAGTTGTTAAGGAAGAACTCCTCCATGAAATGGAATGATGAGTGTCAGAAAGCCTTCCTCACAATTAAAGAGCAACTGATTAACGCTCCTGTTTTGGTACCTCCCAGGGATGATGTTCCCCTGTTCATGTACCTGTCCATAAATGACGATGCCATGGGTTGTATGCTGGGGCAAAAAGACAACAGAGGTCAAGAACGAGCTATCTATTACCTCAGCAAAAGATTCAGTATCAGTGAATACAAGTACACTCTGATTGAGAAGACTTGTTGTGCTTTAGCATGGGCTTCCATGAAGTTACAACATTACCTCCATGGTCACACAATCCATCTCATATCCCGAATGGATCCTCTCAAGTATGTGTTCAGTAAGCCTATACTGAATTGTCGACTGTCCAGATGGCAGTTGATCCTACAGTAATTTGACATCGTCTACATGATGCAAAAGTCTGTCAAAGGTCAAGGAATTGCGGATCAACTGGCCACCGCACATGTAGGGGACTACAAACTCTTGGAAACATACTTTCCCGATGAAGGGATAATGACCGTTCAGCTATAACATTAGTATGATACATCCCTTACGTGGAGAATATATTTTGATGGAGCTGTTAACACAGAAGGCTCTGGAGCTGGAGCAGTTCTAATATCCGGTACGGGGGAGCAGTATCCCGTCGCTGTTAAATTGCAGTTTGTCAGCACCAACAACACAACTATGTATGAAGGATGTATCATGGGGCTAAAAATTGCCCGTTTAATGGGCATCAGACGGTTAACTGTCTTTGGGGATTCTGAATTGGTAATCAGACAATCCACAGGAATCTATCAAACCAAAGAATTACATTTTCTACCTTACCATCGACAAGTTTTACAGATGGCTTTGGAGTTCAAAGAAATCTCCTTTCTACACATTCCTCGTAATAGGAATGATTTTGCAGATGCATTAGCAATGTTGGCCTCCTTGGTTTACATACCTGACAAGGAAAACATGCCAAGCATCACGTTTATTCTGTAAAAAGCCCCAGTCTATGGGAATTACGTTGGAGAAGTATCGGATGAACTACCTCCCATCCACAATCCTTGGTATCAACACATCAAGGAGTACTTGTGAGATGGATCTACACCCGCTGAGGTGAGCCTAACTGAGAAGAGGCGGATTCATCAACTTGCTATGAAATTCTACCTGAGTAGAGATGCACTCTACAAAAGAGATGCCAGATTAGGTCTCCTTAGATGTCTAAATAAAGACCAAGCCCAGAGACTCATGGATGAGATCTATGGTGCAGTATGTGGCCCTCACATGAGCGGACCCCTACTTGTCAAGAAGATCCTCAGAACGAGGCATTATTGGCTTACACTCAAAGCTGACTGTGATGATCACGTCAAGAGGTGCTATCAATGCCAGATTCATGGGAATGCTATCCATGCCCCTCCAAGGGAACTCCACAATATGAGTTCACCATAGCCCTTCTCAATGTGGGGAATGGACGTGATTGGGCCCATCGAGCCCAAAGCCAGTAATGGACATCGATTTATATTCACAATGATCGACTATTTCACCAAATGGGTAGAAGCAACCTCCTTCCCCAGGGTTACTAAAGAAGTCATTATTTCTTTCATCAGAAATAATGTTGTTTATTGATATGGACAACTAGAGGTCATTGTGTCAAACAATGCTAAGAACCTCAACAACAAAATGATGGAGGAGTTATGCAGAAAATTCCACATGAAGCACCTCAATTCCATCATCTACCGTCCAAAGATGAATGGTGCTGTTGAAGAGGCTAATAAAAACATCAAAACGATCATGCAAAAAATGTCCGCCAATCACAAAGGATGGCCTGACCTATTGCCTCTGACTTTATTAGCCTATAGAACTTCCATGCGTGCTTCCATTGGGGAAATCCCCTACTCATTAGTCTATGGGATGGAAGCAGTGCTCCCCATAGAGGTGAAAATGGAATCCCTCAGAGTATTGATGGATGCTCAGTTGGATGAAGACCAATGGGTACAAGACAGGTATCACCAATTGTCTCTAATAGACGAAAGGCAATCCGCTGGCTATCTTCCATGGTCAGTTATATCAGCAAAGGATCACACGATCCTACAACAAAAACGTCAGACTACGGCAGTTCAAACAACATGACTTGGTTTTGAAGAAGATCATTGACAACCAAGATCAATCTAAGGGAAAATTCGTTCCTAACTGGGAAGGCCCATTTGATGTTAAGGAGGTATTCACAGGAGGTGTTCTCAGATTGCAGGAAATGGATAACGATGAATTTCCACAGCTTATCAACTCGGACATCGTGAAACGGTACTATGTCTGAAGTTACCATCAAACAAACACCCTAGTTTTGATCATCAAATCACCAGTCATTCCGGTTTTGAACCCTCTCTTTTTTGCATACTCTTATGCCCCTCAGGGAAACATACACTTCAAACCAGCAGCCTGATATCACTTCATTTCAAACCTTCCATACAATTTCGGTTATCCTAAAGACGGGATTTAACCTTTCACAATTTCGATTATCCTGAAGACAGGATTGAACCTTTCACACTTGCAGTTTATCCTGAAGACGTGATTAAACTTTTCACACTTGCAGTTTATCCTGCAGACGGGATTAAACTTTTCTACGCCTGCAGTTTATCCTGAAGACGGGATTAAACTTTTCTACACTTGCAGTTTATCCTGAGGATAGGATCAAACTTTTTCCACAATTGCAGTTTATCCTCATTATGGGATCAAACTTTCTTCTCCCCGTAGTACATGGGATTCACGCTTTTTCTTCAGCTGCGATTCGTCCTGAGGGGCGAACTACATCGACCTGATCTCCCTGATACCCGGGGGTACGTAGGTAACCATATTTTATATGGCTCGGTCGCAATAAAGAAAAACAACAAAAACATTTCTTCCCTTTCTATACAAAAACATTTCTACACCCATCTGCCTTTCACATTCAGCGTTGAACCTCTTACACCAGGTTCGAACTACGCAGACTTGATCTCCTCTTCAATAGGAGTATGTAGGCAGCCATTTATGGTTCAGTCTAACCCCTACCAGAACAAAAATTCTTGTCACACGGTACTGGGATCAACCTTCAATTCACCACATTTCATCGGTTTCAGATCAAAGGGATGGAATTACCCAACCTCTTCTCATAAATAGAAGATTCAGTGACCATCTAAGCTGCGATCGTGCCTCAAAGAGCAATACCAACCCATAAGAGATGGAGTTAACTAGGCTTCTCATAAATAGAAGTACTGGCGACCATCTATGGTGCGGTCAATCTCAGAGAGGAAGAAACTACCCTCCTCTCCACTTTTCCATACAGATACCAGTCCCAAGACACCAAAGATGGTACGGATTTACAGAAATCAATGATCCATTCTGAGAGATCTTGCAACATCTCAATTTCCATCTATCAAGGATAAGTTCAGAATGCATCAAGATCACAAGGCCCTGAAGAAACAGACAAATATCAAGAAAGTATCAAGGCATAACTAAAAGGGAAGTGAATCAAAATATATTTTCCTGCCATAAATAATACGGTTTGATATATATATATATATATATATATATATATATATATATATATATATATATATATGCGTTGTACATGATAAAATGGCTAAGCTAGTCTGTGCAAGAAAATACAAAGCTATCTACAGATCTGTATGTATGCGGACTATCAGATCTAACATAACATCCTTCTCTGAAGACGGAGGTAGTGCTGCAAGCTCTTTCCCAAGGGTATCTACACGAGCTAGAAGATCAGAGGCTAACTGTATGGTGGCATATTAGCTCATCAATGTAAGCACTCATGTAGGCAAAATTGATAGTCATTTGGGATCTAACGAAAGTACTATCTGCAATGGCCACATCATTCGCAGATAAGGCGACATCCCGTTCCGCAATCAATTCATCCCTGGCTGATACAGCCTCATCCCTCTCTAATAGAGTGGTGTCTCTCTCATCAAGAGTTGTCAACATCGCGACCCTAGCCTGATCTCTCTCATAGGTCATCAGATGTAAGCTCTACTCCAAATACTGTGCCAGAAACTGAGTAACAGTGGCACTCGGGGTGGGAGAATCCATCACAAATACTGGCAGCCCAGCAGTCAAATCATCGATGGGAATAATAGCCTCCTCTATAGGCTCCTCATCGTCAGAATCAGTCTCATGCACTATGGATACTACCGCAGTCGATGCAGTCTCTATCTCCATCCATACGGAATACTCTGCAGAACAACCTGGATGACTGACAGAAAACTCAGCTAGCCCTTGCTGATCCCAATATGCATACAACTTGGATCTGTCCTCCACTGATAAACTGGTGTGAAGTGAAGCGCTGACTCACTGCCCCCTCATACAGGATGAAAATCCTGAAACTAGTCAAACTAACACATAACAGCCAATGGGTGGTAAGTGATCATGCCCCTCAAACTAGCTAGAGGGAGATAATCCATGCCTGAAGCATGAGTAATAAGCTGTAGGGTGAACTAAGCCCTGAACACGACAATATAGGAAACGGGTCTCTAATCCCTGCTAGAAAAGCTGACCACGATGTAGCATCTGTACACTCCGCAGGCTGGAAGGAGTACGTACATGGCTATATCATGGGTGAAACAAAACCCCTACCGTCTAAATGTGCCAATCAGTCTCAAGTGTGACTATAAACCACACATACAGCATGACCGAGCTACTTGTAAACACTCTTGCCGAATAAGTGTAGCAGTATATAACTGACCTCAGAGTCTCTGCAATGATCATCGGTACAATGGTATGACCCTCCCTGAGAGCTCTCACTGCCATAATGACGCCGATATCCAGCTCATCCATGTACCGCGGCATGAAGACGTATAATAATACGCACAAAAATAATACATCTACTCTGGCTGAATGCCAATGATCCTCCAGTGTGGTGAAATCCCCGGAATGCCGTGCATAGCTATCCTTAGAGCCAAACCTGTCAAACAAGAAACGTTGGGATATCACGTGGCCGGATGTAATCTCATCCTGTACCACTCTACGGCTTAATCTGGTGAGGGTCATGAACTGTATGCTCATGTCTCCAATAGCCATATGCACGCAAGGTCTGTCAATCAGCATCATCATCAACCGTTCATACTCCTCCAAAGTAGGATTCAACTCTTGGGTCCCAAATAAAAAAATATGCCTCTCCGATACCCAGTGCTCTAGCACACCCTCTACAAATCCTGTGGGAACCTGAAACATCAACAGGGTCATAGTATACTGCAGCAAATCATCTACGATCACCATGTCTGATGGTGATATACTATCATACCATGAACGCATACCAGATACCACCAATAATGGTGGGGTATGATCAATGCGGCTAACTGTCGAAGAAGACATCTGTACGGGCCGTGTCATAAGACCATCTAGGGGTCAATGCTGAATATCTCTGGACATACATACATATGCATAACATAGTAACATGCATGATACAATAGATGGCAATATGATATAGGGAATGGAAAACTTGTACATACATTCCTAAGTATATCATCATCTAATACATCTCTGTACAACTAAAATACAGGGAAATGGGGCGAAGCTACCCAACATCCAACAAGAGGCCTATCAAAAGATATAGAGAGAATGGGGCGAAGCTACCCAGCAGCTAACAGAGGCTTATTAAAAGAGATAACGAGAAATACATCAAAAAAATTCAATAGTGTTGATGTCTACATCATCGATACTGTCCATATAATGTAACTCCTCCTGAGTCACTGGATCTCTATCTACAGGGATGTCCGGCTGATACAAGGGAGGATCTGCACCGATAAAGCCATATGGGTCACCTGAGGGGCCAGCGCCAGAGCTGGAAGGATCAAAAGTATTTGCCTCTGAAGGATCTCTGCCCAAATGCCGAATGAAAAGATGTGTTCGGTCCAACTTCTGGGTCAATCTATCAATCTGTGTCACATAAGTCGGATCTCTGACACAGGCTAGCCAATTCGTCATCATCACAAATCCTAAAACCATATCTCCCATAAGCCGTGTGGCGCGGGTCTGAGCTCCAATATTACGAGGGATCCGCCAATGCTAGAACATCTCCTAAGACCAGGGTCCCTCTGACAATGCAAAACCATTAATCCCCATCAATGGGATGTCAATGACGGGTGACTGCGAAACAGGCCAATAACGCCTGACAGGAGGCAAGGTCGGCATACGGATCTCTCCTGTAGTGCTCCTAATAGCACGCTCTCCTAAATATAGCTCCCATCCTCCATCTGTGAAGAGAGGAATCCTGCAGGTGGAAATGATGTACTCTACTCCAGTTGGATACCCATCCTCAAATCCAACTCCCAAATGCTCTCCAGAGTAGGGAATCCATGTGATGACATCGGCTGTCAACAACTCCAGCTGTAGGCGACCATGAGTGAAACCCTCAGCAACAGAGACCTCCACTAGTATGGAATGATGCCATCTCCGTCCTCGTGGATGGGTGTCTAAACCTAACACGCTCACAGGACGCAAACATGGAAGCCTCTCATAGGCCCAAAACTGCCAACACAAAGTCAAACATCTGCTGTTAGTCAACACTCTTAACCTATACATGGGAAAAGACAAGAGAAACACTCATTAGCAGAAATGGGTAGAATCCTAACCAAGCCTCGGTCAAGCCCTGCGATCGCATGCGCATTCCCCTAAGGAAATAAGCAAAGGTGTAGGAACCCCAATCACACTCTCCTATAATGTCCACGTGTCAAGTGGCGCAAATCAAAGCGAAGGACACCGTAGAGGAGTTATCTGCTATGAAGCAGCCCCTAATGATCATCAGGAACAATCGCGTAAGAATGCGATCCCTGACTCTCACATCATCGGGTATGGGCTCAATCAATAACCCGCTCATAGCATCTTCGCTCAAAGGACCCGTATGAACATGTCCTGCCCTTTAGCGCCTCCGCCGGAACTCCTAACAAAGATCTGACGGCAGTAGGGGTGATATCTACCGTGAAAGGCACCGGCTCCCCTCCAAACTCCATACCTGTGATAAACCGCCAATTCATCGGCGTCATCATCACCTCACAGTCCAACAAATGGAGTGACTGAGTCTGGTGAAACCACCACTCAGATAATGCCCTGAGGTAACCCCAGGGACAGCGACGAGGTAAAATGGAGAAGAACATCCCAAATTCCCAGCCATGGACGATCGCTTTATATTCATCCTGCAAAGCCTGATACATAGAGTGGATGCTAAACCAGTTCCCTCGAGGCTGTGTGAAGCCAGGAACCTACATCAAATGCAGATCAACATCAGAATCCTTGACTCCTCATCAATAGGAGATAAGGAAGATTATAGATCTAACTTCATACCTCATTTGCATGCAGGTATATTGAAGGATGCCTACTCAAGTCACCCTGAAGATCTGGGTTCACCATTTGAATACCTGGCAATTCCTTATGGGGAACACGTACAACAGGAGCAGGAACCTCGATCGGTACATCCTCCTCCTCGTCCTCAACATTCGGCACTTCAACCCGAATAGGACGTATTACCGCCTCCACTAAACGACGAGTCTGTCTGACAGAACGGGGTTGAGGCTCTTCAGAAGTTCTCCTTCGTACACCAGAAGTGGTCCTGTGGGAACTACTCGGTTGATCCAGATCCATAATATTTGGACAATAAGTATCCAAATCACCTCAGAAAGGGTGTGATAATTTCTTACCTAGAGCTTTTCAAAATGCATTGTTTTAACATACATCTACAGTAGAGTTAAAAATGCATGACTACCCAATACCTACATTTTGGGAAAATATTGCCATAGCCCCCTTTGTAAATGAGACTATCCACTATGCACATAGGCATGACTAGGTGGCCATTCAGTAGCACACCTATACACAGTCATATACATCTACATGCATTATCACATCACAGTGAAAAAATCCGCAAGTGTAATCTAATTACCAGGATTATTTTACTTTTATGCCTTTACTCATTTGTCCTCATATAGGATAAGAAATGACAGTAAAAGGATGCCAATTTGACTGTTTTAAAAGTCAATTATTTTTTTCACATCATTATGTTCAACATGGTTTAATACTAACATTTGCTATGTTGAATATTTTTTATCAAGTCATATCAGCATGCATATTCACTACAATGTGTCTAAATGCATTTCATGTGATAAGTCATTTTCCAACGGATAGAAACTAGAAAAAAAATACATGCATACGTTACCAGGACAGTGAAGAACGCTTGTACGGTGGCAGAATATGCAGAAAGTTGCCAAGATTCAGCAGATCTGAAGAAGAGCTCTCAGCTTTCCTTCACTGCGCAACTTGAAAATGACTTATAAAAGCAACCATTGGCCTATACATAGGCACGGTTGGCCTCAGGCTCATTTGCGGCTCCTGCAGGTGTACCTGCAGCACTTCTATATGGGTCCCACACCTCTGGCTCGCTCCAGTTAGAGTTGCAAAGGAGGTTTCACAAGTTGAAAAGTCCAAATCAGGAATAAAAATGCTACACGATTGAGCGGAATAGCCTGAAATCCTGGTTTCTTGTCGGTCAGAGTTAAACTCCCGTCATCTCAATGGTATTCGCCTGAATGCAGGGTATACTATACCAATGAGCTTAGCTTTCACAGATCATACTCGGCAATACCCCACAAAGGTCCAATGCCGTCATTTGCAGGGTCGCAACCCTAAACCTCCTCGACGAGGGTTACAACGCAAAACCACAAGATATCAAACCTCCCCGACGGGGGTTATAATGCCGAAGTTATCAACTGATGAAATATCCCCGGCGGGGGTCATAACGCACATCTTTCAAGCATCTACGTATCCCCGGTGGGGATTACAACTGCAATGCAACCATTGATACACACATCAATTAAGGTCAATCAACGTTGACGTCATGTCAGCCGATGACAAGTAAACCCATCGAAGCAACTCATCTACGTATCCCCGGCGGGGGTTATAACGCAATGCAACCATTGATACACACATCATTGAAGGTCAAGCAACCTTAACATCATGTCAGCCGATGGCAAGTAAACCCATCGAAGCAACTCATCTACGTATCCCCGGTGGGGGTTACAACGCAATGCTACCATTGACACAGACATCAATGAAGGTCAAGCAACCTTGACAATGCACCCAGTAGGGATTTATCCGGTGATACACACATCAACGAAGGTCGAGCAACCCTGACGACGACAAACTATTGGCAGTAACTCCGACAGAATGAGGAATAATGTTATAAACATCCTCAAACAGACAAAGCCTTATCCCCACAGATCTCTTACACACAAGAGGTACCTCTATGGAACATAAGCCAGTGTCTAGTATTCAAGACTTTGGTGATAGCCCTAACATCAGCATCCTTGGAGACTTGGATCGCATGTCCAAGTCATCGCTGATTGTCATCCCAACAGGATTACCTGACAATCATACATCATACATTTCATCATGTTGCTGCATATAGCATCATGTTTATCTTGCTTGTATTTCAAGTGTCTAGGATTCTTTATCCTATCAATGCCATGCATTGCATGAATATGATAAAGAGGGGCATCGGTAGACACTCAAAATTTTTTGCACGCCTGTTACTAACATTGCAGGAGGGCAGATTCGTCTTTCAGAGATAACCCTGGAAGACAGCTGACATCCATTCCGGATACTACCGAAAGTTCAGTTCCAATCCAGAACATAAATTGGTAACATCAGTTCCAACCCGGAACACAAACCGGGAATGTTATTTCCAATCTCGGAGATAACCCTGAGGTATGCAGATCAAAAGACCGACAACAACACCGAAGAGGACAGTTCTGTCTCGACGATAACACCGCGACATTCAGTTCCATTCCCAGAAACAACATTGGGAGTAGCAACTCCATCCTTGGTGATAGCCCTAAGGGATGCCACTTGCAGTTCTGGCGATAAATCAGGAAATGCTTGTTTCAAATACATACGATCAGCTTCAAGCTCAGACCTCCTGCCGAGGCACTCATACCTCAGACCTGGAACTAACAACCGGCAGTCAGGCACACCCACAGATGACATTGAGGCATTCAAACACTTGCAGCAGTCCAATCTCAGATGTAACCCTGAGCAACGTCTGCTTTCTGCTCAAACCAGCGATAACCCCGGTGAGGAGTCTAAACGTCATCTTACCGCCTCAACATTTTCTCTCACAAGATGATATCGCAGGATACCAACAAGTAGTCCAATCTCAGATGTAACCCTGAGAAACGTCTACTTTCAACTCAAACCGGCGATTACCCCGGCGAAGATTCAAACATCATCTTTCCCCTTCAACACCTACGCGTCATCTCAACACTTCATACATACATACAACAATGTCCCACAAGAACCGAGGAGTAACAATCCCGAGTGACTATTATGCGTGGCAATACTTTGGATAGAATTTGAAGCTTGAAGACTATGGGCATAGACCCCTCTTCCTGACTTTGTACAATCTCTAATCTATGTCATTGCGTAACTCTCGACACAAGCAGTCCGAAGAAGGTCAGATATACCTCGTTCGGATGCTCGGATTGAAGTTCTGCAAGTTCGAGCAAACATTACAGTGCATGAGTGTACGTACTTTGAGACGACGAGACCCGCGAGGCTCGGATGCACCACGACCAGCCGTAGGTACAACCGCGGCTACCGCAGGTGTACCTGCGGCCATCAGTCTATAACTATAAGCCTTAGGGTCAGCCATTTGAAGAAGAGAAGGAGAGGAAAATGCGAGAAACCCCTGTCCATTTTACTTTGTATACACATCTTTTGAGTTTTTCCTCAACTTTAAACACTTGTTAGCTAACATATAGTTATCTTTTATCCAGCGGGAGCTGAGTATTTATCCATTTAAAGTCATAGAAGTCTACATTAGCAGCCCACTGTAAGCCTTCTCACATTATATAAAGCTTTCTTCTCATATTAGGACACACTATTATACACATTGAGAGTCGTGTTGTGTGCGTTTGCCCGGACTTCGGTCCGGAGTTTTCACTTCTGTTTGTATATATATACTTATATATGTATATATTTCATATATGGACTAACATTATCGAGTTATGCCTCGATTGAGCCTAGACTTCGGTCTGGAGCGTTTATTACTTATATATATATATATATATATACTTATATATATAATTGTTGTCAGACATATCTGATGAGAATGGATTTTACATCTGGTGCATTTACTCGCTTATATATATATACTTATATATATAATTGTTGTCAGACATATCCGATGAGCCCGAATTTACATCTGGTACGTTTACTACTTTTATATATATATATATATATATATATATATATATATATATATATATATATATATATATATATATATATATATTTACATTTCTGTCAGGCCTGGAGTTTACTTCCTGGCCTTTTACAGCTTTATTTACATTTCATCCTGCTTGGAGTTTACTTCGTGGCAGTTGATCGCTTTTACAGTTTTATTTATATTTCGTCCTTCCTGGAGTTTACTTCGTGGCAGTTGATCGCTTTTACAGCTTTATTTACATTTTTGATCCCCCATGGAGTTGCTTCGTGGTGGTTGATCATGTCCATATATATATTTATCGCTTTTATATATTTACATTTTTGATCCCCCATGGAGTTGCTTCGTGGTAGTTGATCATGTCTGTATATATATATTTACAGATTTTATATATATAACCGCTTACTGCTTTCCATACAAACTGCAATATCATGTGAGCCTAGGAATCATGTGATCATAGATTTAGTCTATTGAATCTAGATTCGGTTCCCATGATGGACATTTTTCAGCTGTAAGCAGCTTGTACATTATTTTACAGTGTCTGAATTTCCTCGGATGGCTGTCATGCCCATGAGGATTTCGGCACTGCTGTATATTATTTTCTCGAGAATGCTTCGCATCTCGAAAATAAAAGTAAACAAGCCGAACATTTAATAATAAAATGGAAGTACCAAAGGCCTCAATTGCTATTGAGCACAGGGTTTGAAAAACTTCTTTTACAAAACGTCATTACTATATCTTGTTTAAAACTGATTTTTTCTATAAATTCAAACCCTATGTATATAGGTACGAATGAGGTACAACACTACTTCCAAATAATTGCACATTGATCCACACACACACACATTCATATAACAGTTTCTTTAAAAAGTGGCGGTCACCGTGGCAACACGGATGTCGGGGGGTGCCTAACACCTTCCCTCCGCATAATCAAGCCCCCGGACCTAAATGAATGTCCGTTTCACAGACCCGTTTAGCAGTGTCACATCACTGAGTCAATGTGCAAACCTTTTCGGTTGCGTTGGTGCAACCAATTAAATTCACCAACTAGCGATTCTTAAAGTCAAATCGTTGACATTATACATGTCGGACCTTTTTCACTTATTTTTTCAAACAAATCTCATATTAACATGAGAACAACAAAGAACAAGTAACGAAAAGGGACACTAAAAAATCTTGAAGTCGACAACATCTATAGGCTCGGATTTGAAGTTTTACAAAATCTGGAAAAATTGTGTTTTGTGGTTTGACAACGAATGTCAGTGCCTTTAGATTCTTGTCCGATCTTAGTTTTTGTTGTTTAAAGGTTTAAATGTGTAGTCTGTTAGGTCGTCTGTGATCATGAAGTGAAATAACAATTATTTGATGTCTAGATTTCATGTTATGGCTGGTTAAAATCTGTTGACCGGGCATGACCGAAGCTTTCTGGGTAACCCAGAAGGTGTAGAATAACGTCTGACAAGATTTTTGAAGCCCGAGATCTGTCAGGTTTTATGTTGTTTGATGATGTTGTTATATCTAGATTCTAGCTTGTTGTATGGACTATATATATACATTTATATATACATATATATATATATATATATATATATATATGCTTTTATAACATTAAAACAGTCAGCCGATCAAAGGTAGTGAGTGGTCAAACTTGACCAGTTGATCATAAAGTGCAGTTTCTGGAATTTCCAGAAACTGTTTGAACAAAGCTTCTGACAGCGTTTGACCAAAGGATAATTTGTGATTCTGTTGTTGTTAGACTTATCTGTTGTTTTAATCATGTACTTTGACACAACTACTATAGCTTTGAACCTTAAGATCACTTGAATCAAGACCAGAACATAGAAATAATCTAGCCCAAAATTGGACCCTCGAAGCTGCTGGGTTTCTGGGTTACCCTGAAAACCCAGATTTGGTCTGACAATAACTTTTAAGGTTCATTGTTTGCTTGTATGTTGTAATCTGACCCAGATCTTGCATGGTATTTGTAGTACTACATTAGTACTACAAGATTAATATCTTACCTTGTCCAAAAACATATTTAACAGATTTTGTTGGTCAAACGAGGCACCTTGCTAACTGTCTGTCAGTGCTCAAGAATATGAAAAACACCTATAGCGACAGTTCTGTCGCTATAGGTGGTCTTTAGTGACAGTTTCTATATAAAAATATATTTTTATTAAATAATTATAGAAAATTAGTTTTTAATTATTAAAAATACAAATTAAATTATTAAAAATTATTTTAACATCTGAAAATTAGTTTTTAATTAATTTAAGTATATTTCATAAATAATTAATATTTTTGAAATATTAAAGGTATTTAATTTATTTAATTATTATATTAAATAAATTACTTAAAATGATTTTAATACTTAAAAAATTATTTAAAATTGTATTATGGTATAAGAAAATATTTTAAGTTATTTTTAATGACTTTTAATATTTTGTGATGAAATTCATTACTAAATTAATATTAATGATAATTAAGTTATTTAATAAATTAAATAAATTAATTAATTAAAAATGATTTTATTATATTCAAAATAATTTTTAAAAGTAAGTTATTTAAAATTATTTAAATTTATAAAATATAACTTTCAATATTTAAAGGTAAATTTCATTAATTTATTATTATTAATGATATTAAAGTTATTTATAATTATATTAAATAATTTAATTTAAAAATAATTTTATTATTATAAAAATCATTTTAGATGAAAATAAAGTGTTTAAAGATATTTTAAGTTATAAAATATACCTTTTAATATTTAAAGGATAGTTTCATTAATAATTTAATATTAATGATATTAATTTAATATTAATGATATTAAATTTATTTAATAATTATATTAAATTAATGGTTTATAAATGGTTTTATTAATTTAAAAATTATTTAAAAAGGATATACATGAATTAAAAATATTTTGAAGTTATAATTAATGACTTTTAATATTTTGAGAAATAGTACACTAATATTTTAAATATTAATGATAATTATTTAAAAATAAATTTAAATATTTTAAAAATCATTTAAGGGTAATATTAATACTTTAAAAATATTTTGAGTTATTATAAATAACTTTAATATTTTGGCAATGATTTCATTATTAGTTTAATATTAATTAAATGTTAATGATAATAGAATTATTTAATATTTAAATCATTTAATAATGATTCTGGTGTTGGAAAATTCAAAATAAATTATAATAAATGCTTTAAATTTATTATAAGTCATTTAAAAATAATATGACTGATACTTACAGATATTGAGCAACAGAATAGAGTCTTAGACTCGATAATTACCCGATAAAGCTGTCGATACAGTGACATGTTTCAGAAATTGATCTGGACTTAGATATTTTGAATGTATTAGTATTTGTTTGGGATCCAATGACTGTTGAACATGTGTGGCAATGTGATTAGGTTATGTGCTAACTGCAATAAGCAGTATTATGTGTTACAATATGATTCTAATCAGTAAAATGATCTTATTACTGATAGGTGGTTATATAAAAGATAAAATTAAGTTGCGAATTGTAAGCAGCGTACCAGACAAGTATCTTACTTTTGCATTTTCTTTATGCCATGGATATGAGTAAGATGTTTCAGAATTTTATTATTATTGTACCAGATTATTAACCCATTGTTATATATGTTATATCCAATCATTGATTATCAACATGGTACTATATTGTAATTCAGATATATATATATTCTGTTTTTTAATTTCTAAATATGGTTATTCAAGTGTCCCCAGTTGGATAATCATTGTATTTAATCATATGTTGATATATATATATATATATATATATATATATATATATATATATATATATATTTATACCTATTGATACCAGTATGTATACGATAACAAAGAGTTGTCTAAGCTATTTGACCAGCTAGACACGGATTTAGAAACATAGTTGAATATGATAAAACCTTTTTATATCAAATCAAATTGTTTTGGTTCGGATTCCCGACTAAGTATGAACATCCCGAATATGGAAAAACTTTTATGCGCCCAAGGCGGACAGAGTGAACGATATCATCGTTCTTGCATGTAGTATTGATCAATACAGGGCATAACGGGATGATCACCCCCCGTGCCCGTAAGTTATAACCATTTTCAGATGAAGTTCTACTAAACCTATTCGAAAATTGAAAACAATGTTCATAGTATGTTACCTTAACTCTATTTATAGTCAATACGTAGTTTTAAAAATTTGATAGAGAGTTGTTATGTTATTATTATCGATTTAGATTACTTCAT
Organism: Panax japonicus; assembly: GCA_020205505.1. Lineage (NCBI taxonomy): Eukaryota > Viridiplantae > Streptophyta > Magnoliopsida > Apiales > Araliaceae > Panax > Panax japonicus. The sequence continues at coordinate 20,217,866 of CM035114.1, forward strand.
AACTATTGATTTGTTGTAGAAGGGTAGTATAAAGAAAACATTTAATCCTTTCAGCTAATATTTATAATTGTTATTACTTGTTGGGAACTCAAATGATCATCCATGCTTAATTTAAATGTTTTCAACTAAATGTGAACAACCTGAAGGCTCTGCTAAAAGCAAGGGAAAAGAAAAGGTTGTTGAATGAATGCAATGCTATCTGATGTAATAGTTTAATATTATTAAGACAATGATATATATATATATATATTATCTATCATGTTATGTAATGAATGTATTAAAGGTTACGTATTTGGGAGCTATACTCTGATGATTATGTAAATTAAGTTGGTATTTATATTATTGTTATTATTATTAGTATTATTCCGCTCATAGAAATGGTATCGTGAAGCACCAAGTTTGGGTTTCAAGTACCCGAATTTGGGGGCTTTACAGACTACATATGAATAGAGCCTTAAATTTATCTTGTGTGTGTTGAATGACATTGTTCAAGTTTAAAGCGGTTTCAAAAGCAAACTTGAACATATTTTCAAAATCTAGTTGCATCACATGGATATCTAGATTCTAGGGATTAATATATCATGTTATGCCTATAATATCCCTAGATATGATTTATATGTGCTATATTGCATCATTTATGATAAAATGATTTCAAAGGTAACCTCGAGCATGTTTTCGAACTTAAGTTGTATTACATATGAGTATTTAGATTTTAAAGGCTTATGATGCAATATAATGTTTCATTATGTCACTAAACATAAGTCTTATATGTTAAATATAATGGAAGTAAACCAAGCATGAGGTTAAAGCATGTTTTAAAGTGTTAAACGATGATAGCTATGAGTAAAAGGTGTGAATATGTATGAGCATGTGTAGTACAGATTATGTGACCTCTTTATGAGAACCAAATGCTAATTAGTACACCTAGTGATTACATGACCCTATTTGATTTTGATTTCGTGAAAATCCTAAACTAAAGTCCCTAACATATAAGGTTGATCTTGAAGTGGTCGTACAAGTATGTAAAGACCTTTTATATGTACGCATAAGAAGTATAAGAGTCTAAGTGTGTTAAAGCTTGGACTGAAAATAGGAAGTGCAAAGCTCAACCTTGGTCTGGCCAGGGGACAGCGCAACTGTGCTGTCCCTAAGCTTAGACATGGCGCAGCTGCGCCATCCTGCAGTTTGGAATAAGTTTTGTTTTTGATCTGATGTTTGCAGCATGCCTATATGATTAATTTAACTTCTAATATATGATCAATACGCTATGTAATGTGTTAAGAAGTATGTTATGTGATAAAGATGAATGTTAAGCATGGCTTTAGAATGTAAAGTCCAAAGGAATGTTTTAAAAATATAAAACAACGATACGTTATTTGAATTCGTGATCTGATTTGTGCTATGAATATATAGGATATGTGATGTGATATGGAATTACAACTAAGTTAAACGTTTATGTGTACGTTTGAACTTACCTTATATGAGTTTTAAATGTGTCAAACACTTAGCGAGTCAAGTGCGTGATAGCTATGTTGATGTCAAGTACGAGTGGTTAGGGTATACCTATATATACCTAGCTATTCTAAGAGTGTGATGAGAAAGTGAAGTGTAGGTTTTACGAACCTAGTTGGGAAATAATGTAGCATTGTTATTACATTGAGAATTCATGAAATATGTTACTGATGGATATTAATCCATGATTATATGACTATAAGAATACACGAAGTGCAGATAAGCGTTAAACAGTTAAGTCGTAGTTTCTAAACTATAAATCAGGCAAGTCTTTCAGTTCCTATTTGTTATATGAATTCGATAACTGTTAGTTGAACTATATTATGCTATGCAAATGTTGTTATATGTGAAATGCGTATGAGATATGTATGAAATGTGAAAGTTGATCTTTGATGATATACTTGTGATATAAACCTCTTTGCATGTTATATGAGAAGTAACATGCGTAGTAAATATTAATCGATTATGAATGTATGAACTGAATATGCTATTATATGCTATGTGCTGCATGAAAACTGTTAGAATTGCTGGACTGTCGAGCTCACCCTTGCAAATAACCACTTTTGTAGGTTAAGGATACACGGTAAAGGTTACGTGCTATTTAATTGATAAAGTTCAATGGTATCGAAGGAGATTGATTTATTATTTAACTAGATGCTCTTGAACCATGTTTAGGTTCTAATAGATGTATATGATAGTAGTTTACTATGTGTAATACATGCTAAGCTATAAAGTTGTACTAGGTGGTACATAGTGAAATTCGAATTGAGATGTAAATCTTTATACAGTAATTCGAATAGAAGGAATCATAACATAATTTGATTCAGGGATTTGTAATTGATTCAAGTTAAGATATCAATAAAAGATTTATTTTCAAAGGAGATTGAAAAAGTTTAAATTGTTTCACATATTTATATAACATCGAATGTGATGTAATACATGAATAGTAAATGACCAAGATTAGAAACTTATAAAAGTTTGGGGTCATTGTGCAGATCCTGGTATTGGAAAGAATTTATAATCTAAATTGTATTAAGCAAGGTTATATTCATTTAAGTTATGAATAAAAGATATAATAGTTTGACGATAGTAGTATCGTGGCAGACCAAATCTGAGGTTCGAAGGAACCAGATTTGGGGGCGTCACAGACTTTCCCGACCAACAGAACCATGATGCCTTACCATGTTGATTTCACTTTGGTGCTCCTCTACATGCACATTGGTCACTGCTTGGGGGAATTTAGTACCCCTAATCTGGAGGATGTATATGCCATCTACCAGTAAGTATTTGCCCCCCTGCGCGTGAGTAACGCCTTTGGTGGGATGATCGCGCAAAATGTTTCAAGTGTTGAAGTCTTGATTCAAGTATCTAAACAATTCGCAGAGCTTGATTTTTTTAGGGGGGAAACCCTAGGAGGACGAGCCCTAGAGGAGCTCTCCCTGGATATCTTGAAAAATCTTCAAAATAATCCTTCTTATTCTCTCTTGAAATTTCTCGCTTCTTCAGAATCAAGAAGTCATCAAAAAGGCCAATGTTAATGAAGAAGATGATAATGTTCCCATTGGGCTCTTTGTGAATCGAGGACTTGAAGCAATTTAGAGATGATGTAATAACCCAATATTTTCAATAAAATATTTTGTGAATAAATTTTTTTATATATAAGGGTGGGAATATGTGCAAAGTAAAGTATATATGTATATATGTGATAAGTAAAATTATTTATTAGATGAATAATTATAAATAAATTCTTTTAAGAATTATTGATCATTATAGATGATATTCTTATAATAAATTAATTTTGTAATAAAATATTTATTATTTAATTTTCATGAAAATATAATTATTGTATATATGATATGATTATTATGATATGTATTTTATTATATTAGTTAAATTAATTATTTTAACTTAATTAATAATGGTATCTGTGAAGGTTATGTCAGATATGAATTCAAAACCCTAAGTCTGGATTTTGAATAAGGAATGAGAATAATAATATAATATTATATATATTTCAGTAATATAAACATGCCTGATATGTGCGTAATGTTAATGTGTGGAACAGATACAGTAAAACAGTACAAAACCCTAGAATTACTGATAAACTGCAGTACATGAGTCAACTATGACTGTAAGATTTGTTAAGTTATGTGTTATGTAGTTAATTACCTTTATATGTTTAATGTTAATTAGGTAAACCCCAATTGATATTTAGAAATCCTAATTACTAGATCAAAACCCTAATTGCTAAGTTATAAACCCTAATTACTAATTTAGCAAGGTTATGGTGATTAGTACATTATAAAGTCTACTTTACAAGTCTAAAGTGATTAGGAAACCTAATTCAATTAGGGAACCCTAATTCACATTTCTAGAAACTAAGATTCCCATTTTGTCCTTAATACACAAACCTATATAATGAGTTTAAGAAACCTTAGGGTTAAACCCTAAGGGTTAGAAATGAATTGACAACTTTGCCACTAAAAGTAAAAACCAAATGACCAAATTGCCCTTCTTACATTAGTTAATAGATAACTTGTAAAACTTGCCATAACTTTAGTTGTTGACCAACTCTAGCTAGCCATGTGGTCTAGTAATAGCCTTTAATCAATAAAAATTTGATAGACATGATCAATCATAAGCATTACACCATATTATAAAAGATCAAAGAGAGAGATAGGTTACTAACTTACTCATTTATACACCAAGACTCTCTTAACTCCAAACCTCCGAATTTCATTGCTAGACCAGTCCCTAATCAAGACCCAAGTTCACCCATAACAGATCAAGAAGTCAGATTCAAGATTTTGTTCACAAGAGGTATAAAACCCTAATCTAGAATTTGATTATGTTTGATATGTTAAATGTTATGAGTTTATGTTAAAACATGTGGTTTATAGTTTATTATGATGATCTGGGTTGGTATTATATAGATCCATATCATCTAAGTGTTCAAATTCAAGTTTTAAGAAAATCTGGAAAACTGAGAAATATGGTCTGACAACCAAATGTCAGGTCCCATAGATCTCAGTCTGTTTACTATTTAGTTCATTTTAAGATTTAAATATGTAGTCTGGTAGTTGGTCTTTATCTGGATCAAGAATCAGGCTTAGATCTAATCTAGATTTCATGATATTATTGGTCAAAGGTCGTTGACTGACCATGACCGGACCATTTCTGGGCAACCCAGAAACAGTGAACTAGCGTCTGACAAGCTTTTAATGACCTTGGATCTGTCTGTGTTTTGTTGTTATGATATTGTTGTTATATCTAAGTTGTAGTTTGGTATATGTACTACATGTTCATGCCTTTATATCACCTAAATGATAAACATGTGGGATTTAGCAACCGTTCAAACTAGCCAAGTCGAATATTTTTTTTCTGTTTTCTGGGTAACCTAGAAAACATTTGAATGTGTTGTCTGACAAGGTTTGACCGGACATTATCTGCTTGATTTATTGTTGTTATATGAATATTATGTAATAGATTTGTACCTCTACATGTTAGCTACACACTACAACTCTTAGATCACATAAATATTACACGAGCAACATGTAATGGAAGCCCAAAGTAGGCTAGTCAAACTGTTCTTCATTTCTGGGTAATCCAGAAAATGAAGAACAGTTCTGACGACTACTTTGAAGGCTTGGATCTTTTAATTGTGATGCAGTTTGTTCATGATTGTTGTTGGATCTTGTAGTATTACCCTAGTACTACAAGATCAAGGTATTAGCTTGCCCAGAATCACACTGAATCAGTGTTTAATGTTTGGTCAAAGTGAGACCCTTGAACACTGACTGTCAGTGTTCTTGGTGCTCAAGAACACTTTAGGCGACGGTTTCTGTCGCTAAAAGCTATAGCGACAGATTTATTAATTTTAATTAATTAAATTTCTAAAAATCATTTAAAGATACTAAATAAATTCTAAAAATTACAAAATCATATTTAAAAATTATTTTAGGTTATAAAAATTAACTTTTAATAATTTGACATATTTTCCACAAATATTAGTAATTATTTGAATATTATTGATACTAAATTTATTTAATAAATGCATTAAATAAATCAACTAAAAATGATTTTATTATATTAAAAATCATTTTAAATGATAATAAGGTATTTAATAATATTTTAAGTTATAAAATGTCACTTTCAATATTCTAATGTAAATTTCATTAATTATTTAATATTAATGATATTAGTTTTATATTAAATAAATTAGTTTAAAAATGATTTTAATAATATAAAAATCATTTTAAATGAAAATAAAGAGTTCAAAGATATTTGAAGTTATAAAATATAACTTTTAATATTTTAAGATAAATTTTATTAATTATTTAATATTAATGATATTAGATTTATTTAATAATAATATTAAATAAATAGATTAAAAATTATTTAATTGATTTAAAAATTATTTAAAAAGGATATAAGTGGTTTAAAAATATTTTAATTTATTTTTAATATTTCAGTAAATAATACTTTAATATTTAAATATTAATGGTAGTTGTTTAAAAATAATTTTAAATATTTTAAATCATTTAAGGGTAATAATTAATACTTTAAAAATATTTGAGTTATTATAAAATAACTTTGATATTTTGGTAAGGGTTGCATTAATACTTTAATATTATTTAAATATTATTGATAATGGAAATATTTAATATTTAAATCATTTAATAATGATTCAAGAGTTTGAAAAATCATGATAAATGATAATAATTAATTATAAAATATTATAAGTCATTTATAAATAATATGATTGATATTTAATTATCCAGAATAATGTTTGAGATACAGATTAGAGTTTTAAACTCGAAAATTACCCGATAAAGCCGTCAGTACACCAAAATACTATCGAATTTGATTCAAAACTATATAGTTTGATTGTTTAAGTGTTTGTTTGTGTCTTAATGACTGATATAACTGTGTGACAATGTGATTATGTTATGTATTAACTGTAAATAATAGTATGATGTGTTATGATAAGTTATTCTAATCAATAGAACAATCTTATAAATGATAGGTTTTTTAATTAAGGATAGAACTAAGTTGTGTAAGTAGCAGACCAGACAAGTATCTTACCTTTACATTTTCTTTATGTAATGGACATGAGTAAGAAGTTTCATAATTATATTATTATTGCATCAGATTATTAACCCTATTGTTATATATGTTATATCCGATCATTGACTATCAACATGATACTATATGGTAAATCAGATATATATATTCTGTTCGTTAATTTCTATATGTGATTATACAAGTGTCCCCACTTGGATAGTCATTGTATTTAATCACATATTGATACACACACACACACACACACACACACACACACACACACACACACACACACATATATATATATATATATATATATACATATATATATATATATATATATATATATATATATATATATATATATATATATATACCTATTGAGCCCCAGTATGTATACGTTAAAGAAAAGCCGTCTAAGCTATTTGACCAGCGAGACACATTTAAAAATATTCACTACCAAAAATCTGGGCATCTGAGACAGACAAATTCCGTCTCAAATACATCAAAATCTGTCTCAAAATTGATTTTGAGACGAATGTTGGCCGTGTCAGTTGGTCGTGTCGCTAATTATGCTTGTCTCAAAATCCGTCTCAAAATAAGAAATTAGATACGAAAAATTGCCGTCTCAAACCATCTGAGACGGACATAGTCCGGCTCAAATCCTTCTTAGAGCTATCCCATGGGGAGCTAAATTTTGAAACCGATTTTGCCGATTTCAAATTTGACTAGTAGATTTGGCGCTTTATTTTAGTTCACATAAGTTGAGATGGAAAAGGTCATGTTCAAATCCGTCTCAAAATAGGCAACAACTATTTATTTTACACATATTTTGAGACGGATACCATCCGTCTCAATCCCGTTTTAACTTTGATGTCAATATCTTTTTAGCGCGCATATTTTGAGATAGGCTGCAGTCGTCTCAAAATTCGTGTCAACTTTGACGCCAACATCGCAAATTCTTTGAGACGAAAAGAAGCCATCTCAATTCCGTTTCAATATATTTATTAACAACAAATTATAAATATTTTCATAATTTAATTTCAAAATCTAAAAATAAATCTGTTCAAAATAATAATGATAATTATTAAACTGTTATTTATAGACAATACTAGATAAGACATCTATCGATGAGTACTATTACAAATATCAATGTACTACAAGTCTCACCAAATATAACAAAAGTAACTTCTAAAAACTACTGCTTTAAAGCTCAAAAATATGCATAATCACACCATCATATCCCATCCTCGATGGCAAACAAAAGTAACTTCTAAAAACTACTACCTAAAAGATCAACATACATATATAATCACGAGTCTCCATCCTCGTTACTATCGCCTGAATCTTCATCATGCTCATCCTCGACATCAACATCGTACAAGTAGTAGCACATGGAATGCATGTCAAATATATGAAATGAATGCATGCATTCTAAACATAAGACTAAGGAAACTGATTACATACTATGGTCTATGAACAAACATGAGCAACTTGCAGATTGCACCTATTTTAAGCAATAATCTCAGCACAAGTTTATACATAAGGTGCAACAAATATTACTACACCAATGAAATGAGAAACCATATATATGTAGGTAATAAAACCTAAAGCATGTAACACGTCATGCTAGTGAGAGAAAAAAAATCTGTATAAAAAGGGTATTGTGTGGTTCCCCTATATGCAAATAACTGAGCTGAACATATAGTTTTTATAAATACAATCATACATTATGACAATATGATGTCAGTTACTTTTACACTACATTGGATGTTTTCAAATGCCCATTTACTTGGCAGCTGATGATCACTTAGCTACAAGTGTTGAATACGTTGAATAATTGGCAGAAAATACGATGAATATATTGAGATGGAATGCATAGATACAGAATGAAAGAAAAAGACAAAATGTTGCTCATTGCTATGAATACATGGTGTCAAGTGTGTCAAGAAATGCAGCAAGTATCTTCTTTTCATTAATCTAAAGCACTAGAAATTTTTCAGGAGCATTGATCTTTACCAAGGACTTGTACTGGTATGTGGTATTCAATTCCAAACTGGAGCTGTATATATTACTTTTATATGAGATTTTGTTGGATGTACAATTGATTTCCATTCCAATTTTATAGTAAATCAATGTTTGAAATGTCTTTTTGTATGATTCACAAAGAAAAAGAAGAGTTCTGCCTGATGGGACTTCCATGTATAAGAGTTATCCTAAAAAAATGATTAAAATCGACATGCTCTTCAAATTTTTAAATATGCTCACAGGGATGATAATTTCTAGCAAACTCAATCCAAAATTCATGTGTAGACACAAATAAACTGCCCCCCCCCCCCCCCTCAAAAACAAAATAAAATGATAACAATAAAAAAATAAACTCAAACCTCCCTCGCACCCCAGAAGAAGAATCAATTTGTTCTGTGGATTTAGGAGTCCACAACATACAATGCTTTATAACTTCTTCCTTCCACATTACCAACTAATTAAGATTTCATTAACTGCACGGTTGTATTTAGGAGGTTCTAAATCCATCACCATGATTTTATCTACAAGTTATAGGATATTTCCAAAACTGTTATGTTAGTTTGTTATTGCTAGCTGCTACCGCCAAAAAGACAGCAGCTCCTGTTTCTTAACTGTACCTATTACTCTATTATGTTTCCCTCTTAATAGAGCAAGTGTATCTAGTAGTTCTTTTAATATACCACAGTTCCCCAACCTCTTCTTATGCTAACAGTCATATATGTATTTGACTTTATGGAATTCAGTTAGTTTATTGACGCTTTGGTTGGACTCAGTTCCAACTGAGTTTAGCAAGTGTTATACTGCATTAGCAGTTGGCTAAATTAAAACTAATTGCAAGAACAATTAGCTGCCTACACATTATATCATTTTATCCTACTAATTGTAGTCAAAAGGGAAGCAAACCCAGCTGCTAAATTGGTCCAACAACTATCTGCTGCTGTTACATGTTAGTGCCGAAAGACAACAGTTGCTGTTTGTTATTAGTCCACTGCAGCGACCCCTATTGTTTATCCTATGCTTTGTCCAACCTCTCATGCATATATCATTAAGTTGTTGTAGAGTGTTCAGATACATTATTAGAATGATTTGATAAACATAATTAGGTTGATCATAAAGCCAAGGAAAACCATTTGATCACTCTTAATATGCTACCTCTTAAAAAAAACTATTTTCTTAATAACTGAAAGCTAATCAGAAAACCAAAAAGAGACAAGTCCCAAAAAAAATTTGATGCCTGCTGCTGCCATTAGCAGCAGCCCTGGCTCCCCTATCCTATTTTCTAAAAGAGAGTAGTCCAAAAAGTTATAAGACTTTTGAACAAAAGCTTGGTTTTTATACGAATTCAGATAGATTATGTCTAGCACATACAAGTATGTTTAGAATTTATAACACCATCATAACTATCTTAATAGACTGCCCAAAACAGTGCATGGCATTCTAATTTTACTAATTCTTCATTTTAACTTGAGACTGAATTTTATTTCATTTTAAGAGGCTTAACTTGCTAATTATCAATACATGTAATACATGAGTAAGTTTCTAGCCTTGTTTGTGCCTACTACTTGACTTTTAATTAAGGCAGTCCACTTGGGACTTTCGTCGAGCAGGTGGTGTGCACAGTCCATAATCACTGGTGTCATGGCTATTTGCTTGCTCTATAACTACATTAGATCACCTTATAACACCACATCCAACCTATCTCCTTGTGCCTAAGCCAAACATTCACAAAACTTAACAAGAGTTGGCAGGACAATCATCATAATAACAGTCATAGTACATCAGTCACTTATAGCAGTAGCATGGCTAAAAAATAGAAAACAATCCTTTAAATTCTTAACATAAGTGCTATTACATAATGTACTTGCAATATACTATACAGTTCATGATAAAAAAAAACTGGAATACCAGGATATTTTATTTTCATGTGTTTGAAATATCTTTTTCTAAGGTTCAGAAACCATATCACTCCTAATAATAGCATTTAATGAAATGAGAAACCATATATATGCCTAGACTTGCACTGAATTCTAAATTATTGAAGAATGAAGACAATAATAGAATACTGGGCAAGAAAAAACACTTACATCGCTATAACCGACTTCACAGAAAATACTCTTAATTCTTGTTTTAAAGCAAAAGACGAGATTAGGGGTTTAAGGATATTAGGTCTGAAAAATGAAGAAGAACAAGAAAAGAAAGATTACTGTCCACGCTGCTAAGGTGGTGCATGATTGTTTTCGTCTTCGGCCAGTAGTCGCCCAATCCACAAGTATGGTATATATGCTCTGCTTTCCTTCAATCCACAAGTATGGTATATACAAGCATATTTTTTAAAGGTAGGGAAGTAGAGGAATAAGTCTGAGTCCTTACAAGTTGTAAACCAAACAAACAAGTTTAAATTAATTTGACGCAATCCTGAAATAAATTGAAAGTAAAAGTATACAAAATCTACTTTTCTAGTTTCATATTCCTATATCAGAAAGAGGCTGTAGGAAAAAGGAACCTAAATGCATGAAGATTCAAATTGAATAGAATAAGTACTTTTCAAACATAAAATAGAACTGAAACATTAAGATCTAAGAACTGACAGAGTACCAGCTTCTGCTCCAAATGTTTCATCTTTTGGCTTTGCTTTGTTTTAAAAGCCTTCAGCTCTTCCATCTCCTTAATCAACTATATACAGGCACGAAAAAAGGAAAAAAAAAAAAGAAAAGAGAGAGAGAGAGAGAATTTGCGTAGACGAGGTAAGACATAACAAAAATACTCATTATAGGAGATCATAGTCACTGATAACAGATAACTGAAAACATCAAGTACCTGAGCTATGACAGAAGGATAATCAGATGAGGTAAGAGGTAATACTTCAAGCTTCTCCTCTGATATTGTCTCTCTCTCTCTCTCCGGAATACCTTTCTGCTCCAAGTTCACATCATTTACAACAACAGTATCTTCAACACGTCCCATCAAAGATAAGTCTAAATGCTCGTGATTTAGAGCCATTTCTTTTAGTTTCATGTATATAAGGTTCTTCTCATCTTCCTCCACAACTCCCTTATCTAAGTAGGTTTCTGATAACTGGTTATTGCCACTAAAACATGGCGCAACATCTGAAGTATCCAAATTTCCATTTAATTTATAGGAATGAGCAAAATCAACATTTGAAACTGGAGGGTTAAAACCTTCATTTTCCTCTCCCCTCTAAGGTGAGGGTACAGATTGGAACAGAGTTCTCCATTTTGTTGTTTTCTGTGGTGCAGAGGTACTTGGAGCAACTGCTAGAGATGATAGTAAAGACATTAAATTTTTTGTTTGAGCATGGTCAAGTTCAAACCAGAAATGGTTTAGACTGTAGTAGTTGTCTAAGATTATTGGCTTAAACTGATATTCACGAAGTGCTTGGCATTGTAGACGCACACGGATCTGAACCTTCAGGTATAAAAAGCTAGGTGTAAGTACCAGAGACTAACGTAGCAAGCTAGCCACATAACTCAATGAGAACTTCATAAAGCAAAAGATTCATAAAATACCTGAGCAGGATATGATGTTCTTTCCGACCCATCTACAGTCCATCCATATGGATTGATGTTCATTTGCCCAGAACTAGCAGCTTCAAAAATGCCATGAAGTTTTCTATCGCTGTAGTTGAACAAAAACAACGGTAAACCAGGATCGATATTCTTTACAAACGAAAAGTGCGAAGCTGGCAAGTCAGTTAAAAGTTGGAGAAAGTTTAATGAATTCTTGGGGCTAAAAGAATGCAACAGAAAGAAGAAAAAAAAACAAAATCATAATCTGTTTAACATAGAAATTAAAGCTCTAAGAGTATTGTGCAAAATTCATATTATAACTACTATCGAATATTGATATGCAAGTGGCAGATAAAAAGTATTTGTTGCCAATGAATTAAATGAGTGACCAAAGAGTTGTTTAAAAAGACATTCTTTTAAGGTGCTGTTATTGCAACCAAATATGGCACCACCAAGCTTACTCTTCCTAAAATCTCTAAAATGTCCAATGCTAGCTTCTTGGTTTGGAGAGGAAACTGCAATATCATTTAGAAGGAAGGTTTGTGTTCTCCTCCCTGCCCCCATCCTGCAATCCAAAAAAGTAGAAGCTGTTTTATCCTGAACAATAATGGCATAAACATGCAGAAAATATTACAAGGAACAAAAAAAATAAAAAAGAGAGAAAGGAAATGGTCAATAGACTTGGTACTCGTAAGAGAATAAAGGATCTGTAAAGGTCTCCAAGACATCGGAACTATATGCAACAGTAAAATTCCAGCATTTCAATAATTGAGATAAAGTCGGGTCAAGCTACCGAGTACCCCTAAGGGCAGTTGTTATTTGTTAAGCATTTATTATCACAAAAATATCATGGGAAGGAATACTCACTAACAGAAAACCTATGCTACGCGCAATTTAACAAGTTTCAGTAGCAACACTTTCTTAGAAACATTCTACTAAATGCACTTTAAAAAGTCCCCAGAACAACACAATCAAAAAAAGGATTTTTACAACACAATTAGTGCTCCTTAACAAGACCCTTCACACTGGTAAACATTTGACAATAAAAAAAACAAGAATGAGACGATAATAAAATGACACTCGTAAGACGTCTAAATTGCACAAGTGATGCAAATTTATAGCTCAACTCAAACTTTTACCATGTCACAAATGTTTTGTCCAAGGCATGGGTATTTCAGGTATTTATACATGTATAAGTGTTTATTAGCCAACAAGTACCTCATTAAGGTAGGAACAAGTTAAAACAACTTCTAAAGATCCCAAAATCCAAAGAACAGTCCACATTTATATAGATATTTGTATGCATTTATTTATGTGTACATAAACTATACAACACACAAAATGCCAATTCGATAAAATTACAATTGTAAACCAAATCATGGTTCGAACATCATAAAGAGCATTACCCAAGATCAAATCATGAATAAAAATATTAAATGTGAAACTTGAGAAATAAAATTATAGTACATTTAGAGAAGTAAATAACGCAATGCGATTCTCATTTCCTAATTATAAATAGATGCAATTCGAGAGAACCCTAAAAAATACAAAACCTCTGCAGCTAAGAAAGCTAAACACATTGTTACCCAATAGAACAATTGATCCATGATCAATCCGAATGGAGCTAATGCAGATATAGTTATGCATAAATTTGTATTATGTGTGTGTGTAGAGAGAGAGGGGTTCCAATTACAAACCTGAGATTTGTGTCACTGAGCTTCTAGTAAAAGAACCGGTTGTGAAAGGCTGAATTGGGACTATTTAGACACTTTATATGTTAAGAAAACTTTTTAGGCAAAGAACGCCTTGCACAGTGTAGCGGTGACCACTTACAAGGTTACTTTTATATACACCATAAATGCATATGTTAGCAAAAGAAATGCTCCTGTCCACGATATAAACTAATTTGGGTGGATGTTCATAAAAAGATCAGGAATAAAAACCTGTTTATATGCGAGCTCAATGTAATAACTTCACAGAAAATACTCTTACTTCTTGTTTTAAAGCAAAAGACGAGATTAGGGGTTTAAGGATATTAGATCTGAAAAGTGAAGAAGAACAAGAAAAGAAAGATTACCGTTGGGAGGGATAACCATGCTGCTAATGTGGTGCGTGATTGTTTTCGTCTTCGGCCAGTAGTCGCCTGAGTTTTCCTTTAGCCCTAAACTAATTAAGATCCACAAGACGCACAGTTAATTGAGAAGAAAAATCGAGAATTCATGGTTGCATTTGAGAAGAGATGGGCTTTGGGATGGGAATTGAGAAGCAAAATCGGGAGTTATGGTTGTAATTGAGAAGATGGATTTTGGGGATTTTTAATCTGATAGAAAGAACGAACACAATCCGTATTCTGTGGATGGAACGATTTTGGGGATTTTGGGGGTGGAACGTATTCTGGGTCTGGGGATGGAACGATCGATTAGTCTTATTTCGTTTCTTCTTTTTTTTTTTTTGTTGATATAGTTGGAGGGAATTTTTGGTGGAAAACTAAAATATTGAGACGGACGTCTCGAATCCGTCTCTAACAATAAGGAGGGAATTGGAGACTAATATTTGGATGGAAAATAAAAGTCAGAGACGGACATTTCGGTCTCTAATCCGTTTCAAACATAAATATTTAATTCTTTTTTTAATTATTAATCTGAGATGAGCACAGTTGGTGTCAAATCTGTTTCAAAAACAAGTTTATAATTTTCTAAAAAATACTTACTTTTTGAGACGGTTAAATCCGTCTTTAATCCCGTTTCTAAAATTTGAGACGAAGCTTGTGGTTTCAGAATCCGTCTCAGTTTTTTACTTCCAAATCATGTCGAGACATAGCAAAATTTCGGTTTCTAAGTTCGTCTCAAATTACTAGAATTAGAGACAGAACTTAGTCCGTCTCTAAAAATTAGTTTCAGTTGCCTAGTATTCTAGTAGTGATTGTTGAATATGATAAAACTTTTTTGTATCCAATCAAATTATTTTGGTTCAGATTCCAGACTACGTATGAACATCCCGATCAAAGGAAAACTTTTATGCGCCCAAGGCAGTCAGAGTGAACGATAATATCGTTCTTGCATGTAGTATTGATCAATACAGGGCATAACGGGCTGATCACCTCCCGTGCCCGTAAGTTATGACGGTTTGCGGATGAAGTTCTGCTAAACCTATTCGAAAATTGAGAATAATGTTCATAGTATGTCACCTTAACCCTATTTATAGTCAGTACATAGTTTCAAAAATTTGATAGAGAATTGTTATGATATTATTATCGGTTCAGATTACTTCACAACCATTGATTTGTTGTAGAAGGGTAGTACAAATAAAACACTTAATCCTTTCAGCTAATATTTATAATTGTTATTACTTGCTGGGCTCTCAAATGCTCATCCTTGCTTAAATTAAATGTTTTCAGTTAAGTATGACCAGCCAGAGGGCTTTGCCAAGAATAAAGGGAAAGGAAAACTGTCAGAATAAGTTTGTGTTATCTTATGTAATAGCTAGCCTTAAATAAGATAATGTTATTTATTATCTATTATGTAATGAAATGTTTTAAGGTCGCGTACCTGGGATTTAGACAACTCTGATATGTAATTAAGTTTGATATTTATGACAATATTATTATTATTTCGCTCAAAGAAATGTTATCGTGAAGCACCGAGTTCGGGTTTCAAGTACCTGAATTTGGGAGCGTCACAGATGATGTAGACGACCTTGCAGCCGTTGGTGTTGATATATATCCTTTTCGTGCTACACTGAATCTTCTCAAGTCAAATTTTTATATTGTTTCACTTCATTCGGAGGTTGCTATATCCAAGTCTGAAGATGACTGTTTTTCAGTACAACTCTTAGATCTTGAAGAAGCCACAAGAAAATTGGAGGCCAAGTCTCGGGATCTAGAGTCTAAGCTTCGAGATGTAGAGTGCCAGCGACGGGACTTATAGTCAACTACCCAAGAGGTTAGGGAGTCGAGAGCGGTAAATCTTAAGATTTATGAGACCACCATTGCTGACTTGGAGGCTTTAGCTATGACCCCTCTTCAACTTGATATGTCTTGTCTTTAGATCATGGCTTTTTGTAATATTTTCCATTTCCTGTATCAGAAAACTCATTTACATATATTTCATTTATCAAAATATAGTTTCTTCATCCTTATTGATTGTCTTTAATTTGAATGATTCCTTAAAACTCAATATTTAACATTGAATCTTAAGTTGTTCAAATTAAGACTCCAAGACAACAATAGGCCTCATAAAATAGCAAACATGAATCTTTTTAAGAAAAAACATGTTTTTTATGCAAACTAACACTTAAATCTATACTTTTTTTTAAAAAAAGAGATTAAAAAAAATATTCAAGCATAAGCGGAAGTTTAACAATTTATTGATAATAAAATTACTTTTAACGAAAAGCATAACGTTTCAAATAATAAATCCTGCTTTTGTCGGAGAAAGCATAACATTCACCACTTTTAGAGATAAAGTGTAACTTTTTTCTTTTTTTTCTTTTTTTTTTGGGTTGAGGGCTTATACTCAGGTGCCTCAATTACTTTTGAAGTTGAAAGTATAACTTATCTGGTCCGAGGACTTATAGTCAGGTGCCTCAATTACTTTTAAAGTTGAAAGTATAACTTTTTGGGTCTGAAGACTTATAGTCAGGTGCCTCATTCATTTTTGATGATAAAGTGTAACACTCGGGTGCCTCGTCAGTTGGGTCATCCAATTTTTGGTAAGTTTAGTCTACGAGGAATTGAAATCAGTTATCTCGTCACTTGGGTCGTCCAATTTCTTGGTAATTGCGGTCTACGAGGACTTAAAATTGGGTGCCTCGTCACTTTGGTTGTCCAATTTCTTGGCAAGTTTTTTTTATAAGGACTTAGCCACCATTTAGAGTGGACCACCATCTTGGGTGGATTTTTTTTATTCGTCAATTCTTGTGCCTCCTCCCTTGGTCATCCAATTACTTGGCAAGGGGTATTCCTGAGGACTTGAACCACCATTTTTGGTGGACCACCATCTTTGGTGAATTTTTAATTTGTCAATTCTTGTACATATAATTCAGAGTTCTTTCGATGGTAGAGCCAGTATTTGGGTTGTCCATCATCTTGACTTCTGGGAATGCACCATGAGTGATAGTGATGCACATTTCTTTTTCTAGTTCAATCTCTCCGGCCTCCAGCTTCTCATGGTATATCCTCCGTAGACTGTAACAATCCATAGTAGAGTGTAGCCTTCTTTTCATCTCTTCCGTCACAACTAACCGAGGCCCCAGAGGTTTCACCACTCTGTGCTAGACCCATTGTTCATAAAGGTCCCTGGATGCCTTCTCACTGAATGTGATAGCCTCCGGAACTGGAATTTTGGTATACTTATCCCCATTCTTTCCTCTTCTTCGCTCAAATTTCTCATTCTTCTCCCTCTTGCCCCCTTGTGGTTTTGACTGAGAATCCGCCAAAGTCACAATTGTTTTCCTCTTGCCCTTCCATGTAACCATTGCATGGTTGTTGGGTAATGTCATGATTCCTCCCAAGTCTTGTGCAAAAGATGAGAGGGTCACAAATGAATCACAAGCCTTGGTAATGAAGTAGGGCTTGAAGGCGTCTAAAGCACCATTGTTGCATATGCTAACCAAGTTTTTTTTTTTTCAATTGGCTTTGCACACTTTTGTGCTTGGGCCCTGAACCTATCCATGTAATCTGACAACTCCTCGTTTGGCTTCTACTTGAATCGCATGAGCTCTACGATGGTTACCTGTTTCTGCACATAGAAAAATTTCTTAAAAAATTTTAATTTTAGACCATCCCAATCATGGACTGATCCCTTCTCCAAGTTGTAGTACCAACTGAAGGCATTATCCGACAAAGTCTTGTTGAATCCCTCATCAACAAATTGTGATTGTTCATTTCATCATATTCTAACCATGGAGATATCGACTCCACGAACCTGACAATGTGTTCTCTGGCATTTCCTTTCTCCCCATTGTATTTTAAAAATTGCGGGGGATGCTCGATATACCCTGCTGGGTAAGGTTGTCTCCGAGTATGTGCCGGGTAGGGTGGAGTAAAGTCTAACTCCGAAGGTCGGGATGTCTGCCTGTGAAGTTGATTGATCACATCGATCATATCATCCTTTCTCACATATTGGCTCGTGGTATGGACTCTCTGTGGTGTTGTGATGTATGGCGGCATTGGTCGTGTATATGGTACAGAAATTGGTTGATGTACACTGGCATAATGTAAATTTTGTATCGTTTGTGCTTGTGGGTTTGTTCATTGGACGAGGCTTGGGATGGTTGGTATCTACACTTGTGAAAATACAGGGATAGTGGTCAGAATGATGTTTGTCTGAGGTTGGCTGGCTGACTTCCAATCTGGGTTGTGGAACGTCACCACTGTTTTGAGGTTCCAAGTGGATGATTGGAACAGACAAATTCTCCGTCAATGGTGGTGCAGTCTGATTCTCCTTATTGTTGTTGTTCACTACAAGAAAAAGGTTTATCAGCGATCGCAGACGGTCGCAGATATCTATCAGCGACCGCATGCGATCGCTGATAGTCGTCGTATTCATTCTGGTCGCTGGGATGCACATCAGCGACCACAATTAGCGATCGACATATCTGCGACCGATATGAGCGACCGAATTGACAAATTCGATCGCTAAGCTGAGTCAGCATGGTCCAGGGCCAAAGATGATGTGGTCCATGTGGAAGCGACCGGTATCAGCGACCGCATGCGGTCGTTGATACCCACAAATATTTAGCCATCGCTAATAACTATCAGCGGCCGCATGCGGTCGCTGATATGGAAAAAATAAAAAAAAGAATTTTGCTATTTTGCAGAATTCCCAAAAACCTGTACCTGTTTTGTACCTGCCTTATCCCAACACACATACCCAACAATAGCATACACAACAATATAAACATCCATCATCCACCAACACATACACCAAACTAGTATATAAACCTTTAAAAACCAATATGATTTGAATAAATATAATAACATTTCAAAACTTGTTTAAGTAACATACAAACATCCAAAGAATGAATATACAAGTACAAGCTTATACTATAACTACAAAACTAATCTAAAGCAGGTACGTCAAGCATCACCGCCTCCTTGATCACCCTGTAATTAACAAAATAATAAAATAATTTACAAATATATACTAACTATGTTAATATTGGTATATTATGACAATGTATACAACAAATTGATTTTATACCTCCTCGTCATCCCCGTGTTGTGATGCATCTGCTGCCGCTACTGCTTCAGCTAACTTCTCAGGACTCAGAGCCCCCAGATGTCCGCCCAGTATCTTCAGAAGATCGTGATCTCGACATATAGCTCTCACACAGTCAGCCGGAGTATGAACATTTGGATGGCTCGATGATTGTGTAGACTGGGTAGAAGAGCAGTCTGAGCAACTGAAGGATGGGCGTCGTCGTTGTCCTTGACCTTTAATGTAGTTCTTCTTTACAACAGACGCCCTCTCCCACAACTCTTGATCGATAGACGGACGTGGAGTGCCTTCAGGATAGCGCTCATTCAATAAACGCTTATAAGTGTCCTGTCATCATGCTAACAATTAAATAGTTAAAAATAAATTAATTCTGTAAGCATTGATAAACAAGATCAAGTTGTTAAAATTTATTACCGCTATCTGGATAGCCTCAGGCAGACCATCACGGGTGGCCACGTACACATCCTGCCAATAGATAGGCTGACCTTGAGACTGAGACTCCTATATAAAAAATAGCATAATATTACTAAGTAAAAATGTGATATATTTTATACAATTCATGATTGTAAACATATTAAAACTTGTAAATACGTACCCTGGCAGTGATATGCTGCAACTGTGAAATACTACCGTCCTTGTATGTCCCTTTAGCCTTTTCGCCATCGGCTACACCCAAGGATCTGTTGGTGGTGACAGTCTTTCGTCTTTTCACCCAGCTCTCAGCTCTCCATTGGGCACACATCTCAATCCATATGGCCTGGGTGCACCACCAGGGGTTATGCTCGTGCATGTAATCTTCTCCTTGGCCCGGATGGTCGATCTCGGCATTGTGAATGGCTTTTTTGTCTTTCTTTATTCAAATTATCTTCTGTGCGAACCGCGCACTTCTGCCAGAATTATGTCTGTATCATTGAAGTCTGCGCGTCCTCTCATCTATACCATTTTTGCAAATAAAACAACAATAATAACATTACTAAATAATTATCCTTTGAATATTAATTATATTAATATTATCTGTCATAATTAAAAAAACATACCTGAAATTCTGCCCAAACAGCATCCTTGTGGGCGATATGTGTGCTCACCGACGTAATCACAAGTGTAGGCCAATTCTGTAAACACAACTGTGATATGCACTTGACGATCTTATTATCTGAAAAATCACTATAATATACAACATCAATTAGCATATATTAAAGAAATTTACATCTAAGTTATAATAATTATGAATAATTTTCAAACTTATACTTATAATACTTAAAAAAAATTCGCTAGAGTCTCCCCTACAATATAGATGAGCCACATGCACGATGACATGCATATATGGACATTTCTAGGCTCCCAAGACACAAACCAAGAGAAATATACAAATTTTCAATACAATAAGACCAAAACAATAACGATTGAATGCAAATTAAAGCAGTAAAAAAATTCAGACCCATATACATTACCAATATAATATCAATAAAAACATTACCAATATACAATAAATGGAATCTTAAATGCTTATATATAAATGATATATTCGGGACGTACGTGCTATTTGGAGGAGGGCAAATCTGAATAAGAATCCGATCATCCGGATTAGTAGGGGCCTTGGGCACATGATTAGGCCCCCTACCCAAGCCGCGGTTTTTCTGCGCTGCTTTAGAAGCCATCTGTATATTACAAATTTCAAGATGTTATTATGAGTCATTTTGGATTACATGTATATATGACAATAAACATGACAGTGATATAAACATGTATATATATGAATATAAAATGACAATAAACAAAAGTTGCATTTAAATAGTTTAGCACATAAACATGACAGTGATATAAACATGTATATATATATATATGAATATAAAATGACAATAAACAAAAGCTGCATTTAAATATTTTAGTACATAAAAAACAGTGATATAAACAATGATATAAAAAACATGTAATGCTAAACATACATTTCATTTGTTCAAGTGTCAATGTCTGATTCAGAATCATCTTGTATACGTGTTGCTGATTCATAACCATCATCTGCCTCAGATTCAGTGTCAGATTCAGTCAATAACTCATCCCATCAACTAATTTTACATGACTAAGTCATCGTACAATCTATACCATGTTATAAACATTAACATATTGGAATAAATTTTCAACTTAAAAGATAAATTATCAAGTTTACATGTGTACCTCACAAATTCGTCAATCTCCTCGCAATTGAGAAGAATGTAAGTATGTGCAGCATGTAATTCTTGCTCAGAGAGGAATATGCGCTTCCATTTTCCATAAACGCGGCCCGATAGACCAAATACAGAGAGCCGACCATTTAGTTCAACATTTCCCCCATCATCATGTCTCGATACTCGATTGGCCTTTGTCAAGACTTTGTCCGGAAAATAGTCTGAGACAAACGTAGATATCTCATCGAAACTGTATTCCTCACATATCGACCCCTCGACATAAGCTCTATTTTTCACCTTCCTCTTAAGGTTTCCCATCACCCTCTCGAAAGGGTACATCTATCTATATTGAACTTGACCCCCAACACGAGCTTCATAGGGAAGATGGATTTGCAAATGCTCCATGGAGTCAAAAAACAAGGTGGGAATATTTTTTCCAGTTTACACGTGATCTCTATGATGTTCTTCTCAAGTACAGACATGTCCTTCTCATTTAATGATTTTGAACATAAGTCTTTGAAGAAATGACTAAGATCCGTCAAAGCATCCCATATTGGTTTATCAAGCAGATCCCGAAATGCTATAGGCATGAGTCTCTACATGAACACATGACAGTCATGACTCTTCATCCCTTGCAATTTCCCACCCGTAACACACCTTGCAATGTTTGACGCATATCCATCTGGTAGTTTCAGAGACTTAACCCATGTGCACACATCTTCAACTTGTTTTTTGGACAATGTGTACCTTGCATGCGGTTTGACAATCTTACCATTAGGAGATTCATAGAGTTCTAATCCAGGACGCTTACAAATATCTTTCATGTCCAAACGTGCCTTATCGTTATCTTTTCTCTTCCCCATAACATTCATCACAGTGTTAAACACATTGTCAAACACATTCTTCTCAATATGCATCACATTTAGATTATGACGAATCAAATTTGTAGACCAATAAGGCAGTTCCCAAAAGATACTTCTCCGAACCTAGTTATGAGATTCGCCAAACCCATTGATTATGTTTGTGGCATTAACCTTACCAAATGGGATAACCGGCAATCTCATCACACGATCTCGCATATTCGTTCCCGACAATCGCGGTGCAGGCATATCATTGTCTACTTTCCCTTTCTTGAAGTGTTCTCTATTTCTTCAAAACGGGTGATCTACCGGTAAGAACTGACGATGACAGTCAAACCAACAAGTCTTTCGACCTTTTGATAGATTAAACGACTTTGTATGCTCCATATAATACGGACAAGCTAACTTCCCGTGTGTACTCTATCCAACTAACATACCATAAGCTGGAAAGTCACTTATAGTCCACATAACCGCTGCCCTAAGGTTGAAATTTGTTTTCGTTGCAACATCCCAAGTTTGTACTCCATCCTCCCATAATACCTTCAACTCGTCTATAAGAGCTCTCAGGTAAACATCTAAGTTCTTTCCAGGACTCTTAGGACTAGGAACCACAAGTGAAAGAAACAAGTATGGTTGTTTCATACACATCCAAGGAGGTAAGTTGTACGGAGTAACAATCATAGGCTACCATGAGTACGGAACAGCTGAGTGGCCAAACAGATTGAAACCATCGGTGGACAATCCAAGCCTCACATTTCTAGGTTCTAATGCAAATTCAGGATGTGCTATGTTGAAATCTTTCCAAGCCTGCCCATCTGCGGGATGATTTAGTTCTCCATCTTTAGCTGGAGATTTCGCATGCCAACTCCTATGTTCAGCTGTTCTTGAAGACATGTACAATCTTTTTAGCCGATGTGTTATTGGAAAATACCTTAGAATCTTAAACGGTATACTTGATTTTTTTGTAGTCACACCCTCTTTATTAGGCCTAAACCGATCATGACTGCAAAACGTGTACCTTGTCATCTGTTCATTTTCCTTATAAAATAACATGCAATCGTTGGGACATGCATCGATCTTTTGGTGTCCAAGACCCAACTTCTTCACCATTTTCTTACAAAAGTAATAGTTACCAGGTAATTTCTCACCGTCATGCAACATACTCTTAATGGCCTTCAAGAGTGACTCAAAACACTCATGGCTCATGTTGTGATCAGCCTTGATGTTAAGTAATGTCGCCACTGCAGACAATGTAGTGTGTTTGGTGCAACCATGCCAAAATGGCTCGCTACCCTCGTCTAACAACTTAAAGAAGTCTTTGGCATCAGAATTCATAGGTTGCTTTCTGCCTTGTTCCAATTAAAATCTGGCCCTGCAATATCATGAACCATTTCATTCATACGATAAGTAGTACTGCCCGAACTATGTACTTCTGTGATGCCACCATCTCTTCTCTGCCCATGTGCCCACCAGCATTTTTCATAATTTCTCATTAACCCAGAAACAAGTAAATGATAGTTTATCATGTCTCTGTCCATATAATGTACATTCTTACACTTCAAATATGGACATCGTATCTGCGACTTACCATTCAGACATTCTGGATGACTATATGCATACTCCAAAAACACTTGGCAACCAGCTCTAAATTCAGCTTGAGCACCTATCTGGGCACTTGACTTTCGTCGTGCCATCCAACTACGGTCTGAATAGAGGGACATGATTCCACGGTACCTACTACTGACAACATTATAATTGTTAACATATGACTTGAGCATACTTGTAAGCATGCATATGATTAACATTTAAGCATACTTGTAAGCATATGAGTTGGAGCATACTTGTAACCATATGACTTGAGCATACTTGTAAGCATATGAATGACATTTAAGCATACTTGTAAGCATATGACTTGAGCATACTTGTAATCATATGAGTTGAGTATACTTGTAAGCATATGATTGACATTTAAGCATACTTGTAAGCATATGACTTGAGATCATACTTGTAATCATATGACTTGAGTATACTTGTAAGCATACGAATGAATGCAAATTAAAGCATTATGAGGAACTTTAAATGTTATTAAATTTAGTATGAGAAACTAAGTAAATGCTACTTAGTGTAATAGTTATATTATATCATGTTATTTTATTTTAATTTATTTTAAATTTGTTTTTATTGTTTATCGTAAGTGAATACGTAAGGTATTTCAATCATGCTAGCTTTATATCAGAGTTTGCTAACTCATTTATACAACTTTTGAGTATCTTGGAGATTTATTCATATCAACTAGCACTGCCTATTTTGGCTAACAGCCCCCTAATAGCTTACCATGCTAACAACCAAGCTTGGCTTGGCCCCGTGAGGCTTGGCTAAGCTTGGCGTGGCCTCGTGGCCCCAAGCCCAGCCCATCATCTCCAACATTCCCTTAATATGGTCTAGTGGATCACCAATAGGCTTGTTAATAGTATAAATGTTCGTAACTACCCGACCAATAAAATTTTTTTGCCAGAGTCCCCCCTGTAATATGGACTATCCACACGCACGAAGGCATGTATATAAGGTCATTTATAGGCACCCAAGACACAAACCAAGAGTCCACATAGACGATCATGCATAAGTATAAGTAATGTAAAGAAAAGCCTAACTATTACCCATAGACGATCTTGCATAAGTATAGTTCTCATATAGGCATAGATTTGACTATAATTTCATAAACAGTCCACATGTAGGCAAAAGAAACCTTTAGGCATTCAAACAACTTTAAAATCATGATAATAAAAGGTACTTTAGGCATGATTAAATACTAAATTATATTAACAGTTCATACAAGGTACTTTAGGCGTAATTAAGTACTAAATTATACTAACAGCCCCCAAGCCTTCCATTATAAATATTATTACATCAAATAATTGCTATATACTTTGTATTCATGGTTTTCATAATTTTGACGAAAAACATCCCCTTTATAGTAATAGAACAAATCACAGTCAAGAGACAGAAAACAATTGTAAAATTCAATAACTTAATGAAGATCTCCAACACATTTTAAGACCACGTACTCCACTCCAATCAGCAGAGACAAAAGAAAGCATCACTTTAAAATGAATCAATAAACTATTACAATTAATCGAAAACTATGAAACAGTCGCAATGAATCAAATTCACTGAAAACCCTACCAACAATCCATATAATCAAGATACCCAACCCAAGACCCACAAACACAAACAAAATTCAATTAGGCATTCCCCATCTAATAATCAAAGGTCTTAAAAATTTGCATATCATACACTATTTGGGACACTTTGCTTCCATCTAATATGCAAAGGTCTTAAAACTTTCTGCAAATTTATAGGAAAATACGGCATTGAACCAAAAGTTATGAAAAAAAATTCAATTAACCCTACCAACAATTCATATAATCAAGATACCCAACCCAAGACCCACAAATTAACACAAAGGAAATTCAATTAACCTAATAAAAAAAAGGGACATAATACCTCAGATAGCGAATGGGCGAGAATGAGGGACAGAATACCTCAGGTGGCGGAATGGGCAAGGCGGTGGCGGGGCGAAATGGGCGAGGCAGTGGCGGAATGGGCGAGGTGGTCTCCTTCTTCTCCTTCTTCTCCCCCTATCTCCCTCTTCTCTCTATCTGCTCCCTCTTTTTTTTTTCTTCTTCGCGTCTGTGTCGAGCAAATGATTGAAACTGATAACATTAAGAATGCTCAGTGATCGCCTTCTGTGACCGCATGTGTCGCAGATAAGGATTAGCCGCAATAAAAAAACACGCCAGGGTTTCGCACTAAATTTTTTGGGGGAAATTCATATCAACGACCGATCCGCAATCGCCTGCGGTCGCTAATATCAACTAGCGACTAGTATTAATCCCGGTCGCAGGTAGCGGTCGCTACTACTATTATCAGCGACCGAATATGCCGTCGCTGATATTATTGGTCGCAGATAGCCCTTTTTTTGTAGTGGTTGTCCTCTACTCTTGCTTGTTCTCCCTGTGAATTGTCTGGAAACATGGCCTTAAAAGCGAGGATTTGCATGAACTGCTGGCAAAAATTTCCCATTTCCTCTTGCTTCCTCTACATCTCCAACATCATAGCCATCATCATCCCTTGTCCTTCTCGTGCTTCCTTTAACGCCTTGAGCATCTCCAGTTGCACATCATTTGTACCAACTTTCCACTTTCTTCCTAGTCTGACCTTCTCGCACCTGTCTGCCTGACATTAGTTGGTTGTTGATCATCCATGTATGGTGATGTTGAACTTCTTTTCGAGGCGTCTTCAAGGATGGGTTGATCGAGATTTAGATTCACGGCTCGGAAAGCTTAACTTGCTTGCCTTAGAACTGGATCCGAGGTAATGCTATTTGTTGGTGAAGCTCTTCCTGTTGTTCTCCCACTTCGAGTTGTGGGCATACCCTTCACGAATTCTACATCTCCCTAGTAGAGTCGCCAAAGAAATGTGGGTAAGAAAATTGTACCTTGCTAGGGTTAGGGTTTTGTATTGGCTGAGGAGGAGAGGAATCCACAAAGAGTACGAAATTGATTGATGAATTAAAGAGGGGAGAAGAACAGGTGAGCGATTACTCCAACGACATGTGGCAGAACTCGTAGAATCCGAGAACCTTGTTAGGGTAGCAAGGATTCAAAGAGCATTCTTGAGTGTTTCGGGTTGAGAGAGAATCCCCAAGTCTCTTAGTCTTCCAAAAGGTCCAAGAGTCCAAAGTGATGTCCATTTCTTAATGGAGTGGAAGTGGTATTTATAGGGTTTTCTGGAGAGTGGTCATGTGCTAAGCACATGTACTCGAGAAAATTCCAGATTTACCCTTAGTCATCAGAATAATGCCCAGATCGTCCTGCCCTTCTAGCCACCAATCCAATCCCTCAATCAATTCCCAAAACGAGTCGCCTCTACGAGTCTTCTGCCTCGGGACACGTGGAGGCTTCTCTCGAGTCTTGCACATTTATTTCTGACTTTTCTGTTTGTCATTTAATTCTTTAGGTTGTATGCCAACCTTAATTTGTACTTGGACTCACAATATATAAAAAGGGCTTATGTATGAAAATGATTTAAATTAAAAACATGTACGCACTAAGTCTTTAAAAATATTTTATTTATTAAGAATACTTTTATTATTTAAATACGTATTATATCTCTCACCTCTTTTTCTCATCTTCAAGTGAATCCTTTTGCATGGATCAGGATTCCTTCCGTTATACTTATTTTCTAATTTATCTCAATACATAATTAATGATATAAATATTATTTTTAATAAGAAAATAAAATTTATTATAAATAATTAGCAACACAATAAATTTGTCATAAATAATTATATCGTTCAAAGTGTCACTAAATATAAAGGATATGAGGCATCCTTTGCATGTATCCCATACGCAAGCATAGATTTTTCTTGTTTTATTGGATATTCTACTAAATCCTATGTTGTAGCCTGTAGGTGTATTATATTTAAAAATGAAAAAAATCCCGAAAGTCGGCAAGTGCTCTTACGAATATATATGATTTTATATTACTCCCTCCGTCTTATATATAAGAATTTCATCTTACTTTGATCCTATTTAATTAATGAAAATTTAAAACTTAAGTTGTAAATTTAATTTATTTAAATTTTAAAATGATAATTTTATACGTAATAATATTTTTAAGTAGTTTATAATATTAACTACTGTGTTAATTAAAATAAAATAAACTCACATTAATTTTAAAATTTTTGACTAGGGAAAAAAAATGAGAATATTTTTTCGAAGACAGAGGGAATAATATTAATTGACATGTTACATGATTTTAGTATTTTTGATTTAGACTATACACTAGCAAGATATTTTTCTTCAATTTAACGGCTCTCTTACCTGAAAAATCATATGGATAACTACATTTCACACTCATATATAAACATTATACAAGCATTCATCCATACATATTTGTTTGGTAGATATGCACTAATATTTGTATTAGCCGTTGGCAGGCCAATTCACTCACAACCCAACAAAGCTCCATTTCCTTAAAAAATCATAATCTTTGACTCCCAAACCAAGCAACTGCATCACATAGACCAAAACCCCACTAACACACATAGCACTATTTAAAATTTTATTTTTATTTATTAGTTTATTTGTTTAAGTATAAAATGTCCACATGCAAGATATATAGCATTTAAACACCAACACAAAATAATCCTCAACATTCTTTCTTCCTATATCTCTAATGGATTGTTTGGTTTTGCCGGTTTCAATATTGAGAAGGAGGTGTTTGGGGTCAAGGCCAGGCTACCGGACTTTATCCGATGACGAATTTGGCGATTCGGACAATCCGGTGAAAGTAGTGGTGGGAAAGGAAAAGAGGGAGTTCTTGGTGGAGCCTTTTGTTTTAGAAGAAAACCCTTTTAGGGTTTTGATTGATTTGGTGAGGAAAAAAGAAAAGAAGGGAAGAGGATCAATTGATCATGTAATGAGAGGGGCACAGAGAGTCATTTTCGTGGATGTGGATGCTATTTTGTTTGAGCATATGTTATGGTTGATGCAAAATGATTCTTCTTCTTTGTTTGAGCTCAATCTCAAAGAGATTATTGACTTTTATGCTCAAGATTTTTAGAGCTAGCTAGCAATTTAACCTTGAAAAAGAAAGGCACTTAATTACTTTATTTACTTAAAAATCTTATTATTATTATTATTATTATTTTTATTATTATTATTATTATTATTATTATGTTGTTGTTGTTGTTGTTCAACATGTTCCTTGTTAAAGGAACAACACTAATGTGACTATATATTGTACTAGAATAAATTTTTATTTATTTATTTTACTTTTATTTTGGAGATGATAAATAAGTACTAGAATAATTATGGATCCATTTTTCTGGATGAATGGACGGCCAATATGTGGATTGTATGTTTCTAGATTATTATAGTTAATTTTGGCATAGCCATAATTTGATCATATATTATTTATTTCTTCCTAATGTATATGAGGAGACATTTGGAGAAGTGTTTGTGTTTATTCGACCTATATTGATTTTGAATTATTATGTGGCAGACTGACAGTTCGATTTTCATAGCTCACACTTATAAGGTTTAACCTAACTAGCCATGCATTAGGTGGGTTGAAAACAAGAAAAAGCTGGTATTGTTTAGACCGATTACACACCCACACAGCGATTTAACGCACTTTTCATTTTGTCCATAACTACTGGCTGCTGTCCCACGCTCAACACTCTCGAATGAGGGTATATGAATATTGAACACTTTATTTTAATATAAAAAATTAATAAAATTAAAGACTATTTGTATTGGACTTTTTAAAATATCATGTTCAAACATACGAGTCCGTGTAAGCATGATTTATAGTTGTTCCGTCCAAAAATGAAATAATTTGTTTTATTATTTTTTTATGAGTATATTCGCATGTTAGGAGAAAAGTAGATCCTATGTGCTCAAATTTTTTGTCTCCTTTTGTCCCTCCACTTAAATTTTGAGACATGTCTTTTTATTTAATTTTAAAATTAATTAGTGTTAAGTAAGAGATTAAGTGTCAAAATTTAAGTTGAGAAACACAAGGGAACATGAAAATTGGAGACAGATGATCTGTTCTCTGTTAGGAGTGCTTTACTTGAGAAAAATTGTTACCAATGATAAAATTGATGGTCATATTTGGCTGCTCCTAAATACGAAACCATTATATTATTTTCTTAAAGACAATAAATTATATAAGGATGATATGTAAAATTAGTGTTTTACACCATCAAATAATAACATATCACGTAGAGAATTTAGGAGAAGATCAAAGAATTTAAAATGAATTATTATATTATTTGGAAAACTGATATTTTCACATGCCTTTTGATATTTACACATGAAAACTGTAAGACCC
Organism: Panax japonicus; assembly: GCA_020205505.1. Lineage (NCBI taxonomy): Eukaryota > Viridiplantae > Streptophyta > Magnoliopsida > Apiales > Araliaceae > Panax > Panax japonicus. The sequence continues at coordinate 20,248,144 of CM035114.1, forward strand.
CAACTTATTATAAATAAAATTGAATTTTTCTTTATTCATTATTCTAAATTAATAAGGGTTAATTTGATATAATACTTTGGTTATGAGTGAAATATGAAAATTTTACAAAATAAGCAAGTGGTTACAAAATATTCTTTTTGTCGGGGAATATTCGTTTGGTCGTTGAATATTCTAATTGTCGGAAATCTCCGTACGACGGCGCAGTCATTTGTGGGCCCCATAACGGAAAGCGGTTGGATGAAAGAAAACGACAAAGATTGAGTTTTATAAATAACGGCGTAAATTATTACCGTTAACACTGTTGGGTTACCTGGTGGTTAAAATACAGTAATACGCGTGGTTGCACAGTACCACACGGTATTGCACAGTATTGTTGAATTATTGATTCGTACGTAAGAAGGCACTACTCAATAATGGTTACAGTAGTTATTGTTCAATATTTTATTTTATTGATTCAATAATTGTTGCGTTGTTAGTTTATATTATTATTGTTTCAATAATTGTTACTGCACAGTATTTTCCATTATCAGATCAATAATTCATATTATTTGAATAATATTATTAGATAACATTATTGACAATGTCTAGAAAGTTCTGTCAATGAGAGGTTTGGTCATCTAATTGCGCGCCAGTAAGGAGAAATCCTTATCGGAAAGTCTCCTCTTTCCTGGGAACGGTCTGGTTGTCATAATTGTGATTCTGTAATATTATTTGTGAATAATTAATTATTAATTTATATGATAAGAAAATATTTATTTATTGTGGATATAAATGATGGATATATTTATTTTTATGTGGATAAAAATGAAAGATTTAATGCTGAGGTGTTTTATCAGTATTTTGTCGGTGTAGAGGTATTAAAAAATCATCAGTTTGTGGATTTCGGATATTTTATGTTTGGAATTTGAAAAAACTCAAAGCTACAAAGTTGTAGAGAATTCGATTTCAGGCAGAATGGACATAAAATTCGTATTTTTCTGATAAACGGGCTATTTTCTAAGAATTACTAAAATTTCAGAAAATAAAATAAATTTTTAATTGAGTGGGACCCATTTTGGTTGGTGTGGAATGCATGTGGGCTGCTGGGAATTTTTTAAAATGGGCATGCTAGCCGATTCAAATAAGTTGGCGTGGAAGAAAGTTGATTAAAAATTAATATTCTATTAATTTAGTCTCCTTTGGCGTTCTAGCATTTTCCTATAAATAGAGGGCGAAGTTAGAATTGAAAATCACACCAGAAACAAGTTTTCTCTCTTTCTCTCTCTATATTATCGAGCGTATTCTTGTGGGTATACTTTGAGTGTTGCTATACGGTGCGAGTTTTTGTCAGCGCTATACCCAAAATTCAGTCAGAAATACGGTTATTTTGAGGTAAGGGATGTTATTTTCTTCTTAAATGATATTATTTTCTTCAATATCATTATGTCGAAATATTGGTGAACTTTTTAATCAAATTTAGAACTTGTTGTGTCGGGGTTACTATTCACGTATACGGCACTATTCACGAATACGGCACTATTCACCAAAAAATGAAAATTCTCCTTTTTGTCCAAAATGTCTATTATGGCTACTATCTTTGATTGTATCCATGTTTTAATCGTTATTTTTGAGTTCTGCTTCAAAATCAGTTGTTATGAAGTATTATTGATCTTGGACAAACTGTTGTACGAATCCCTAATATTTGTCCTTCTATCTCACTAGATTCGTTCTTAAGAATATTTTTCATCATCCTCAGTCCTTAATGGTGATACTTGATGAATATCTTTGGCCTGTAGTGCAAAGATGAATGATTAAACTGATGAATCTCTTTGGCCCGTAGTGCAAAGATGAACAGGTGTTGAGATGAACATGACCAACCGGTGATATAAATGAATATCTTTGTTCTGTAGTGCAAAGAAGATTAAAGATGTATATTGATTGTTGTTACAGGGATAAAATATTGATGATGAACTCTTAAATATTAGAAGATAGTAGAATTCATCCTCTACGTGACTCTTCTAATGGATTGCTGTTTCCGCTGTATTTGTTGATCTAAAACTTGTTGTCGATTATATTTTATCAGATTTTTTTTCCTGTTGAAGACTAACGATAATTTGTTGTATATTATCTTAGTCATAATGTTCTTTACTGGGCTAGTTGAGCTCACCCTTTTCCTTTTTGTTCCATTTTTCTTCTCAAGAGGTGAGAACATAGCAGGATCGATTCGGGGTATGGAGTGAGGTTTCTAGAAAGATGTTTTAACAGTCCTCACTATTTTATAAAATAGTGCTTGAATAATTGTAATGAGGACTTATTTGAGTGTAGATATTGTCTAGAAGACAATATTTGTATTTAAAGTCACAGTATGTATTGTCGTATTTCACATGACATTTGTATTATTGAAGTTGTAGTTTGCTTTATGTACTATGTATTTGGCGACTCAGAATGGGTGTTGTATGTGACGCCCCCAATATTAGGTAAACATCACCCATCTTGAGTCGTCAGATACATGGTACAGAATTCAAATACAACTTACTAATACCACTGTCGTGTATAATACGACAAAATACAACTGTGAGTTTGAATACAATAATTGTCTACTAGAGATCATACAAACTCAAAAGGAGTCCTCAATACAATTATTGTCACACTATTTCACAGAATAGTGAGGACTACTAATGTTATCCTCTGGACCATTACTCCGTTCCCCGACTCGTCCCTGCTATGTTCTCATTTCCTGAAGAGAACAGTGAAAGAAAGGGTGAGCTCAACTAGCCCAGTAAGAAATATTATGACTAAGATAATGCAGAATAAATTATCGTTAGCCTTCAACAGTATTAAACTGATAAAATATAACAACATCAAGTTTAACAGCAGCGGATCAAGCAATCCATTAAAAGAGTCAAGTAGAGAATAGAATCTACTATCTTTTATGATTTTAAAAAGTTTTTAATCACTTTTATCGCTGAGACTCAGCTTAATAAATAATCCACATCATCCCTGCACTACGGCCAAGGATACTTATTAGGGTCACGACCACAAATTCCATGTACTACGGGCCAAGGATATTTGTGTATTCATCAATGGTCATGATCATGCCAACAACTGTCCATCAATGCACTACGGCAAATGAGACTTTTACCATATCATTTGTAACATTACGGTCATGATTACACCGAATAATCCCTGGTCATAATCATACCAAGTCCATCCATGCTCTACAGGCCACAGATGACTTTCAAAAATATAAATAAGAGGATGATGACAATGATATAAGAATTCAATAAAACAAGTTCAAGAATTATTTTATCCAGGAATTATTAACGTCCAAATTGTCAACACGATACTATTTTGTGGTGTAAAATTCAAGAATGATCAGAAGAATATTTCCATGAAAGGATACTGGATGAAGCGCAAATGTCAAGGATATTCCACTAATTTCATGGAGTATAGAAATCAAAGTTTTATCCAACTGAGTATAATAAAGAATGGAATAACAAAAGAAATCACCATACATGCGATAGACCGCACAGACAGGTTATTCCAACAGAATAATAATAATGGAACCAGGTCAGGTGAAATTCACACCGACAGGATGTTCCAACAGAATAATAAAGACGGAACCAGGTCCGGTGTAAAACACACAGACAGGATGTTCCAACGGAATAATAATAAAGACGGAACCAGGTCCGGTGTAAAACACACAAACAGGATGTTCCAACAGAATAATAGAAGAATGTCACCAAGTATAGGGTAGACCGCGTATACAGGTTATTCCAACAGAACAATAAAGAAATGGAATAACAGAAGTTCTCTTCTTGAATACAAAAGAATAATATCCCTTACCGTAACTGGATATGGGAAAAGAAAAGTTAAGTAGCAGAAAGCTTTTCTTCTATCTCTCTATAGTTTCTCTCTCTAGAGTTCAGTGAACTCGTAAGAAAATAATGAAGGAATGAGCTTCTATTTATAGGAAAATGGAATGCATAGTAACTAATCCATGAACGGTCCAGATTGATTTACTTTAATCTGACGGTCCATATTTAAAGAAAAATCTTTTAAATAAAATATAATATATTCTATTTATATAAAAAGATTTTTACTATGCAAACACTATACAACACTATGCAAGACACTATGCATAATAAAATATAATATATTCTATTTATAAAATAACTTTAATAAAGTATTCTGTTTTATATAAAAAGATGTTTCTGTTTTATTACGTTAATAATACGAATAAAACAAAACGTCATCATCGCTATAATAATTCATATTATTAATCGACAATAATTGAATCAAACTGAGCGACTTCTCACATAAATATTAATAATCAATACCGCGTGCTACTATGCAACAACGCGTATTACTGTCCTTTTACTACCCAGTAGTTCAACAGTATCAACGGTAAAACTTTCGCCGTTATTTTTAATAAAATATTTTTGTCGTTTTCTCAATCCGACAATAATTCTGTTGTGGGGTCCACCAATAATTTTGCCGTCGTACGAATATTCCCCGACAAAAAGAATATTCCCTGACCAAACGAATATTTTATAACAACTTGCGTACTTTGCAAAATTTATAAATATTACCCACAACTATAACATTATATCAAATTTCTTCCATAATATTCAAAAATAATAATTATAAAAATTCATCTTTATTTATAAAAACTAGGGTCTTACAACCTCCCCTTCTTATGAAATTTCGCCCTCGAAATTAGGGTACGTACCTGGTATGTCGAAGAGGTAAGGATACCTTGATTTCATTTCAGATTCTAACTCCCAAGTCATTTCCTCAACATCGTGGTTTCTCCACAAAACTTTGACTTGAGGTATAACCTTGGTGCGTAAAATATGTTCCTTCTTATCCAAGATTTGAACAGGAACCTCTTCATACGTTAAATCTTCCGCTATTTCGTCTGGTTCTAACTCAATAATGTGGTTCGGGTCTTTCACATATTTACGTAGCATCGATATGTGAAAAACATTATGAACACGAGACATACTTGGCGGTAAAGCGAGTCTATAGGCCACAGTTCCTACTCGATCGAGGATTAAAAATGGGCCGATGAATCGAGGATTGAGCTTTCCTCTCTTTCCAAATCTCGTAACTCCTTTCCATGGAGCAACACGTAACAACACATGATCTCCTATATCGAATTCCACGTCCTTTCGATGAAGATCAGCATAACTCTTTTGTCGATCTTGTGAGGTTTTTATACGTTTCCGGATCATTTGAATCTTTTTCGTAGTCATACGTACCAAATCCGGTCCCAACAACGTTGTTTCACCCACCTCATCCCAACATACTGGAGAACGACACTTTCTTCCATACAACGCCTCGAACAGAGCCATGCCAATACTTGTTTGATAACTATTGTTGTAGGAAAACTCTACCAATGGTAATAACTTGTCCCAACTTCCCTTGAAATCAAGGACACAGAGTCTTAATAGATCTTCAAGAGTTTGAATAGTCCTCTTTGACTGTCCGTCCGTTTGAGGATGATATGCCGAGCTAAATCGTAAATCTGTGCCCATGGCTTTTTGCAAACTAACCCAAAATTGCGAAGTGAATCTTGGGTCTCGATCAGAAACTATGGATACTGGCATACCATGCAATCTTACAACCTCGTTTATGTACATACGAGCAAGACTTTCAAGTGTATAAGTTTCTCGTATTGGTAAGAAATGAGCAGACTTGGTCAATCTATCAACAATGACCCAAATCGCATCTATGCCTTGAGAAACTTTGGGAAGACCAGTAACGAAATTCATGGTAATGTGCTCCCACTTCCATTCTGGAATTTCAAGTGGTTGCAATGGTCCTTTTGGTATTTGATGCTCCGCCTTGACTCGTTGACACGTTAGACACCTTGAGATAAAAAGCGCTATCTCTCTCTTCATATTGCCCCACCAAAATGTATGTCGAAGATCATGATACATTTTGGTACTCCCAGGATGGATTGCAAATGGTGTGTTGTGCGCCTCCATCATGATTTTATACTTTAAATCAGGGTCGTTAGGAACACAAAGTCTGGAGTTGACTCGAAGTATTCCTTCTTCATCGATTCTTGCTTCCGGTATCGCACCTTCTTGTACTTTCTTCCTCATACGCATCAGCTCCGGATCTGTAACTTGAGCAGCTTTAATTTTATCAATTAAAGTCGGTTCTACTCGTATATTCGCCATCATAATGTGGGTCCTTGGAGTCTTCATCTCTATCTCCATCTTTTGCAAGTCATACAAAATGGGCCCTTGCGTTGACAATATCGCACTCGTACTTGCATGTGATCTTCTACTCAATGCGTCAGCTACCACGTTTGCTTTTCCAGGATGGTATTGGATGGTATGATCATAATCTTTCAACAGTTCAAGCCAACGTCGTTGTCGCATGTTGAGTTCCTTTTGAGTGAAGAAATATTTGAGGCTTTTATGATCCGTAAAGATCTCCACTTTCTCCCCATACAAGTAATGCCTCCAAATTTTAAGTGCAAAAACAACAGCTGCTAACTCTAGATCATGAGTAAGATAATTTCTCTCATATTCTTTGAGTTGTCGTGAGGCATAGGCTATGACTTTCCCATGTTGCATGAGAACACATCCTAACCCTTTGCCTGAAGCATCACTGTAGATGACAAATCCCTCCGAACCAGATGGTATTGTCAGAACAGGTACTGAAATGAGTCTCCTCTTGAGTTCTTGAAAACTCTTCTCACATTCCTCGCTCCAACCGAACTTTGTATCTTTCCGAGTCAGCTGAGTTAGTGGAGTAGCGATTCGAGAAAACCCTTCTACGAATCTCCGATAATAACCAGCTAAGCCGAGAAAGCTACGTACTTCGGTAACTGATTTAGGTTGCTCCCAGCTTTGAATAGCTTCAATCTTTGCTGGGTCAACAGATATTCCATGACTTGATACCACGTGCCCAAGGAATGCTACTTCCTCAAGCCAGAACTCGCATTTCTTCAACTTAGCATAAAGCTTGTATTCACGAAGCTTTTGGAGTATTAGCCTCAAGTGTTCCTCATGATCTTCACGGCTTTTGGAATAAATAAGGATGTCATCAATAAAGACGACCACAAAGTGATCCAAATATTCCTTGAATACTCGGTTCATCATATCCATGAAGGCAGCAGGAGCATTAGTCAATCCAAAGGACATGACTAGGAATTCATAATGCCCGTACCGAGTTCTGAAAGCCGTCTTTGGAATGTCATCGGTTCTAATCTTCAATTGGTGATATCCGGAACGAAGATCAATCTTTGAAAAGAATTTGGCTCCTTGCAACTGGTCAAACAGGTCATCAATACGTGGCAATGGATACCTATTTTTGATGGTGACATGATTTAACTCCCGATAATCAATACAAAGTCGCATACTCCCATCTTTCTTCTTCACGAATAGAACAGGAGCACCCCAAGGAGAAGTACTAGGACGAATAAAGCCAATGTCTAACAATTCCTGCAGTTGAGTCTTTAACTCCTGAAGTTCAATAGGAGCCATTCGATATGGGGCTTTGGAAATGGGTTTTGTACCGGGTTCAAGGTCGATACAAAATTCAATTTCACGCTCTGGGGGTAGGCCAGGAAGTTCTTCAGGGAATACGTCAGGGAATTCATTAACAATAGAAATATTATTCAAAACTGACGTATTTTTGTTTAGATCTGTGACATGAGCTAAGAAAGCTTGACATCCGTTTTTCAATAAACGAATAGCTTTATGGCTTGAGATGACAGTGATTGATTTTAATGGTTTGGTTGCTTGAATTCGCATAATAGGTCGATTAGGAATATGAAAGCTAACAACCTTACGAAAATAATCAATTTTTGCATGATGAGTCGTTAACCAATCAATCCCTAGAATTACATCAAATGCAAGTATTTTTAATGCAATAAGATCGACAGGTAATGCGTGGGTACCAACTTGAACCAAACAAGACTTATAAACCGTGGATGTAATGAAGGTTTCTCCCAACGGAGTTTCCACAGATAAGTCAAAGTCTAATTTCTCCGGAGTCAAATTTAATCGTTGAGCGCAAGTAGGAGAAATAAAAGAATGGGTAGAACTGGTATCAAATAAAGTGTAGACTTCGCTAGAGTTTATGATAAGCTTACCCGTGATGACCTCATGCGGGTTCCTTGCTTTCTGGGAGGTCACAACAAACGCTCTCCCTTGCACTACCGGCTTTGACTTTTCTGGGACAGCCTTCGGTGCCTCCATCCTAGTTGAATTTGTCTTCGGTGAACGACAAAATCGGGCTAAGTGGCCTTCTTTTCCACAATTATAACATGCTTTGGACGGCATCGCGCAATTTGGACTGATGTGTCCCTCCCCTCCGCATTTGAAGCATATGATAGGTTGTCTTTCTCCTTCCTTAACAACGGTTGCTGATGCTGACGTCTTTCCATCATTGTTGAATCTTCTCTTCTTGAAATGTCCATTCTTATTGTTTTGGCCCTGATTACCACCGAAGTGGTTACCATTTCTGGCCTGATGATTTCCTCCACGCTTGTTGTCACCGCTTCGATGACTGCTCTCACTGGTATTATCATTTTGCCGGCTGCTCTCTTTTGATTGCGTTGACTCGTTATCGCGCTCTACCAACTGAGCCCTATTTACAACATCTGAATACAAACACAATTTATGAGAAATAAGATGTTGACGTATCTCCGGCTTCAAACCTCTTAAAAATAATCGTGCCATTCTCTTTTCATTATCCACCAAGTGGGACGCAAACCGGGAGAACTCCGCAAATTTTGCCTCGTATTGCGACACAGTCATATTGTTTTGCTCCAATTTGATAAACTCCACCTCCTTCATGTGACGAATACTTTTGGGAAAGTATTTGTCGTTGAACAGCTCTTGGAACTTCTCCCAAGACATCTTCAGTACGGCAGGTTGAGTACGTTTTACCGATTCCCACCAGTAATCTGCCTCTCCGCGCAACATAAAGGCGGCAAAGGGAACCTTTTGCTCCTCGGAGCATCCCAAGACATCAAATATTTTGGTGATCTGCTTTATCCATGCTTCCGCAATAAGTGGTTTTGGCTCTCCCTTAAACTCCGGTGGTCCCAGCTCCTTGAACTGTTTAGCGGTGACTGCCCGAGAATTTCCAGTGTTTCCACCTATATTTTGAACAGGAGCCGCTCTCGCTTGCTGTTGCATGAATTGCATAAAGCCTCTGAACAATCCATCATTCATCATTTGGTCATGAGGATTGTCGCCTTCCTGATGCACATTCTCCTGATTATTGATATGTGGAGACTCAACGGTCTCTTGTGCTCCATTGTTATTCTCAACATTTTCGGAAGTCATTTTCAAATACTGCCACAAAACAAAAATTAATTGACATGTAACATAATATCTCTAAACTTTGACCAACTAATTTAAATACAAAATAAATTTAAGTAGGTCATACTAGCGAAGGAATTCCCCGTCTCTCCCCTCCTAGTTCTAGTCTCACATCTTAGCCAGTGATCATATCCCTAAGCTCTGATACCAACTGTGACGCCCCCAAAATTAGGTAAACATCACCCATCTTGAGTCGTCAGATACATGGTACAGAATTCAAATACAACTTACTAATACCACTGTCGTGTATAATACGACAAAATACAACTGTGAGTTTGAATACAATAATTATCTACTAGAGATCATACAAACTCAAAAGGAGTCCTCAATACAATTATTGTCACACTATTTCATAGAATAGTGAGGACTACTAATGCTATCCTCTGGACCATTACTCCGTTCCCCGACTCGTCCCTGCTATGTTCTCATTTCCTGAAGAGAACAGTGAAAGAAAGGGTGAGCTCAACTAGCCCAGTAAGAAATATTATGACTAAGATAATGCAGAATAAATTATCGTTAGCCTTCAACAGTATTAAACTGATAAAATATAACAACATCAAGTTTAACAGCAGCGGATCAAGCAATCCATTAAAAGAGTCAAGTAGAGAATAGAATCTACTATCTTTTATGATTTTAAAAAGTTTTTAATCACTTTTATCGCTGAGACTCAGCTTAATAAATAATCCACATCATCCCTGCACTACGGCCAAGGATACTTATTAGGGTCACGACCACAAATTCCATGCACTACGGGCCAAGGATATTTGTGTATTCATCAATGGTCATGATCATGCCAACAACTGTCCATCAATGCACTACGGCAAATGAGACTTTTACCACATCATTTGTAACATTACGGTCATGATTACACCGAATAATCCCTGGTCATAATCATACCAAGTCCATCCATGCTCTACAGGCCACAGATGACTTTCAAAAATATAAATAAGAGGATGATGACAATGATATAAGAATTCAATAAAACAAGTTCAAGAATTATTTTATCCAGGAATTATTAACGTCCAAATTGTCAACACGATACTATTTTGTGGTGTAAAATTCAAGAATGATCAGAAGAATATTTCCATGAAAGGATACTGGATGAAGCGCAAATGTCAAGGATATTCCACTAATTTCATGGAGTATAGAAATCAAAGTTTTATCCAACTGAGTATAATAAAGAATGGAATAACAAAAGAAATCACCATACATGCGATAGACCGCACAAACAGGTTATTCCAACAGAATAATAATAATGGAACCAGGTCAGGTGAAATTCACACCGACAGGATGTTCCAACAGAATAATAAAGACGGAACCAGGTCCGGTGTAAAACACACAGACAGGATGTTCCAACGGAATAATAATAAAGACGGAACCAGGTCCGGTGTAAAACACACAGACAGGATGTTCCAACGGAATAATAATAAAGACGGAACCAGGTCCGGTGTAAAACACACAGACAGGATGTTCCAACAGAATAATAGAAGAATGTCACCAAGTATAGGGTAGACCGCGTATACAGGTTATTCCAACAGAACAATAAAGAAATGGAATAACAGAAGTTCTCTTCTTGAATACAAAAGAATAATATCCCTTACCGTAACTGGATATGGGAAAAGAAAAGTTAAGTAGCAGAAAGCTTTTCTTCTATCTCTCTATAGTTTCTCTCTCTAGAGTTCAGTGAATTCGTAAGAAAATAATGAAGGAATGAGCTTCTATTTATAGGAAAATGGAATGCATAGTAACTAATCCATGAACGGTCCAGATTGATTTACTTTAATCTGACGGTCCATATTTAAAGAAAAATCTTTTAAATAAAATATAATATATTCTATTTATATAAAAAGATTTTTACTATGCAAACACTATGCAACACTATGCAAGACACTATGCAACACTATGCATAATAAAATATAATATATTATATTTATAAAATAACTTTAATAAAGTATTCTGTTTTATATAAAAAGATGTTTCTGTTTTATTACGTTAATAATACGAATAAAACAAAACGTCATCATCGCTATAATAATTCATATTATTAATCGACAATAATTGAATCAAACTGAGCGACTTCTCACATAAATATTAATAATCAATACCGTGTGCTACTATGCAACAACGCGTATTACTGTCCTTTTACTACCCAGTAGTTCAACAGTATCAACGGTAAAACTTTCGCCGTTATTTTTAATAAAATATTTTTGTCGTTTTCTCAATCCGACAATAATTCTGTTGTGGGGTCCACCAATAATTTTGCCGTCGTACGAATATTCCCCGACAAAAAGAATATTCCCTGACCAAACGAATATTTTATAACAACTTGCGTACTTTGCAAAATTTATAAATACTACCCACAACTACAACATTATATCAAATTTCTTCCATAATATTCAAAAATAATAATTATAAAAATTCATCTTTATTTATAAAAACTGGGGTCTTACATTGTATACCTATTTTGGGGACGTCACAGTTCGTATCAAAGCTTTGGGATATGGTCTCTGGCGGAGATCAGGGAATAGAACTAGGAGGGGAGAGATGAGTAAATCCTTTGCTAGTGTGTCCTACTAAGCTTATTTGTTGGTTGGTCATAATATAGGGATATTATGTGATATGTTTAATTAACCCTTTTTTTATGGCAGTATTTAAGAATGGCTGCTGAGAACGTTAACAATGGAGTGTACGAGACTGTGGAGATGATGAACCAAGTATTCAAGGAATATTTGGATCAATTCGTTGTTGTCTTTATTGATGACATCCTCATCTATTCCAAAAGCCGTGAAGATCATGAGCACCATTTGAAGCTAGTACTTCAAAGACTTTGTGAACACAAGCTTTATGCCAAGCTAAAGAAATGTGAGTTCTGGCTTGAGGAAGTAGCATTCCTTGGGCACGTGGTGTCAAAACATGGAGTATCTGTGGACCTGGCGAAGATTGAAGCAATACAAAGTTGGGAGCAGCTAAAGTCGGTGACCGAAGTGCGTAGTTTTATGGGCTTAGCTGGTTATTATCGGAGATTCGTGGAAGGATTTTCTCGAATCTTTACTCCGTTAACTCAGCTGACTCGGAAGGATGCAAAATTCGTATGGAGCGAGGAATGCGAGAAGAGCTTCCAAGAGCTCAAGAGGAGACTCATTTCGGCACCTGTTCTGACAATACCATCTGGTTCGGATGTATTTGTTATCTACAGCGATGCTTCCGGCAAGGGGTTAGGATGTGTTCTCATGCAACATGGGAAAGTCATAGCCTATGCCTCACGACAACTCAAAGAATATGAGAGGAATTATCCTACTCATGATCTGGAGTTGGCATCAGTCGTATTCGTATTGAAGATATGGAGACACTACTTGTACGGGGAGAAAATGGAGATTTATACGGACCATAAAAGCCTCAAATATTTCTTCACCCAAAAAAAACTCAACATGCGGCAACGACGTTGGCTTGAGCTGTTGAAAGATTACGATCACACTATTCAATATCATCCTGAAAAAGCGAACGTAGTAGCTGACGCATTGAGTAGAAGATCATATGCGAGTACGAGTGCAATATTGTCAACGCAAAGGCCCATTTTGTATGACTTGCAAAGGATGGAGGTAGAATTAAAGACTCCAAGGACCCACATGATGATGGCGAATATACGAGTAGAACCGACTTTAATTGATAAAGTTAAAGCTGCTCAAGCTACAGACCTGGGGCTGATACAAATGAAGAAGAAAGTGCAAGAAGGTGCTATTCCAGAAGCAAGAATCGATGAAGAAGGAATACTTCGAGTCAACTCTAGATTTTGTATTCCTAACGATTCTGACTTGAAGCATAGAATCATGATGGAGGAACACAACACCCCATTGGCAATCCATCCCGGGAGTACCAAAATGTATCATGACATTCGACACACATTTTGGTGGAACAATATGAAGAGAGAGATCGCGGAGTTTATCTCGAGGTGTTTAACTTGTCAACGTGTAAAGGCGAAGCATCAAATTCCAAAAGGTCCATTACAACCACTTGAGATTCCGAAATGGAAGTGGGAACACATTACTATGGATTTCGTTACGGGTCTTCCCAAGGTTTCTCAAGGTATAGATGTGATTTGGGTTATTGTTGATAGATTAACCAAGTCCGCCCATTTCTTGCCGATACGTGAGACTTATTCCCTTGAACGACTTGCTCGTATATACGTGAACGAGATTATGAGATTACATGGCATGCCAGTATCCATAGTTTTGGATCGTGACCCAAGATTCACTTTAAGATTTTGGGTTAGCTTACAGAAAGCTATGGGCACGGACTTACGATTCAGTTCAGCATATCATCCTCAAACGGATGGACAATCAGAGAGGACTATTCAAACCCTTGAAGATCTATTAAGACTCTGTGTTCTAGATTTCAAAGAAAGTTGGGATAAGTACTTGCCACTGGTGGAATTCTCCTACAACAACAGTTATCAAGCAAGTATAGGCATGGCTCCATTTGAGGCGTTGTATGGACGAAAGTGTCGTTCTCCAGTATACTGGGACGAGGTGGGAGAAGCAACGTTGTTGGGACCAGAGTTAGTACGCATGACTACAGAAAAGATCAAAATGATTCGACAACGTATTCACACTTCACAAGATCGACAAAAGAGTTATGCTGATCTTCATCGAAAGAACGTGGAATTTAATATTGGGGATCATGTACTGGTACGTGTTGCTCCATGGAAGGGAGTTACAAGATTTGGAAAGAGAGGAAAGTTAAATCCAAGATTTGTTGGTCCATTTGAGATTCTTGACCGAATAGGATATGTGGCTTATAGACTCGCATTACCTCCAAGCATGTCTCGTGTTCATAATGTTGGGCTTCAGCACAGAAACGCACAGCAGAAATTAAAATTTTAAAGCAATTTCTGAAACCCTAAAACAGGATCCATGCGAAAAATCAATTAATTCAGAGGTTTAGAGATTATACCAGATATAAAAAAAATGAGAATCTGAAACCGACTGCGCCTCGAATCTCCAACGCAATACAAACTGATTGCGCCTCTACGGTATCCACACGAACGCCGTACGAACCGTCGAACGATTCTGCAATAATAAGGACTTGCGGTACTAGCCACCAAAAGGAATGGATTTTCTGAAACTGTTTTCTCTCTAGTCTCTCTCTAAGAGCGGCTAGGGTTTTTCAATTATGATATATATCCCTAAGTAGCTGCTATATATCATATATATAGTAGTTAAAAGGAATTAATCAAATCAAAACTTAATTTCATAAAATCCGAATATATATATATATATATATATATATATATATATCTTAATTAAGTCTTACTTAATTAATATACATATATACAAATTATCCTTTTAATTTAAATTCATGATTTAAATACTATTAATCATATTAATATATTTAAATCCTTAAAATTTAAATTAATTTCCTTTTAAATAACGTTCTATGTGTGTGACCCTATAGGTTATTATTACGTTGGCAATAATTTTAAAATCATATTATAAAATTATAAACAGTGAGCGGCATCTAGTAATGCATCACTGCTACCCAAGTAATAATAAGATTGATGATTCGATGCAACCTTTTCGTGACCAATGTTTCAATGTAATTTAATCCTTTTAACCTTAATATCCTAGATTAAACTCGAGTCATGGAATGTGTCATACTCTTCATAATTTAATCTGAGTTTTCTTGATCAATGAGTAGACTATATGAAACAAATCACTATTTGAGCATGGCCATGCATTTAATAGTCCAACTCAATCAAGAGGCCTATGGATATCACCCATAATATATATGATGGTTAAATTCCATCTAGATCACTCATATTTCTCACACAATTAATGATGAACCCAATAATCACCTTTATAGTCCACCCTATTAAAGGTGACATTTGATGATATCAAAGTACATAAATTCTCGTGTAGTAATATAGCGATTTCAAGTCGGAGGACCATTACATCATTGTCACTATGAGAATTGCTAATGACACTTCGCATAATGCTCCATATAGAATTCTCATGGTGGGTCTGTCCAGTACATCGTTCTCTAACATGTACCTATGCATTGACTTAATATCTCATATATTTATGACCAATAAGATTTGGTCATCAGTCAATCCACATACTAGTCTCAATACATCATTATTGTCCCATCAACAATGATACTCGACTAGGGACATTTAAGAACACTGATACTAATGGTAATATATAATCTCATGTTCAAGTCACATACTTGAAACTATATAATTTGTATCACTGTTCTAAGGAATTTTATTATGTTAACAATTATATTACGCAGTAAATAAAACCATAATAAAATCATATATTTATTCAATCAAATATAATATCAAAACGTTAAGCAATTATATCAAATAATTGGCCTCTAGGGCATAAACTCTTACAGTCTCCCACTTGCACTAGAGCCAATCACTCATGTATCTAATACCCATGGAACTAGTGTGACCGTCGTGCTTCTGCTGCGACAAAGTCTTGGTTAGTGGATCTGCAACATTATCATCTGTTGGCACTCTTCCTTTATGTACATCTCCTCTATCAATGATTTCACGGATGAGATGGTACAGCCTAAGTATGTGCTTGGATTGTTGGTGAGATTTGGGTTCCTTAGCCTGTGCAATGGCTCCATTATTATCACAGTATAGAGCAACCGGATCAACAATGGTTGGAACAACACCAAGTTCAGTGATGAACTTTTTAATCCATACAGCCTCCTTGACTGCACTAGAAGCAGCAATATACTCAGCCTCTGTTGTAGAATCAGCTACTGTCTCTTGCTTCGAACTTTTCCAGCTAACAGCACCACCATTAAGGCAAAACACAAAACCTGAATGAGACTTATAGTCATCATTGTCAGTCTGGAAACTAGCATCTGTGTAACCCTTTACAGCTAGTTCGTCTTCACCTCCATATACCAAGAATGAATCCTTAGTCCTTTTCAGGTACTTGAGGATATTTTTGACTGCTGTCCAGTGACCTTCACCTGGATTCGACTGGTATCTGTTCGTCATGCTTAATGCATACGAGACATCCGGACGAGTACATATCATTGCATACATAATAGATCCAATTGCCGAAGCATAAGGGATCTTTCTCATACGCTCCTCATCATCTTGTGATTTAGGACATTGGGCCTTAGAGATCTTCACACCATGAGTCACATGTAAGTTTCCTCTTTTCGTCTCTTGTATGCTGAACCGTTTCAACACTTTATCAATATATGTACTTTGACTTAGGCCGAACATTTTTCTTGATCTATCTCTATAGATCTTGATACCTAAAATGTAGGCAGCATCGCCCAAATCTTTCATGGAGAAACATTTTCCTAACCATGTTTTTACAGCCTGTAAGGAAGGAATGTCATTCCCAATAATTAATATGTCATCAACATATAATACTAGGAATACAATGTGACTCCCACTAACCTTCTTATATACACAAGGTTCATCTTCATTTTTAATAAAGCCAAATTCTTTGACTGCTTCATCAAATCGAAGATTCCAACTCTGAGAGGCTTGCTTCAATCCATAAATGGATCGCTGCAGCTTACATACCTTTCCAGCATCCTTTGGAGTGACAAAACCCTCAGGTTGTGTCATATACACATCCTCAAGGAGATTTCCGTTAAGGAAAGCAGTTTTGACATCCATATGCCAGATTTCGTAATCATAAAAAGCTGCAATAGCAAGTAAGATCTTGATGGATTTAACCATTGCCACTGGAGAGAAGGTTTCATCATAGTCAACACCTTGAATTTGTTTGAAACATTTTGCTACCAGTCGGCCTTTATAGGTTTGTACATTACCATTCATGTCGGTTTTCTTCTTGAAAACCCACTTGCACCCGATTAGTTTTACCCCTTCGGGTGGATCAACCAGAGTCCATACTTGGTTAGTATACATGGAGTCCATCTCAGATTTCATGGCTTCAAGCCATTTCTCAGAATCTGGTCCATTCATAGCTTCTTGGTAGGAAGCAGGCTCATCTTGATCTATGAGCATCACATCGCCGTTTTGAGTCACAAGATATCCATAATATCTCTTAGGCTCTTGGCGTGTCCTACCAGATCTACGAATGACTTGTGTAATTTGAGCAGGTTCACTTTCCACAATTTCTTGTGGTTCCTGCTCATGTTCCAACTCAGGTTCAATGATATTTTGTGGTTCTCAAATTTCTTCGAGTTCTACTTTCCTCCCACTGTTTCCTTTAGAGACAAATTCTCTTTCTAGAAAAATACCAGTTCGAGCAACAACCACTTTGTTCTCAGAAGGTTTATAGAAATAATACCCTTTTTTTTCCTTTCGGTATCCCACAAAATTACATTTGTCAGATTTGGGTCCGAACTTGTCAGAATCCAGACTTTTTACGAACGCCTCGTAACCCCAAATCTTCATGAACGACATACTAGGATGTTTCCCAGTCCACATTTCATATGGTGTCTTCTGAACCGTATTTGTAGGAACACGGTTAAGTGTGAATGCAGCTGTCTCTAGGGCATGACCCCAGAAGCTTATTGGAAGATCTGCATGACTCATCATTGATCGTACCATGTCCAACAAGGTTCGATTCCTCCTCTCAGATACACCATTCCATTGCGGTGTTCCAGGTGGAGTGAGCTGTGATATAATACCACACTCTTTTAGAAGGTCATCAAAGTTTTGGCTTAAGTATTCACCTCCTCGATCGGATCGAAGGGCTTTTATACTTTTGCCAAATTGGTTTTGAACTTCATTCTTGAATTCCTTGAACTTTTCAAAGGATTCAGATTTGTGTCTCATAAGATACACATATCCAAATCTACTAAAGTCGTGAGTAAATGTAATGAAGTAATAAAACCTACCTCTTGCTGACGAACTCATGGGTCCACATAAATCACTATGTATAAGTTCCAATACATCGCTAGCCCGTTCACTGTGTCCAGTGAAAGGGGCTTTAGTCATCTTGCCTAATAAACAAGACTCGCATTTATCATATGATTCAAAATCAAATGAATCCAAGAACCCATCTTTATGGAGTTTGGATATGCGTTTCTCATTTATATGGCCTAAACGACAGTGCCAGAGATATGTCGGATTTGAATCATTTGATTTAAATCGTTTTGTATTTATGTTATAGATAGGCATTTCTAAATCAAGAATATAAAGACCGTTAAACAATTGTGCAACACCATAACAAATATCATTTAAGTAAAACAAACAACGATTATTCTTTATTATAAATGAAAAACCTTTCTTGTCCAAACAAGAAACGGAAATAATGTTTTTTCTTATAGCAGGCACAAAATAACAATCTTCTAATTCTAAAACTAGCCCAGTGGGCAAAGATAAATGATAAGTTCCTACGGCCAGTGCAGCAACTTTTGCTCTATTTCCAACTCGTAGGTCATCCTCTCCTTTCGCCAAAGTTCTACTCCTTTGGAGTCCCTGCACATTAACACAAATGTGAGAACCACATCCAGTATCCAATACCCATGATGTAGAAGTAGACAAGTTGACTTCTATAACATATATACCTGAATCAGAAGTCGTTCTTCCTTTTCTTTTCTTCACTTCTTCCAGATAAGCATGACAGTTCCTTTTCCAGTGTCCAGGTTTTCCACAGAAGTGACATTCACCTTCTTTAGCCACCCCACCTTTAGGTTTTAACGCCTGTTTGGTTTTGGAATTGGGTTTGGCAAAAGATTTAGATCCTATCTTCTTCTTGCCTTTCCAATTTCCCTTAGCATTCCCCTTTTGCACCATCAATATGGGAGCGGGTTCTGCCTTTTTCATGTTGTTCTCGGCAGTTCTTAACATGCTCAACAACTCAGTAAGGGGTTTCTCAATTTCATTCATAAGATAGTTCATAACAAATTGAGAGTAGCTGTTGTTCAAAGATTGCAAAACAAGGTCAGTTTGGGCTTCCGGAGTGATTGGAAAACCCAACCTATCAAGGTACTCAATATACCCAATCATTTTCAGCACATGTGGACCAACTAGATCACGTTCACCCATTTTGCAGTGATACAACGCCTTGCTTGTATCATACCTCTCCTGTCAAGCATGCCCTTCGAACAATTTCTTGAGATGCTCGATCATCTCATAAGCATCCATCAACTCATGTTGCTTCTGAAGCTCAGCGTTCATGGTTGCTAGCGTCTTGTAAGCATTGTGCTCCGCATGTGGTGCAGTGACAGCTGGTGCTGCAGGAATGGGCCCATCAAGGACATATAGCTTACGCTCTTGTTTGAGGACAATCCTCAAGTTCCTATGCCAGTCAAGGAAATTAATTCCACTTAGCTTGTCCTTTTCAAGGACTGATCGTAATGAAAGACTATTTGTGTTGTTGTTGTTTGCCATTTGATATCTATAATTTATAAGTGCAAAAATAATAAGTCAAATTACAGAGTTGATATTATATAATTGATAATAGTACATTCAAAATATACCTCTCACTATTTTATTCAAATTAATAGCCCTCACCATTAATTCGGAAAGCATTTTCTATTAAATATTTCTAGTGAGCCAAGATCCATATTTCATTAAACCTCCCCTCCTTATGAAATTTCGTCCTCGAAATTGACATTCGTACCTGGTGTTTCGAAAAGGTGAGGGTACCTCACTTTCATTTCTGATTCCAACCCCCAAGTCATTTCCTCAATAACATGGTTCCTCCATAAAACCTTGACTTGTGGTATAACCTTTGTTAGTAGGATATGTTCTTTTCTATCCAATATCTTGATAGGTACCTCTTTGTACGTTAAATCTTCAGCTATCTCGTCTGGTTCTAACGCAATAATGTTGTTTGGGTCTTTCACATATTTACGAAGCATAGATATGTGAAAAAATATTATGAACACGAGACATACTTGGAGTTAATTCGAGTCAATAGGCCACATTTCCTATTCGATCAAGAATCTCAAATGGACCAACAAATTGTGGATTGAGCTTTCCTCTCTTCCAAAATCTTGTAACTCCCTTCCATGGAGCAATACGTAACAGTACATGATCTCCAATATTAAACTTCACGTCCTTTCGATGAAGATCAGCATAACTCTTTTGTCGATCTTGTGAGGTCTTTGAACGTTGCCGGATAATTTGAATCTTTTCTATAGTCATGCGTACTAATTCTGGTCCCAAAAACGTTGCTTCTCCCACCTCGTCCCAGCATACTGGAGAATGACACTTTCGTCCATATAATGCCTCGAATGGAGCCATGCCTATACTTGCTTGATAACTGTTGTTGTAGGAGAATTCCACCAGTGGCAAGTACTTATCCAAAATTCCTTTAAAATATAGGACATAGAGTCTTAATAGATCTTCAAGGGTTTGAATAGTCGTTTCTGATTGCCCGTCCGTTTGAGGAAGGTATGCCGAACTGAATCGTAAATCCGTGCTCATAGCTTTTTGCAAGCTAACCCAAAATCGTGAAGTGAATCTTGGGTCACGATACAAAACTATGGATACTAGCATGGCATGCAATCTCACAATCTCTTTCACGTATATATGAGTAAGACATTCAAGGGAATAAATTTCACGTATATGCAAGAAATGAGCAGACTTGGTTAATCTATCAACAATAACCCAAATTGCATCTATACCTTGAGAAACCTTGGGAAGTCCCGTAACAAAATCTATAGTAATGTGTTCCCACTTCCTATTTCGGAATCTCAAGTGGTTGCAATGGACCTTTTGGTACTTGATGCTCCGCCTTTACACGTTGACAAGTTAAACACCTCGAGATAAACTCCGCGATCTCTCTCTTTATATTGTTCCACTAAAATGTATGTCGAATATCATGATACATTTTGGTACTCCCAGGATGGATTGCAAACGGTGTGTTGTGTGCCTCCATCATAATTCTATGCTTCAATTCAGAATCGTTAGGAACGCAAAGTTTGGAGCTGACTCTAAGTATTCCTTCTTCATCAATTCTTGCCTCCGGAATAACACCTTCTTGCACTTTCGTCTTTGTCAGGAATAAACATGTGAATGATATTCCTATTTATATATGATTTGATTATGATATATATATGAATGAATATGCAAGTATGTTTGCATGAAGAAAAGTTGTTAAGTCCTTTGATAGATAATAGAAATATATGTACAAGGACTTAGAATGAATTGATCAAAAATGTTAGGTTGATCCTACATAAGCAAAACAGCTTTGTAAAGTCCTTAAAAAGAAATGATGTACAAGGACTATAAATATAGAAAGATCAAGCTTGTTAGGTTGATCTTATGATGTAATAGATAGGCTTGTCTGATCGTCGAGCACTGCACCAGAAGTCGTAGTCTGCCAGGAGAGTCAGAGTCAACTCGGGAGCTATCGAGGCAGAATAGGAGTACGCAAGATAGTGAGATCTCGGAGTTCGTAGACTTCCAGGGGAAACGAAGAAGGATCGTAGTGTGTCGAGAAGAGCCTCCTCGGGATCGTAGTGTACTGAGGAAGTCATGTTCTGAATCGTAGAGACAGCCTGCCTATAAGCCGAACGACAATCTGCCGAAGCTAAGTATGAAATGCACTCTACGCTCAGAGTCGTAGAGTCTAGCGATGCCGAAGTCAAAGACAAGGATCGTAGACCACACTCTGCGATCGTAGAGTCCACTGAACAAATGCAGAGATCGTAGTCGGACAAGATCAGATGAAAACAACAAGCTCAAGTCAGCGATCGTAGAGTGGACTCAACGTTCACCAAGCTAACTCTACGATCGTAGTGTGCAGAGTCAGCGATCGTAGTGTGCTCTTGGGATCGTAGAGTCAACAACACGAGCAAGTAAAGATCATAGTGTGATCTCGGGATCGTAGTGTCTGCACAGCCGAAGCTGAATCGTAGAGTGCAGAACTACGACTCCAACAGTAATGCTCACAATGCTAAGTCAGAATCGTAGAGCAGATACGGTTCTCAACGAATGAGCACTCCCAGAATATCCAAAGGTACGAAGTCTCTGGTTGGCACTGCAAAGATGTAATCCACAGAAGGGAACCAGAGAGCACTCAACGAATGGCATGCAAGTTAGCAGAAGAAGTAAGCACCAAACCAATCAGCATCAAGATTGAGTTGAAAGGCCGTTCGTGATGAAGTCTTCCACAAGATGATTCAAAGAAGACTTCAGCAGTTGACTAAGGAAAAGTCAGCTAATGCAGTTGCTATCAAGAAAACAGAAGACCACGATCTTGGAAGCAACCAGGATTGTAGTGTTTGTCAGACAAAGAAAGAACTGATGGAAGGTGAACCGAGATACTGGTCAGCTTCTGAAGAGCAAGGCTAAAGTGATTAAGTGCAGGGTTAGTTCATTGATGATAAGTGAGCGGAAGATCACCAGGAGAAAGCAAGCTGGACGCGCCACAAATCTGAAGTGTCTTGATATTCAGAAGGGAACCAGAGCAAGGAATTAGGCCATCAGTATTTGAAAACAGTCAAAGCAAACAGAAGTATTGAAGCACTGCACAATACAAGGAAGAGGTGTTCTACATTGAAGATCCAATCAACACTCTTCTAGATCGTAGTGTTGTCTCCACCAGTCAAAAAGACACTACGATCAGGTCCCTGAAGACGTGCATCAGAATCGTAGAGCTCGGATACCTGAAGATTGAGGCATTGGCAACTGTTCAATCTGAAGGGTAATTCGGACAAGTGCTTATTGAGAGCATCGATGCAAAAGGACAACCTCTGATCAAGAAATCAGAAGAAATAAAGTCTTCGACCTGCCCAGGACAGTAAAGTGATACATCTAACAGGGTAGGTGAAAAAGTAGACTGCAGAGTCAGAAAAAATTATGTCATATCACATCAAGTAGTCTACATCTAGCAACTTGAGATCTGTGAAGACATTTGAATAGCTTCCAACGGCTACTTTCCAACGGAAGGATTGGGAAGGTGTATAAATGAAGAAGAGCTTCAAAGATCAAAGGGTGCTGGAGAAGTTGAGTTTTGGAGAGAAGGTGGACTGATCGAATCAAGTAATAGTGAGTCCAGAGACTCACTCTACGATCCACCAAGAACACTCAAAAGTCAGATCAAGCAAGAAGTAGAAGTGTGAGTTCTACTATGTAGAGGTGAGAGTTCTACTACATGAAGAGTGTTCTGAACTGCCGAGAGAAAGAAGAGCATCATGCCATCTGGATGTCCATTATGGGAAGACTCTAAGTACAATAGAGAAGAGCTTACGGTCATCTTAGCAAGTCCATCATGGGAAGGCATCGAGTAGCAAGAAGGGAGATCACAAAAGCCATCTTGGTGTCAAGCTTGAGAAAGCTTCTAGGTACCTTGCAGAAGAGCTTACAGTCATCCTAGAAGCCTCTCATGTGCAGCCATCAAGTACCAAGGAGAATGATCTTCAAGGTAGTTCATCAAGGGTCCGGAGTAGTTGAGCAACCTAAGAAGCTGAGCATCATGCAACACTTAACTGCTCTTCAAGGATGATCAAGCCTAAGCTGCTAAAGATAGAAGATGTTCAGAGCATGAAGACATCTTAGCAGCTCAGCACCGACTCCAACAACAACAACAACAACTCAAAGAAGTCAGGGCCTGAGGGGTCCTTGTCCTAAGGGACTAAACAAAGCAGGGCCAAAGGGTCCTTGTCCAAAAGGACTAAATGAAGTTTCAAGCCTGTTGGGCTTGAAGAGTTCCTAGGGAACTAGAGGAGTCCCAAGGCTGTTGGCCTTGAAGAGTTCTTAGTGAACTGAAGTCCCAAGGCTGCTGCCCTTGAAGGAATCGTAGAGATTCAGGGTGCTGCCCTTCCTTAGTGGAAATCCTGCTAGTTGAAAGCAGAAGAGTGGATTAGGAGCTTGAGTCTCTGAACCACTTAAAACCCCTTGTGTCTTTTACATTATGTCATTTACATTATGTCTATAACTGCTATAACTGCTATGTATGTTTTAACTGCTTACAACTAAACTAACCCAACGAACAATGTTTGTATGATTATGAATATATCAATGAAGGAGGGGAATCTTTTACTTATTCCGCTGTGCTTGAAAAGATTCTATGTTTGTCATATAATCTAATATGAACAATACATCATAAACCAGAAAAGTATTTTAAAAGAAAAGAATCTATTCACCCCCCCTTCTAGATCTATTGTGCCCTCTGGGATCTAACAGTCTTCATACGTATCATCTCTGGGTTTGTGGCTTGAGCAGCTTTAACTTTATCGATTAAAGTCAGTTCTACCCGTATATTTGCCATCATCATGTGGGTCCCTGGAGTCTTTAACTCTATCTCTATCCTTTGTAAGTCGTACAAAATGGGTCTTTGTGTTAACAACATTGCACTCGTACCCGCATAAGATCTTCTACTCAATGCGTCAGCTACAACGTTTGCTTTTTCAGGATGATATTGAATGCTATGGTCGTAATCTTTCAACAACTCAAGCCAACATCGTTGTCGTATGTTGAGTTCCTTTTGGGTGAAGAAATATTTGAGATTTTTATGATCCGTATAAATCTCCACTTTCTCCCCATACAGGTAGTGTCTCCAGATTTTCAACGCAAAAACGACTGCTGCTAACTCCAGATCATGAGTAGGATAATTCCTCTCGTATTCTTTGAGTTGTCGCGAGACATAGGCTATGACTTTCCCATGTTGCTTGAGAACGCATCCTAACCCTTTGCCTGAAGTATCGCTGTAGATAACAAATCCATCCAAACCAGATGGTATTGTCAGAACAGGTGCCGAAATGAGTCTCCTCTTGAGCTCTTGGAAACTCTTCTCACATTCCTCGCTCCATAAGAATTTTGTATCTTTCCGAGTTAAATGAGTTAACGGAGTAGTGATTTGAGAAAATACTTCCACGAATCTCCGATAATAACCAGCTAAGCCCAGAAAGCTGCGTACTTCAGTCATCGACTTCGGTTGCTCCCAACTTTGTATTGCTTCAATCTTCGTCGGGTCAATAGATATGATAGGTTGGGTTTTCCAATCACTCCGGAAGCCCAAACTGACCTTGTTTTACAATCATTGAACAGCAGCTACTCTCAATTTGTTATGAACTATCTTATGAATGAAATTGAGAAACCCCTTACTGAGTTGTTGAGCATGTTAAGAACTGCCGAGAACAACATGAAAAAGGCAGGACCCTCTCCCATAATGATGGTGCAAAAGGGGAATGCTAAGGGAAATTGGAAAGGCAAGAAGAAGATAGGATCTAAATCTCTTGCCAAACCCAATTCCAATACCAAACAGGCTTTAAAACCTAAAGGTGGGGTGGCTAAAGAAGGTGAATGTCACTTCTGTGGAAAACCTGGACACTGGAAAAGGAATTGTCATGCTTATCTGGAAGAAGTGAAGAAAAGAAAAGGAAGTACGACTTCTGATTCAGGTATATATGTTATAGAAGTCAACTTATCTACTTCTACATCATGGGTATTGGATACTGGATGTGGTTCTCACATTTGT
This sequence comes from Panax japonicus, assembly GCA_020205505.1. Taxonomy (NCBI): domain Eukaryota; kingdom Viridiplantae; phylum Streptophyta; class Magnoliopsida; order Apiales; family Araliaceae; genus Panax; species Panax japonicus. The sequence continues at coordinate 20,273,858 of CM035114.1, forward strand.
GTTAATGTGCAGGGACTCCGAAGGAGTAGAACTTTGGCGAAAGGAGAGGTTGACCTACGAGTTGGAAATGGAGCAAAAGTTGCTGCACTGGCCGTAGGAACTTATCATTTATCTTTGCCCACTGGGCTAGTTTTAGAATTAGAAGATTGTTATTTTGTGCCTGCTATAAGCAAAAACATTATTTCTGTTTCTTGTTTGGACAAGAAAGGTTTTTCATTTATAATAAAGAACAATCGTTGTTTGTTTTACTTAAATGATATTTGTTATGGTGTTGCACAATTGTTTAACGGTCTCTATATTCTTGATTTAGAAATGCCTATCTATAACATAAATACAAAACGATTTAAATCAAATGATTCAAATCTGACATATCTCTGGCACTGTCGTTTAGGCCATATAAATGAGAAACGCATATCCAAACTCCATAAAGATGGGTTCTTGGATTCATTTGATTTTGAATCATATGAGAAATGCGAGTCTTGTTTATTAGGCAAGATGACTAAAGCCCCTTTCACTGGACACAGTGAACGGGCTAGCGATGTATTGGGACTTATACATAGTGATGTATGTGGACCCATGAGTTCGTTAGCAAGAGGTAGGTTTTATTACTTCATTACATTTACTGATGACTTTAGTAGATATGGATATGTGTATCTTATGAGACACAAATCCGAATCCTTTGAAAAGTTCAAGGAATTCAAGAATGAAGTTCAAAACCAATTTGGCAAAAGCATAAAAGCTCTTCGATCCGATCGAGGAGGTGAATACTTAAGCCAAGACTTTGATGACCTTCTAAAGGAGTGTGGTATTATATCACAGCTCACTCCACCTGGAACACCGCAATGGAATGGTGTATCTGAGAGGAGAAATCGAACCTTGTTGGACATGGTACGATCAATGATGAGTCATGCAGATCTTCCAATAAGCTTCTGGGGTCATGCCCTAGAGACAGCTGCATTCACACTTAACCGTGTTCCTACAAAGACGGTTCAGAAGACACCATATGAAATGTGGACTGGGAAACATCCTAGTATGTCGTTCATGAAGATTTGGGGTTGCGAGGCGTTCGTAAAACGTTTGAATTCTGACAAGCTCGGACCCAAATCTGACAAATGTAATTTTGTGGGATACCCAAAGGAAACAAAAGGGTATTATTTCTACAAACCTTCTGAGAACAAAGTGGTTGTTGCTCGAACTGGTATTTTTCTAGAAAGAGAATTTGTCTCTAAAGGAAACAGTGGGAGGAAAGTAGAACTCGAAGAAATTCGAGAACCACAAAATATCATTGAACCTGAGTTGGAACATGAGCAGGAACCACAAGAAATTGTGGAAAGTGAACCTGCTCAAATTACACAAGTCATTCGTAGATCTGGTAGGACACGCCAAGGGCCTGAGAGATATTATGGATATCTTGTGACTGAAAACGGCGATGTGATGCTCATAGATCAAGATGAGCCTGCTTCCTACCAAGAAGCTATGAATGGACCAGATTCTGAGAAATGGCTTGAAGCCATGAAATCTGAGATGGACTCCATGTATACTAACCAAGTATGGACTCTGGTTGATCCACCCGAAGGGGTAAAACCAATCGGGTGCAAGTGGGTTTTCAAGAAGAAAACCGACATGGATGGTAATGTACAAACCTATAAAGGCCGACTGGTAGCAAAAGGTTTCAAACAAATTCAAGGTGTTGACTATGATGAAACCTTCTCTCCAGTGGCAATGATTAAATCCATCAGGATCTTACTTGCTATTGCAGCTTTTTATGATTACGAAATCTGGCAGATGGATGTCAAAACTGCTTTCCTTAACGGAAATCTCCTTGAGGATGTGTATATGACACAACCTGAGGGTTTTGTCACTCCAAAGGATACTGGAAAGGTATGTAAGCTGCATCGATCCATTTATGGATTGAAGCAAGCCTCTCGGAGTTGGAATCTTCGATTTGATGAAGCAGTCAAAGAATTTGGCTTTATTAAAAATGAAGATGAACCTTGTGTATATAAGAAGGTTAGTGGGAGTCACATTGTATTCCTAGTATTATATGTTGATGACATATTAATTATTGGGAATGACATTCCTTCCTTACAGGCTGTAAAAACATGGTTAGGAAAATGTTTCTCCATGAAAGATTTGGGCGATGCTGCCTACATTTTAGGTATCAAGATCTATAGAGATAGATCAAGAAAAATGTTCGGCCTAAGTCAAAGTACATATATTGATAAAGTGTTGAAACGGTTCAGCATGCAAGAGGCGAAAAGAGGAAACTTACCCGTGACTCATGGTGTAAAGATCTCTAAGGCCCAATGTCCTAAATCACAAGATGATGAGGAGCGTATGAGAAAGATTCCTTATGCTTCGGCAATTGGATCTATCATGTATGCAATGATATGTACTCGTCCTGATGTCTCGTATGCTTTAAACATGACGAGCAGATACCAGTCGAATCCAGGTGAAGGTCACTGGACAGCAGTCAAGAATATCCTCAAGTACCTGAAAAGGACTAAGGATTCATTCTTGGTATATGGAGGTGAAGACGAACTAGCAGTAAAGGGTTACACAGATGCTAGTTTCCAAACTGACAATGATGACTATAAGTCTCAGTCAGGTTTTGTGTTTTGCCTTAATGGTGGTGCTGTTAGCTGGAAAAGTTCGAAGCAAGAGACAGTAGCTGATTCTACAACAGAGGCTGAGTATATTGCTGCTTCTAGTGCAGCCAAGGAAGCTGTATGGATTAAAAAGTTCATCACTGAACTTGGTGTTGTTCCAGCCATTGTTGATCCGGTTGCTCTATACTGTGATAATAATGGAGCCATTGCACAGGCTAAGGAACCCAGATCTCACCAACGATCCAAGCATATACTTAGGCGGTACCATCTCATCCGTGAAATCATTGATAGAGGAGATGTACATATAGGAAGAGTGCCAACAGATGATAATGTTGCAGACCCACTAACCAAGGCTTTGTCGCAGCAGAAGCACGACGGTCACACTAGTTCCATGGGTATTAGATACATGAGTGATTGGCTCTAGTGCAAGTGGGAGACTGTTAGAGTTTATGCCCTAGAGGCCAATTATTTGATATAATTGTTTAACGTTTTGATATTATATTTGATTGAATAAATATATGATTTTATTATGGTTTTATTTACTGCGTAATATAATTGTTAACATAATAAAATTCCTTAGAATAGTGATACAAATTATATAGTTTCAAGTATGTGACTTGAACATGAGATTATATATTACCATTAGTATCAGTGTTCTTAAATGTCCCTAGTCGAGTATCATTGTTGATGGGACAACAATGATGCATTGAGACTAGTATGTGGATTGACTGATGACCAAATCTCATTGGTCATAAATATATGAGATATTAAGTCAATGCATAGGTATATGTTAGAGAACGATGTACTGGACAGACCCACCATGAGAATTCTATATGGATCATTATGCGAAGTGTCATTAGCAATTCTCATAGTGACAATGATGTAATGGTCCTCCGACCTGAAATCGCTATATTACTACACGAGAATTTATGTACTTTGATATCATCAAATGTCACCTTTAATCGGGTGGACTATAAAGGTGATTATTGGGTTCATCATTAATCATGTGAGAAATATGAGTGATCTAGATGGAATTTAACCATCCTATATATTATGGGTGATATCCATAGGCCTCTTGATTGAGTAGGACTATGAAATGCATGGCCATGCTCAAATAGTGATTTGTTTCATATAGTCTACTCATTGATCAAGAAAACTCAGATTAAATTATGAAGAGTATGACACATTCCATGACTCGAGTTTAATCTAGGATATTAAGGTTAAAAGGATTAAATTGCATTGAAACATTGGTCACAAAAGGTTGCATCGAATCATCGATCTTATTATTACTTGGGTAGCAGTGATGCATTACTAGATGCCGCTCACTGTTTATAATTTTATAATATGATTTTAAAATTATTGCCAACGTAATAATAACATATAGGGTCACACACATAGAACGTTATTAAAAGGGAATTAATTTAAAGGATTTAAATATATCAATATGATTGATAGTATTTAAATTACGAATTTAAATTAATAGGATAATTTATATATATAGGTATATTAATTAAGTAAGACTTAATTAAGATATATATATATATATATATATATATATAAATTCGGATTTTACAAATTAGGGTTTTGAATAGTGGTTTTTATTTTGCTATATATATGATATGTAGCCTCCACTTTGAATATACATCTCATTTTTCATAACTAAACCCTAGCCGCTCTTGAGAGAGAAGCTAGAGAGAAAAGTTCTGAAAATCCGTCCTTGGTGGCTAGTACCATACTCCCTTTTCTGCAGATCGTAGGACGATTCGTGCAGAGCGTTCGTGTGGATACCGTAGAGACGCAGTCCGCTTGAATTGCGTTGGAGATTCGACCGGATCGGTTCTAGCAAATCTAATCGGTAAAATTTCTACCCTCTGAATTAATTGATTTTCGCATGGATCCTGTTTTAGGGTTTCGGAAATTGCTTTAAAATTTTAATTTCCGCTGTGCGTTTCTGTGCCGAAGCCCTACAAGATACTCTATGTTTTGACACCACGTTCCTAAGGAATGCTACTTCCTCAAGCCAGAACTCGCATTTCTTCAGCTTGGCATATAGCTTATTTTCATTAAGCCTTTAAAGTATCAGCTTAAAATGGTGCTCATGATCTTCACGGCTTTTGGAATAGATGAGGATGTCATCAATAAAGACAATAACAAACTGATCTAAATATTCTTTGAATACTCGGTTCATCATATCCATGAAAGTAGCAGGAACATTAGTCAATCCAAAAGACATGACTAATTGCACGTACCGAGTTCTGAAGGCAGTCTTTGGAATATCCTTAGTTTTAATCTTCAGCTGATGATATCCAGAACGAAGATCAATCTTTGAAAAGAATTGTGCTCCTTGTAACTGGTCAAACAGGTCATCAATGCGAGGTAAGGGATACCTATTCTTGATGGTGACATGGTTCAATTCTCGGTAGTCAATACAAAGTCGCATACTCCCGTCTTTCTTCTTTATGAATAAAACAGGAGCACCCCAAGGAGATGTACTAGGACGAATGAAACCGATGTCTAATAACTCCTCTAGTTGAACTTTTAAATCCTGAAGTTCAATAGGAGACATTCGATATGGAGTTTTAGAAATGGTTTTTGTACCTGGTTCAAGGTCAATAAAGAGTTCAACATCACGTTCTGGGGGTAGACCGGGAAGTTCTTCAGGAAATACATCAGGAAATTCTCTAAAAACAGGAATATTATTCAAATCTGACTTGTCTTTATTCAAATCCATAATATGGGCTAAGAAAGCTTGACATCCATTTTTCAATAAACGAATAACTTTGTGGCTTGATATGACAGTGACTGATTTTAGTGGTTTAGTTGCTTGAATTCGCATAACAGGTTGGTTAGGAATATGAAAACTAACAACCTTACGAAAACAATCAATTTTGGCATGATGAGTGGTTAACCAATTAATTCCTAAAATCACATCAAAAGCAAGTATCTTTAAAGAGATAAGATCAACAAGTAATGTGATAGTGCCAACTTGGATCAAGCAAGATTTATAAACTGTAGATATAACGAAGGTTTCACCCAACGGAGTTTCAACAGACAAGTTAAAGTCCAATTTCTCCGGAGTCAAGTTTAAACGTTGAGCACAAGAATGAGAGATAAAAGAATGGGTAGAACCGGTATCTAGTAAGGTATAAACTTCGTAAGAATTCAAGATTAGCTTACCCGTAATCACCTCGTTCGGGTTCCTCGTGTCTTGGCCAGTCATGACAAACGCTCTTCCAGGAACCGCTGATTTCGACTTATCCAGGACAGCCCTTGGAGTCATCATCCCCGCTGAACTTGGTTTTGCTACAGAACAATCCCGAGCTATGTGACCTTCCTTTCCACAGTTATAACATACATTGGATTGTTGTGGACAGTTTGGGCTAATATGTCCCTCTTTCCCGCATTTGTAACATCTAACTAGCGGTCGTTCTCCTCCCCTAGAATTTTTTGTTGGTGCTGGTGCTGCTGCAGATGTCTTCCCGTCATTGTTGAATCTCCTCTTTTTGAAATTTCCACTTGACTCACCTCTCCTATTATCATGGCTACGATTACCACCCGAGTGGTTACAGCCTTTGTCCGTATTTTTCCCTCCTCGCTGGTTATCATCGTTCTGATGACTTCTATCACCGATATGACCCTGGTTGTGGTCCCTCGATTGAGTATACGCATTATCTCGCTCTAATAATTGAGCCATGTTGACAACATTTGAATACAGAGAAAATTTATGAGAGATAAGGTATTGACGAATCTCAGGTTTTAGACCTCTCAGAAACATCCGCGTCATACGTTCCTCATTTTCTACCAAATGAGGTGCAAACCTGGATAACTCCGCGAACTTCGCCTCGTACTGGGACACCGTCATGTTGTTCTGTTCCAGTCTAATAAACTCTACCTCCTTCATATGATGAATACTTTCAGGAAAGTACTTGTCATTGAACAGTTTCTGAAATTTTTCCCAAGACATGTTGAGTACGGCTAGCTGGGTACGCTTCACAGATTCCGACCAGTAATCTGCATCACCACGGAACATAAAGGTGGTGAATGGAACCTTCTGTTCCTCCGTGCAACTCGAGACATCGAATATCTTAGTCATTTGCTTAACCCACGTTTCTGCCTAAATTGGATCGGGCTTTCTCTAGAAATCTGGTGGTCCCAACTCCTTGAACTGCTTGGCTATGACAAATCGCGTGTTGCTATCATTTCCACCCGTATTTTGTACAAAAGCCTCCCTCGTCTGATTTTGCATTAACTGCAAAAAGCTTCTAAATATCGCGTCATTCATCTTTTGCTCGGTAGTGTTGTTTATATTAGGAATATTGCCTTCCTGTTGCACGTTCTCTTAGTTGGTAATCAAAGGTTGTTCCACAGTCTCATAGACTTCATTATTAACGTTCTCAGCTGTCATTCTTAAAAACTGCCATAAAATAGGGGTTAATTAAATAAATTAGCATATCACATAATATCCCTATATTATGACCGACCAACAAATAAGCTTAGGTAGGACACACTAGCGAAGGATTTACTTGTCTCTCCCCTCCTAGTTCTATTCCCCGATCTCCACCAGAGACCATATCCTTAAGCTCTGATACCAACTGTGACGCCCCCAAAATAGGTATACATCACCCATTCTGAGTCGCCAAATACATGGTACAAAAAACAACTACAACTTTATTATTACAATTATCGTGCAAAATACGACAACACATACTGCGAGTTTAAATACAAATATTGTCTTCTAGACAATATCAACACTCAAATAAATTTCTCATTACAATTATTAATGCACTATTTTAAAAAATAGTGAGGACTACTAAAACTGCTATCTTGAATCATCACTCCATACCCCGGCTAGTCCCTGCTAAATTCTCACCTCCTAAGAAGAAAAATGGAACAAAAAGGAAAAGGGTGAGCTCAACTAGCCCAGTAAAAGAATATTATGACTAAGATAATATACAACAAATTATCCTTAGTCTTCAACAGGGAAAAATCTAATAGAATACAATAGACAACAAGTTTTAGATCAACAACTACAGCGAAAATAACAATTCATTAGAAGAATTAAGTAGAGAATGAAATCTACGATCATCTATGAATTTAAAAGTCCATCATCAATATTTTATCCCTGTAACATCAATTAATATACATCTTAAATCAAATATTCATCTTTGCACTATGGGCCAAAGATATTCATTTGTATCACCAGTTGGTCATGTTCATCGCGACACCTGTTCATCTTTACACTACGGGGCCAAATATATTCATCAGGTAATCATTCATCTTTTCACTACAGGCCAAAGATATTCATCAAGTATCACCATTAAGGACTGAGGATGATGAAAAATATTTTAGAGAACGAATACAGTGAGACAGAAGAACATATATTAGAGATTCGGATTTCGATTTATCCAAATTCAATAATACTCCATAATGACCAAGTGTGAAGTAGAATTCAAAAATAAAGATCAAAACATAGATACAATCAAAGATAGTAACCATAAAAGACATCTGGGATGAAAAAGAGAAAATTTCATTTTTCGGTGAATAGTGCCGTATTTGTGAATAGTGTCGTATACGTGAATAGTACCGTATACGTGAATAGTAACCCCGAAACAAAAAGGTAAAAATTTCACAATAAAATTCATAACAATTTCTCACCATAATGATATTGAAGAAAATAATATCATTTAAGAAGAAAATAACATCCCTTACCTCAAAGAAACAGTACTTCGAAATGAAAGGTCGGGTGTGATGTTGAATGAAACTTGTACTAAATAGTAACTCTCAAAGTATCTAAATACTCACAAAATACGCTCAATAATATAGAGAGAGAGAAAGAGAGAAAGCTTATGTTTCTGGTGTGATATTCAATCCTAACCTAAGCACCTATTTATAGGAAAATGCTAGCATGCCGAAGCAGACTTGACCTGCTACCGGATGGCTTTACCTGCTACTATTACCACCCACCACATTTGAAATAAAATTTGAGCACATTTCTCATCAACCAAAAGTGGGGCCCACTCAATTCTAGAATTTTCCACCAAAAATCATTTATAACATAATTTTTGAATCAGTCACCTCTTAAAATTCATAACAAATCATACATTCGTTTTTAACGGTTCAAAATTTGTGGACATATACTCAACTTATATATGTATAACATATCTAAAAATCACAATGATCCAACGGTCGGATTAAAAATTATAACTCACGCAATATATCTCAAGAATAGTGATTTGATTTTTAATACCTCCATTCCGACAAAAATACCTCAACATTAATTCCTTCAATTATAACCACATAAAATAGATATATCCATCAATTATATCCACTTAAAATAAATATTTTCTTATCATATAAATCAATAATTAATTATTCACAAATAATATTACAGAATCACAATTATGACAATCAGGCCGTTCCCAGGAAAGCGGGGGCTTTCTGATAAGGATTTCTCCTTAGTGACGCGCAAATTAGGTGACCAAACCTCTCCTTAGATAGAAACTTTCTAGACATTGCCAATAATGCTATCTAATAATATTATTCAAATAATATGAATTATTGATCTGATAATGAGAAATACTATGCAGTGACAATTATTGAAATAACAATAATATAAAATATCAATGCAGCAATTATTGAATCAATAAAATAAAATATTGAAAAGTAATTACTGTAACAATTATTGAGTAGTGCCTTCTTACGTAAGAATCAATAATTCAAAAATAATGTGCAATACCGTGTGCTACTGTGCAACCACGCGTATTACTGTATTTTAACCACCGGGTAATCCAACAGTGTTAACGGTAACAACTACGCCGTTATTTATAAAAACTCAAACTTGTCATTTTCTTCATCCGACAGTTATTCTGTTATGAGGCCCACGAATGGCTGTGCCGTCGTACGAATATTCCCCGACATCAAGAATATTCCACGACCAAACGAATATTCCTCGACAAAAAAATGAATATTTTATAAACACTTGCTTATTTTGTAAAATTTGCACATTTCACCCATAACCAAAGTATTATATCAAATTAACTCCTAATTATTTCAAGATAATAAATAGAGAAAATTGAATTTTATTCATAATAAGTTGGAGTCTTACACCATATACATGGTGAAATTCTTCTGTTATTTCATTCTTTATTATTATGTTGGAATATCCTGTTTGTGCTAATTTCGCATGATCTGGTTCCATTTTTATTATTATGTTGGAATAACATGTCTGTGCGGTCTATCGCATGCCTGGTGAATTCTGTTGTTATTGCATTCTTTATTATTATGTTGGAATATCCTGTCTTTGCGGATTACGCATGACCTGGTTCCATTCTTTTTTATTCTGTTGGAATATCCTGTCTGTGCGGATTACGCATGACCTAGTTCCATTCTTTATTATTCTGTTGGGAATAACCTGTCTGTGCGGTCTATCGCATGCATGGTGAATTCTTCTGTTATTCCATTCTTTATTATTCTGTTGGAATAACTTGTTTATGTGGATTACTGCATGCATGGTGAATGATCCTTTGTATTCATTTCTTATTAAATTGTGGAAATGATCTGTTTACGTGGATTACCGCACGACGGGTTACAATCCATTTGCAGTTTCGTAATTTTTTGGACATTCAAAAATTCTGGAAAAATTTGGGAGGAGGATATTATGATAAGTTTTCTAACATCTCCAAGTGAAATCACTAAAAGAGGAGTTGTAGATTTTTGTATGGACTATTTTTAACAAAGCACGAAAAAGTAAAAAAGGAAAAAAAGCTACTACCCAAAATTTTATAAGGGCTGTTTCGGCCACTTAATTTGTGAGAAAAATTCCGGCCTTTTGAGAAATGAAAATATATTGTATAAAGTACCTCCTGTCCAAAAATAAGCTCATTCTGACTTAAAATGAGCAAGTTATAACAATTTTAATATTTAGGTTTTTTTCGACTAAGAACGCTATAACCGGAGTTCTATAACTTTGATAACCATGAAATTTAAATTGGAAGCTCACGTTAACATGTGTAAGATCCTGCCAAGATTTGAGAATTTTTGGAGTTAACTTGAGGTAGCTAATTTCTTAAGGAATTAATTAGAAATTGATTTTTGAAAAATACTTGAGGGAGTTAAAAAATTATGAAAAAATACTTGTTGTGTATGAAATATATGTATATATGTTTGGACAAAGGATAGAAAAATAATAAGTTGATTTGGTAATTTTTCATAAAAATATTTTAGATACGAACATATGAGTTAATTATGTTATGTGAAGTTGAAAAATTGGTAAATAGGATTTTTTTGGCTTGAAAATACTATAAAAGGTATATGCAGATTTTTGATGAGGGATTTGATCATTGGTGATGAAATCTTACGAGTATGGCATTTTTGAATGATTAAATGCATTATTTGGTAAAGTTTAAACAATTAAAATAAATTGTTTATAAGTTTAAGAAATGATTAAAATATTGTTATAATATTAATGATATTAGATTATGAGATTATTAAGTGATTGATAACATTGGGATATTCTAAAACCCTGGATAAATTATATTATAAATGTTTAATATCTATCCTTTATATCATTTGATTGAGTCTTTATATCATTATCATGATCCGCATGCTTATATTGTATTGAAAGTCATCCGTTGCTTACATGCATAGATGGACTTGGTATGATTATGACCAGGGATTATTCGGTATAATCATGACCGTGATGTTACAAATGATGTGGTAAAAATCATCTTTGGCCCGTAGAGCATAGATGGACTTGGTATAATTATAACTAGGGATTATTCGGTATAATCATGACTGTAATTGAAAACACGAATATCCTTGGCCCGTAGTGCATGGATAATTCGTGGTCGTAATACTAATGAATATCCTTGACCATAGTGCAGGGATGATTCGATGATGTGGATTAATTATTAAGTTGAGTCTCAGCGATAACATATTGATAATACACTTTTAATTCGTAGAAGATAATAGATATCATGCTCTACTTGACTCTTCTATATACAGTTGTATGTCTTTGGCTTGTAGAACAAAGATGAATTTTTGATGAATATCTTTGGCCCGTGGTGCAAAGATAAATTTATTAGTATGATTATGAGCAAGAATTATGATTTGGTATAACCATGATTTTTGGTGTTTCAAGTGAAGATAAGCGATGAAAATTATATTCGTTCTAGGTGCGAAGAGGAATTTAGAATCACAATTATGATTATGAGTTATTCATATGATTGTGGACAGGAATTGTTGATTGATATTACAGGGAAAAAATATTATTGGTGGACTTTTAACATGGAGAAGATAATAGACCTGATGGTCTATTTGACTCTTTTAATGGATTGCTCGTTCTGCTGCAACTATGGTTGAAAAGTTTTATCATCTACCATATGTTCTAAATCTCAAATTTATTACTGATAAAGGCTATTGATGATGTAAATGATATTCTTTGCTGGACTAGTTGTGCTCACCCTTTTTACTTCACAATTCCTTTCAGGTAATAAGAGTGTAGCTGGGTCGAGCGGGGGTAACAGGAGAATAGAACGGTGGTATATAGCTGTTGAGGTTCTCCCTAAATAGTATGAAAATAATTTTATTGAGAACTTTAGATAAGTGTGTCGTATTGTATACGTCATTTGATATTTAATTTTGGTGAACCGAATAGGGTAAGGTGAACCCAACTTTGGAAGGGTGTTTTGCCACTATCATACAAGATGTCTAATAACATACAACCTTGTGTTATCATAAGAAAGGGTTGTGCACATCCACTTGTTGAGTATATCTACGAGCACTACCTATATGATCTTGGAGTTTATTTGAAATATAATTTTCACTTGGAGACAGTAGAGATAGTTATATGTCAAAAGAAGACTCACCATTGGAAAGAAGATGATAGTAATCTTCTCATTTTTCTTTGGGGTCTATTGGGTCAACCAAGAATAATTCTGTGGACATATGATATCTATCATAATCTAGACGCATGGCCTCCCATGTACGAAGGTTTCCTTGAGCACTTCCCAAAGATTTTAATTTCTAAAACAATTTTTGACTGTACTTTTATGTAAAGTACCATTGTAAGGTTGTGGTTGAGGCACCATGAGAGTTACATATATTTGTATTAAAACTCACAGTTTAACTGTGGTCGTATTCTGTACGACAGTTCAACAGTTGTATAAATGAAGTTTGTATTTGATTTTTATAGAGTGATATCTGGCGACTCAGAATGGGTCGTGTGGACCTATTTTGGGGGCGTCACAAATGGTATCAGAGCTTAGGATATGGTCGATGGCGAAGATATGAGTTTAGAACTAGGAGGGAGAGACGATTAATATACTTCACTAGTGTGTGACTTACCTAATCCAAAATTTTTACTTGATAAGTTGACAATTTGTGATATGTCATTTAACCTTTATTTTGAAGATATATTCTAGAATGATATCTGAAATACAGGAGATGAGCAATGGAAAAATCATGATACAGAGGATATAACCGGGAAGGTACAATCCAAAAAGAAAGCAAGGTATTCTCATATCTTCGAACTACCAGGTACGTAAATTTCGAGGGCAAAATTTCATAAGGAGAGGAGATTGTGAGATTCCGGCGTGAGAGTCAGTACAGGCAATCACAAGGTTAACAATGGAGGAAAATAATATCTAGTGTATTGAGAGAAAAAAAATATCAGTTACCTTTCTCTTGGGTCGTCCTTGTTCACTTATACTCTTATGTATGGTTCCCCGTGCCACCCACTCTCCTCAGACACAGCCCCCAATCCTGGTGATCTCATCCGACTGTATGCAGCCCACCTGCTCCATCTCATCACTGTTCTCCACCGAAGGCCGACTAGATCCCATCCACATTAATGCATGGCAGAGGCAACAATCAACTGTTATCTTTCATCATTACCGGTCAAAGCCTAAAATGTAGATATTTAGTTATCAATTTGGCCCAAGACTTTCAAGACCTAATCAAGATAATCCACTGACTTGACCCAATGGCTAGGCCCAATAACACTAGGACCCAATAATAATAACCCAATAGATCCACCAAAGAATTCGGCCCAATACACATAAAACATCATGACCCAACAATATTTTCACTTTCTTTTCCGTACTATAATCTTCTTCAAAATTCAAAAACATTTATGTATCTCATATTTTTCTTTTGTGCAAAATAAAATCGAAAAAAAATTACTTCCGTTATTACTCAATTATGGTCACAGTTTCGAGTGGATTAAATCTAAGCACGATATTACATGTAAATTTGAATTCTATTATGAATGGATCACAATTGCTTCCTAATTCTTCTATAGGCCACTCTCTCTATATTTTTCTATAGGGCTAAGCCAATATGATTAAAATGTAGTAATACATCATTAAAGTAAATACCTTTCTAATTCAAAAATAAGGTTGAAATGGTGCAGTACGGTAGTAGTTTTCTTATAATTTGATACCGATTCACAATTAAAAAATCTTGTACCTAAACTATACCGTACTGGATCATGGAATTATGGAACCATTTTCACACCACGTCCCGCCGTCCATGAATTAAACATACAATTTGTAAATTGAATTACTACAAAAATAAAGTTTATATTACAAAGTGTTCCTCAATCAAAGTTTTTATTACAAAATTTTTGATGAACTTCAATGTATCTCAATATTGTTAATACCTTACCGCACAGTTGAAGTTTAATTTTAATTTTATTATTTTCTATCAAAATTGCACTAGTCAACCGTGCAAGACATAATCAAAAGACATAAAGATAATATATTTCTTATCGCTCTTTAATATCGAACCGATAAAAATCAAAGTTAGTAGACCTTTCGATTCAATTTGGACCAATAACCCGATTTTGATCAAAATCCGAGTTGACTAGTTGACCATCGATTCAACCTCCCGGTTAATTAACTTAAATTTTAATTTTTTTTATTAAAAAATTATAATATTAAAATTAATCACTTTTATTAATATTATAACTAATTTTTATTATAATTTATTTTATAAAAATATAAAATTTAAATTTTTTATTAATTATTAAAAAAATATATTTTTTACGTATTAATGACTTGATCAATACCGATTCGACCACAAAACCTATCTCCCAGAACCTTTACCAGGTTTGATGAACAATGTTTCTGAAACCTATTCCAACCACTACATATAACTAGTGTACCATCCTCAGTTTCCCCAAATTCTCAATTTCTCTGACAATGGCTGCTTCTTCTCTGAAAGAAACCCTAGGTGACCTGAACAAGGACTCATTTGTGACCCTATTGTCGAAGCTGATAGGGGAATCGAAATTCGTGCAAAATAACCCACCGGAGCTGATCCCGGAGGAGGACAGAATCGTCAAGCACGTGCTCGACGCCGTAATCCCCTTCAGCACCACCACTGGAGGCGGCCCTCTGATCGTCAACCATGTCACTTATATCCCCAAAAGAGGGAACCTTATTGTAGAATACCCAGGAACTGAACCTGGCAAGATCCTTTCTTTTGTTGGAATGCACATGGATGTTGTCACTGCTAACCCTGATGATTGGGTACATTCTCTGTCGATAAATATAGATATTGATTTTGTTTTTTTCTACTGTTTTGGTGTCTATCTGTGAATTTGATTTATACCCATTTGAAGACATGTGATTATAAATGATGGGTATTGTTTGAATTTGCTTATGCATATGAAATTTTGAGGCTCATAAATAATGGAGGTTGATTATAGTATTGCCTTATTGAAATTGTTTTTTTCTGGTTTGTTTTGCACTTGATAGATTTCAAGGGTTATTTTGCCAAGCAAAAGTAACTATAGTTGTGCAATTGAGTCCAGTGGCGGCCCTAGAAATTTTCGGTATGGGAGCGAATTTTCTTTGAAATAGGTCTATTTTGTACAAAAAACAAAAGAATCTTTTTCACCCCTATGTATAAAGAAATTGTAAATAAATTGTGAGTGATAAATTTTCGGTATAATATTTTTAATACATAAAAGTGTTGATCTTTACTGTTTTTCATTTGAAAACAAAATAATATATGAAAGCAACTATTAATTTCTTGAGACATGTTATAATTAGAATACAAAAGATATTATTAATTGGGAATTGATATTTTCACAAGTAAAAGCTATAGTTTCTCAAGCTCCCTCTCACATGATTAGTAAATGGGTCCACATTCATGTGAGAGGAAACTTGTTGAAATATCAAATATTACTTGTGAAAATAATAATTCCCTATTAATTTGTTGTATTAGAAAAAAGAGTATTACAATTTTATTAGTATTATAAAAAAACACAATGTTTTTATATTTATCATCCCAATCATATTACCATAACATTAGTATTAAATAGATGCTCGATAAACTTAAGAGTAAAATTAAACATAAAACATAAATATATCCTTAACACTCATAAAGTTTAGAAATGTTATTCTTTTTGTGAAAAGGAGAGAGTAATATTTATGTCTGTATTCTCTAAAATTAAATTCATTTGCATTAATTTAAAATTTTAGATTTTTACAAAAACTTTAAAAATTTAAAATGAAACACATTTATTTTAAATGGATCAAATAATTATTATGAATTTATATTTTCTAAAATATACTATTAGGTACCCTATATATAGGAAAATTTCTGCAAAAGTCCTTGGGGGCGCGGCCACCACTGTCCCTAGTGTAGGGCCGTCCCTGATTGAGTCTATGTTGTTTTACTGTTTCATTTAGGGGATTTTATTTATTACAATTCAGCCAGTTTTAGGTTTATTTATTGCCATTAATGATGCTTTCCCTGTATGTAGTTCAAGAAGTTAAAATTGAGGCAATGTTTTAGCCTCTGTGAATTTTGCAGCTTTCGTGTTATACTTGTCATCTTGCAGAATATGTTATGTTATATAATCACAAGTTTGAACTTTTCTTTAGAAATTGATGTTTTGGTGTTTTGGTTTTTGAATAGGGAACAAAAGTTGGCATTTTATTGTGTGATGAGTATACTTATAATCATAGAAGAGTATTTGGAAGCCATTTATTTATTCTAAAAGGCAAACCAGTTTTTTTTTACCTTTTCTGGATTTTAATTTTTCAGGGTTGCATTAAAGGTTCAAGTATACTGGATGCCTTCAATTGCAATAATTCTTATGATATTTAATCATTATTTCAATATAAGGGGGATTATGTCTACAAAAAATGTATTCAATTTTTCATCTAATATACTGATTCATGCATCATATGACAAGAACACGTGCAGACTTTTGATCCTTTCGCGTTGAGCATTGAGGGGGATAAACTACGGGGCCGTGGAACGACTGATTGCTTAGGACATGTTGCCCTGGTGGCTGAACTTATGAGGAGACTTGGGGAGACGAAGCCAAAACTAAAGTCAACTGTGGTTGCAGTCTTCATCGCTAGTGAAGAGAACTCATCTATTCC
The DNA here is from genome assembly GCA_020205505.1 of Panax japonicus. Taxonomy (NCBI): domain Eukaryota; kingdom Viridiplantae; phylum Streptophyta; class Magnoliopsida; order Apiales; family Araliaceae; genus Panax; species Panax japonicus. The sequence goes on from CM035114.1 coordinate 20,290,866, forward strand.
AGGAGTTGGTGTGGATGCACTAGTGAAAGATGGATTGCTTAATAAGTTAAAGCAAGGTCCTTTGTAAGTAGACAGAGAGTCTTTTATCAACTGCATGCATTGGGTTTGTTTATTCATAACTAATGGTGTTTGTTTATCTGCACAGGTTTTGGATTGACACAGCAGATAAACAACCTTGCATCGGTACTGGTGGAATGATACCCTGGAAACTTCATGTTACTGGAAAGCTATTTCACAGTGGTCTACCACACAAAGTAAATCATTCTAGTCTCCTATTCTTTGTTTGCACGTGCTAAAGTACTAGCATATTCAATATTTTTGGGGAAAAAACCCTCCAAGAGTAGTCATAGATAAGCATATTGAATACTTGATGGATATATAAGTGGTAGAATATGGTAGTCTCTTCTTTGAGCATGCCAACGAAGGAAAAAAGAAAGGAAATAGAGGGAAGTGGAGAGTTATTGAAAGAAGAGAGAGAAAAAAGATAAAATTTTATTTTTATAGAACAGGTTTATGATAAAATGTATACTAATCTATAAGATAGTTTAGTTTGATTTAGTTGGTGGTTGAATCCTGTATTGACTATGCAACCCCCCCTTTCCCTCCCTCCCTCCCTCCCATCTTCTCTTTCTTAATAGGTAATAGATATCAGAAAGCTACAATTAGTTAATCTGTTTGCTTATACTTTCTTTCTTTGTGACTTTCAGTATTCTTTGCTGTATGTTTCTCTTTCCATATTCCCTTTGCCTTTTTCTTTGGCATATATAAATGCACATCTTGTTTGCCATTCAACATTACTATAGTAAACTATCTCTTATCAAAAGAATTTCATTCACTATTCATTTTATTTATTTATGCTTGTTCCGTCTTTTGCTCAATAAGGTTTGTAAAATCATAAAGCTAACTAGTTAGTGGTGCAGAAAAGATAAACTTTGCAATTAATGTATTTGCTAAATGAACAAAAAAAGAAAATCAGTGAAACAATAATTAAGGGATTGAAACAATGGTTTGATCTAGCACAATGAAGCACTAATTAAGGGATATAAGTTGTTGGAAGAACGCATGATGATGACGTGTAAATATCATATTATAGAAAGTATGGTGGGTCAATTTGTTGAAATAATAATAGTTGGGGGTAGTTAGCAGACTCAAAAGGCTAGGACTGCAGAATAGTTTTAGCTTGCATCAGAGCATCTTGGGTTCAATGTACTGATATATAGGAATGAAGGAAAAACTTACATATGTATGACATAATTTTATGTTTTCGATTTTTGTACTTGAAAATATGCAGGCTATTAATCCTTTGGAGCTTGCTATGGAAGTTCTTAAAGTGATCCAGTTGAGGTTCTACAAAGACTTTCCTCCTCATGCTAAAGAAGAAGTATATGGCTTTGCAACGCCATCAACCATGAAACCAACTCAATGGAGTTGTAAGTTTTTAGTCAATAAGTGAAATATATGGCAAAAATATAAATCGCTTGTTCTTTTGCTTCTGCTGCTTTTACTCCTGTATTCATTTATTTCTTTTACAGATCCAGGAGGTGGGATCAATCAAATTCCGGCTGAGTGTACCATTTCAGGAGATGTCAGGTTTATATTCTTTGAATATACGTTTTTTAAAGACTTGGATGTAAGAATGATGTCTAACCATGTTTCATTCCTGTTGCAGGCTGACTCCATTTTACAAGTATGCAACTAACTCTTTATCATTTAATCATTTTGTTATTGCTTATGTAGAAGTCAAATACTTCCAATGGTGATCGGTTTTGACTTGTGGGTATCTCCAAATTGTGTTCTGAGTTTTCTTTTGAATTTTGATAACCTTTCAGCATATCAGATGTGATGAAGAAGCTACAAGAATATGTCGATGAGTTAAATATCAATATAGAGAAGATAGATTCAAGAGGGCCCGTTTCAAAATATGTCCTACCAGATGAGAATTTGAGGGGAAGGTGTGTTCTTTCTTTTCTTTTATAAATCTATTTGACAAACAGGAGGATAGTAATAACTAACCTTCAAGTGTCTTTCCTCCTTAACAAAAATGGTTTGATATAAATTATGCCTAATCTAAAGTACTGAAGTAAATGTATAATGTTATTTTATCTTATATATATATATATATATGGTTTGAATCTTAAGCTCACTCTTTATCTAGTTCACCTTGCTCACCCCTCTTTAGCGACGGATCGGGCGATGATTCGGTCCGTCGTTATATATAGAACCGTCGTCTATATGTTGTCCGTCGCTAAAAACTAAGATGACGGTTCTATATATAGCGACGAATCGAATCGTCGCTAAAAGAGGGTGAGCAAGGTGAACTAGATAAGGGGTGAGCTTAAGATCCAGACCGTATATATATATATATATATATATATATATATATATATATATATATATATATATATATATAGGAAAAGGAAAAAGGGAGCGTGTGTCTTAGACACACACACAAGCTTGTGTGTGTCCTATTATTTTAAGAGTTTTTATTAATGGCAATTTTGGCACTTCATTACTTTCATTAATGGTTGTTTTGACATTTCACCATTTTATTAACCAAAACTATGTCGTATCAAGTACATGACACGTGTGTCTAAGACACATACTCCCTTTTTCATATATATATATATATATATATATATATATATAGACTAAAAGACAAATTACACCTCAAACTTTATACCACTATTGATTTTTACACCCCAAACTGAAAAAGGTGTCTAAGTACACCCCAAACTTCTCTTATGCTTAACAAAAGGCATACTTTCGTCACTTAATCGGTCAAAAATGACCGACTAAGGGATTTAAAAGGGTATTCAAGTCTTTTCCTTATCTTCTCCAACATTGAACTGGAATAAGCTACCAAAACTCTCCTACCGCCTTTGCTTTTACCGTCAAACCCATTATCTCCAAGCCGATGGAAAATTCTTGCCAAAAACCCAAAACCCTTCCAATTCTTGTCGTTGTCAAAACATAAAACCCTACCCTGAAGAGAAAATGGCACGAAAGCGATCCCCTCATCTGAATGACCTTCATGCTGCTTCATCTGATACTGAAATAGAGGAAGAAGTCTCGATCGATGAGGAGGAGGAAGATCAGAAACAGGAATCCATGCACTGACGAAGGAAAATCTGAAGCGTCTGAAGAAGAACCTTTAAGCTTTCAAAAATCAGAATATTTTGGAGAGAGAAATAAGCTTTGATTCTATTGAAAATGAAAGAGACTAAAATAAGGGGATTAATATGAATGCACAATAGACAATTGAAGCAATGGCAAGGTGCATATTTGTTACCCGCCAATGGTTTGAATCCATTTGTGATCTCTTTATTGGCCTTGGTAAGAAACACTTTGGAATTTGAGGAAATTCTCTCTAACTCTAGCAATAATGTTTCTTGAAATCTTGAGGGTAGATCTCTAAATTCTGAAACTAAATCATCCTCGTCTACCCAACTGGGTTGTTTTGGTTTTTGGGTCTTGGGTCTTGGGTTTGAGGTCTGTGGTAATAATAATGGGTTTGGTTGTTTTGATCTTTGGTGTGGTTGGTTTGGTTAGATTTGAGGATTTCTTTGCGGAAAGTGAAGTGAGTTTGGTTGAATTTGATGGTTTTGTGGTGGAATTAAGCTTCTTGAGCTGGGTTTTGATAGTGGGTAAGTTTGAATCTGTGGTGGGTTTGATGAATTTGGTTTTGTTTTTGAGTAATGAAATATTGGATGTGAGCTTGAGAAACTCGGTTTGGTTCTTGGTCGAACTGTCAATGGTGGTTTTGGTGAGTTTGGTTTGGTTTGGTTTTTGGATGATCCACTTATGGTAGAATCGTTGTGCTGGTCTTGGTGAACAGATCTTTTGATCACATGATTGGATGGATGAAAAATTCCATCAACCCAAAAATCAATGGTGTCGCTGGAAAAGAATGCAACTCAGTTTCTACCAATTCCACAGCCCAAGAAACAGAATCAATCTGCTACACAAATGATGCTGAGTATGTGGATCCGAATCCTGGTCACTCCTTTGAAGATGTGGAAAAACATGTATTTGGTTCTGGCTCCATTCCTTCAATGTCTGGTTTTGTTGAACAAGCACTATCCTTGTCACAAAACCTCTCACAAACAGTTATGAAAGGCTTCAAGCCTGAAAATGTGCCCATTTACGCAACATTAGTAGGCGAATTCGCAGTATTTGACAGGTGGATTCGTTACATGACAGTGGATTGGACTTTGGGATTTACTTTCAAAACATACCCACAACTCTGTTTTACAGAAATCTGAGGAAATTGAAGTATATATTAAAGTTCCATGAGTTTGATTTGAAGTTCAAGAAAGATGCTAGAAACGGGAAGTTGCCAAACTTGACGGTGATTGAGCCAAGGTACTTTGATTTAAAGGGAATCCCAGCCAATGATGATGACCCATCACTTGATGTTGCTAATGGGCAGAAATTGGTGAAAGAGGTTTATGAGACATTGAGATCAAGTCCTCAGTGGAATGAGTCCCTTTTGCTAATTACTTATGATGAGCACGGTGGGTTCTATGATCATGTCCAGACTTCTTACGTTAACATTGCATATCAGGTTTTCAAGAAAATACCCCGGAAGAATGTTGTCGTGTGGAATGCTATGTTAAGTGCGCTAGCGATGCATGGGAGGGGACGTGTTGCTTTGGAAATGTTCCCTGAGATGGTACAAGAAGTCAAGCCAGACGATTATGGATGTGTTAAGTGCTTGTAGTCACTCAGGTATGGTCGATCAGGGTCGCCATCACTCAGGTTTGGAAATCTTCGAACGCCTCTTTTAGCTCCTGTAGAAAAATGGGTGTTTGTTTAAGAGAGAGAAAGTTAGTTATGGAGGAGAGAGAGAGAGAGAAGGGAAAGAGACTAAAAGACAATGTGCACCCCAAGCTTAATGTCAATGTTGGAGAAGATAAAAGGAAAAAGACTTAAATATCCCTTCAGATTCACATTACAGCCTTAGCCGGTCACTTTTGACCGGCTAACTGACGAAAGTGTGCTTTTTGTTACGTTTAATTGAAGTTTGGGATGTACTTACACACTTTTTTCAATTTGGAGTGCAAAAGTCAACAAGGGTGTAAAGTTTGGGGTGCACATTGTCTTTTAGTCATATATATACATACATATATATATGTATATATATACATACATATAGTCCATTTCAATAGCTCACCCCCTTATTTTACATACCATACCATGCTCATCCTCTTTAACGACGGACTATGCGACGATTCGATCCGTCGCTATATCAGAGAACCGTCGTCTTAAGCTTTTAGCGACGAACAACATATAACGACGAGTCGAACCTATAGCGACGGACCGAATCGTCGCCCAGTCCGTTCGGTCCTTCGCTAAAGGGGGTATGCAAGGTATGTAGGATCAAGGGGTATGCCCTTGATCCTTTCCATATATATATGTTTGTTTATGTGTGTGTGTATATATATTATATGTATATTTATAGATATATTATATTCACTTAATGGGTTGGTTATTTTGGCTCTTTTTAATCGTTCAGCATCAAAATAAGTTTTGATGAGGCATTTCCTGGAGTTGCTTGCGATCTTGATTCTCGTGGCTTCCATGTATTGTGCAAAGCTACTGAACATGTGGTTGGCCATGTAAAACCATACTCTATCACCGGAAGTTTGCCTCTCATAAGAGATCTGCAGGTTTGATACAATATCAATTCTTATTCTTTGACTTCTCTAGAAGTTTATATTTTCTAATATGATTTAGTAATTGTTGCTTTATAGGATGAAGGTTTTGATGTTCAAACTTCAGGCTATGGTATGGTTCTCTTGCTATTATTTATTCCAATTTCAGTTGGCGAGTCAGATATTTCAGATGATGCTGTTTATTTTTCTTTTTAAGTCATCTCTTCTTCAATTCTTCTTTTTTTTAAAGGAACACAATGCCAAAAAACATTGTGGATCACCCTTAGGTAAAATTATTGACGATGCCCGTTTATTAGCATTTGAGAAAAGATGACTACACTTAGGGTTAACATTAGGCCTCAGCCTCAAGAAATACATACAATGAAAAGACACTAGGCTACAAAAATTAAATAAGTGGCTGTCTTAGGAACATTGATGCATATGAAGAATAAAATGGTAGGACATGCGTGTTTGACAGTTCACAATTCTTCGTCAGAAGGTGATTACCTTAGGAATGGAATTTACCTAAGGCTGAGGAGTGAGAACAATTCTTTATTAGATTGGGGAGGTAAATCATAGTAGAGACATTTTTATGTCCGATGTAAAATATATTCTGATCTTACAACTTTCTTTTTCCATATTTATGCAAAAGATCTAATGATTTAGTTGTAGTGTTATTTATTGCTAATAACTTGCTACTCTCCATCTGGATAACTATTTTTTCTTCGAATGTTAGGTTTTGCATTAAATAAACTTGGACAATGTGTGTGAATATTTTTTCAATATTTAACTTTAAAGAGTGTAATTTATTATTAAATCATGGAAAACCAAATCTATGTGTCTAATGTAAAACTTATTATTTGGAGTAAAAAGTCAACAAAAAAGTAGTACTCTCATTTTCAGAAGGAATTAGTACTATTTAGTGATCGGAAAAATCAATAAAAAATAAATCTATATATGCATTAGTGAAGCCTACCTTTTTTTATTTTTCCATTCGTAATTTCCTCGATGATATTCAGTATTTTTTCTAGAGCTTTAATTCTTTAACTTTCTTTCTGTGATTCGCTTTCATCACAGTTAGTTTAGCTGGTCAAAACTTGTTTTCATTCACATGTTATATGTGATTAATTGATACATAGATAGACTTAGAAGATTTAGTGATCAAGAGGATGAAAGTTTCTTATTGTATGCAGGCTTGATGGCTACATACCATGCCAAGAATGAGTACTGCCTTCTTTCTGACATGTGCCAAGGGTACCAGGTGTTTGTCAGTGTCATTGGCCAATTAGAAGATTGATGAGGTTACACAATCCCAAGCTGGTAGTCATACCAATCATAAACTTGGATGACATGGTATTAACCAAAATAAGCTTTGTGATTGATTTTCCATACTTAGTTTGTAAAAAAGGATTCTCCTATGATGCCTTTATTTGAATTTCGGCATTAAGCTGCTAATTAAACGTTGTATATTGTCAACAGTTTGCTTGCCCGATTTAAAAATTGCATTTTATTTATTTATTTTATATGATGTGCTTTGAAATTCTTGATATTGGTATCAAATCCGAGTTTGCTTTAATCTTTGCCTAGATACAATAATTATCTTAAGAGACAGCGATGGATGTTAAACTATGCAATGGGGATGCACCTTCTGTTATGAAAGGGTTGAATTTAGACAAGTTTTGTTTCAATCCCGAAAGAGAGTTGATGGTATTTCTACAAATTATGCAAATATCAAGGGTATTAGTAATAGAAAGACAAATCAGTAACTAAATATATCAAGGCTTTTGAAGATCTTATTCTCAGTCAATTTGTAATAATTTTGCTATTTGACCGAGTTGTTTTGGGTGATCGCGGTTCGGTTTTACGTTAATATTTAACTCCCCATTAAGTTGGTTTTTAAAGAGTTTCATTGATACAAGAAATATAGAGTTGATATTTTACAAGGACCTTTCTCATATGAAGTAGACCTAGCTTACTATTTATGTAACAGCTTGTAAAACTATTAAATTTAGGTTTAAATATAAATTACTAACAAACTATGTCATATTTCACTTTAGTGGTCCACCTTCTAATTTTGTCAATTAGATAATTGAACTATTAATTTTTTTCGATTTCATTCAATTGGGTCTGCCACGTCAAAAATTACTGATGTGGCATCCTAATAGGCTAAATGAGTGCTTATATGTAAAAAGAATATATATTTTTAATGAGACAAGGGACAAAAAGGTAAAATAACAAATAAAACTATAAAAAATTACACATAATATAAATTATAAATTATATAAAATTAACATTAATAATTAAGCAAATTATTGGGAAAAAAACATAATTATGAATAATTACACAAGTAACTTAACTTTTTAAAAATTACATAACAAACATAAATTAAACTTAATAAATTAACAATTAAACTAAACTAAACTAAAATACAATTAAACAAAACATACATAATAAACAAAAAAAAATTAAAAAACTAAAACTAGACATAAATTCCTCCCCTGTAGATGAACAGTAACCACCGGAGCCATAGGATTGAACCCAGTTTTCGGCGAGACCAAACCGAACAAGGACCAAAACCCCAAAACCGACATAGACACCAACTCAAACCGGAAACGAGGCACCAAAACCAGATCCAACGAGTGGATGAGCCACAATCAAGCAACAATATCTAATCAAGCATAACAACAATATCTGATTGACCAAGTACTATCAATAAATTCTTATTTACCCATCATGATAACAACAGATTAGGATGAAGAAGAAGAACCATTCCCATTAGTAGCAATATTATCTCTCTTACCAATATTATCTCTCTTAGCAAAAGTGCTTTAATTGTTATGCATCCACACCTTCAGAACTCCTTTGTCCACTCCAATTTCGCCGCAAAACTCCGCAATTGCCGCCTCGCACGTCCCTCTTCTGGATCTTCCATTCCACTCTTTCTGCGAATTCGAAGTTTTCCCTTGTCCAAGCAAAACCCGTTCTTAAAGCCTAGAAATTTTGTGGTTGGTTCTTTCTTTATAGTAGATGCTAAAATTCTAGAGCCTTAAACCCTTCTAAAGTCGCCGTAGCGTTTTATACAGGGGAAAATATCAAATCCGATGGCTACGTCTTTGCTCCTACGATCACTAAGGAGGCGAGATCTGCGTTCCTCTTCTCTAGCTGCTTATAGATCGGTAAATAGTAGGGTGCCGAGGCGGGGTAGTATGAGGAGGAGATCGGTGGTGGGGTGCAGCGTGGTCGGTGATGAAGATGAAATAGAAACAGATTTGATCGGGTTGGGTTGGGTTTTGTTTTGACAAAACTAATGATTTGGCCACCGAAATTGGCACATTTTACTTAATACCTGATTGAATTTTTAATTTATTAAATTAACTAACTGAACTAATTAAAATTTTCAAATTGGGTCGCTCTGTTAACAAAAATTGACAGACGTTAACTTTTTATCTACGTGGTGCTAAAAAAAATATAAAAATTAAAAATATTACATGTGGCAAAAATAAATATTACATGGGACAAGCGAACCCCAGAACTTGAACCGGCGGGTTCACTACCGAGTTCTTCATTAATGGAGTGAGAATGAAACCACATATCATTACACTCAGTGTGAAAGCTGTGGTGGCATTTCGGTAAAGTTTGGCCCATTTCATTGTCTTCAAATTTCGATAAGCACACGGCGCAATCTAGGCCGTCAAGGTGGGTGAGCGAGTAGACAAAAACCGGGAGGGAGGCGAGGACGGATGCGTCTAGGCCGGCGCGTGGGGACGAAAGCAGAGGCAGCGACGTTGGGGTTATTGGGGTCGACGTAGAAGACGATGTGGGTGGCGCGTTGGCGACGGGTACGGCGGCGGTGGAGATCCGAACGGATCAATCATCCAAAACTCCAACCGTAGATCTGCCCTTGCGTGGAGGAGGTGGAGGCGGTGGTGGTGGAAGAAGAGAGAAGAAGAGGAAGAAGAGGCGGGGTTTAAGTTAATTGCTGGCATTAATTAAGTCTGGTTTTTTTTTATTTTCCTTTATTTTAATATATAACGATGAAGTTGAACAGAGTCCGTGGATTATAAAGATTACATTTTTAAGTTGGTTGATGGCATTGATTAATTGAATGTTGGCATTGAATGATGGCATTGATTAAGGGAAATGTTGGCATTGAGTGATTGAATGTGTCCAGGTTAGGATTTCAGCTCATAATTTTGGTCAACGATTAACTCTTTGAAGGATTATTGGTCGTAACAAAAACCGTGAAAATTTATATAGTACATAATAGTGTACTTAGTGGAGGTGGAGGTGGTGGTGGTGGAAAAAGAGAGAAGAAGAGGAAGAAGAGGCGGTGGAGGAGGTGGAGACGGCGGTGGTGGTGGAAGAAGAGAGAGAAGAAGAGGAAGATGAGGCGGTGGAGGAGGTGGAGGCGACAGTTGTGACGCCCCCAAAATAGGTATACATCACCCATCTTGAGTCGCCAGATACATGGTACATAATTTCAAATATAACTTAATTATACAACACTCGTGTAAAATACAACAAAACATAGCTGAGAGTTTAAACAAGAATATTGTCATCTAGACAATATCCACACTCAATGGTGTCCTCATTACAATTATTATCACATTATTCCATAGAATAGTGAGGACTACTAAAGCCATTTATCCTGGACCATCACTCCATTTTCCGACTCGTCCTAGCTATATTCTCATTTCCTGAAGAGAACAATGAAAGAAAGGGTGAGCTCAACTAGCCCAGTAAGAAATATTATGACTAAGATAAGAATAAATTATCATTAGCCTTCAACAGTATAACAACTGATAGAATACAATAGACAACAAGTTTTAGATCAACAACTGCAGCGGAATAAGAAATCCATTAGAAGAGTCAAGTATAGAATAAAATCTACTATCTTCTATGATTTAAAAAGTTTTTCATCAACTTTATCGCTGAGACTCAACTTAATAAATAAACCACATCATCTCTGCACCACGGCCAAGGATATTCATGTAATCATCAATGGTCATGATTATACCGAATAATCCCTGGTCATAATCATACCAACAACTGTCCATCAATGAACTACAGGCCAATGAGGACTTTTACCACATCATTCGTCATATTACGGTCATGATTATATCGAATAATTCCTGGTCATAATCATACCAAGTCCAACTATGCACGTAAGCCAAAGATGACTTTAATCACAATATAAGCATGAGGATGATGGCAATGACATAATAATTCAATAAAACAAGTTCAAGGATAAATTTTAAAGATTTATAATTTAATTTATCCAGAAATCAATAACGTCCAAATTGTCAACATGATACTGCTTTGTAGAGTAAAATTCAAGGATAATATTCATGTACCAAAAATAATTTGGACAGAAAAAAAATATATTTTTCGGGTGAATTGTACCCCGTGAATAGTACTTCGAGAATAATATCCCGTGAATAGTACCCCGACACGAAAAGTGTCCCTGAATACCCGAGTGAATGATACTAGAGTGAATAGTAATTGGGTGAATAGTAACCCGTGAATAGTAACTCGTGAATAGTACTCCGGCACGAAAAGTACCCCGAATACCCGAGTGAATAATACCAGAGTGAATATTAACTGGGTGAATAGTAACTCGTAAAAACACACACCAAAGAAATGATATTCCATGACGAGTACAAAAGAAATGATATCTTATACGAGTATAATAGAATATACGAAACTAAAAATGAATTTTCACCCGCCATACGGTAATCCACGTAGACAGATCATTTTCATAATTTAATAAAGAATGAATACAAATGATCATTCACCGTGCACGCGGTAATCCACATAGATAGGTTATTCCAACATAATAATAAAGAATAGAATAATTGAAGAATTCACCATGCATGAGATAGACCGCACAGACAGGTTATTCCCAATAGAATAATAAAGAATGGAACTAGGTCATGCGTAATTCGCACAGACAGGATATTCTAACAGAATAATAAAGAATGAAATAACAACAGAATTCACCAGGCATGCGATAGACTGCACATACAGGTTATTCCAACAGAATAATAAAGAATAGAATAACAGAAGAATTTCACCATGTATGCGATACTTCGCATAGACAAGTTATCCCAACATAATAATAAAGAATAGAATAAAAACCCTTACGAGTATTGAAAGAAAATAACTCCCTTCATGAATACGAAAGAATAATACCCCTTACCTCAAAAGAAGACTGGATACTGGAATAGTGAGATAACAGACTTCTCTTCTTCTTTCTCTCTATAATTTCTCTCTATAATAATTGCTCTATAGCTTTAGTGAATTGGTGAAAATTAATGAAGGAATGAGCTTCTATTTATAGGAAAATATAGTTTCGATAATTGTACATTTTGGGGCTCGAAATATTACAGTATAATATATTCCTCTTTTTCTTCATTTTTAATTTAGTCCTGCAAGTATTATCAAACTTGCACCACCTCCCCTAATAGTAAATAATGTGAATCAATAGTTATAATCATGTGAAAATACGAATTACAGTATAGTACCTCCATCTATACCTCCATTTTTAACTTAGTCATGCAAGTATTATCAATCTTGCACCACTCTCCCCTAATAGTACAAGAATGTGAATCAATAGTTATAATCATGTGAATTAATAGCAATTAATTACTCATTTATTTTGTTAATTACCCGATTGGTCAATATAACCTTCAGACATCAATTATTATCAAAATAAATGTCGATCTTCACTAACACTAATAATTTCAACACAATGGAACTATCAATTTCATCTTTAATCAACACGAACTTATTCATCATTAATATTATAATTCACAATATTTAACAACTAAGTCGTTCCCAGTTTCTGATAAGAATTTCTCCTTATTGGCGCGTAATTAGATGATCAAACCTCTCCTTGACAGAACTTCTAGACATTGTCAATATTGCAAATAATAATATGAATAAGTTTGTCGTCTCAATTATTGATTTAATAATATAACATATTATACAGATGATACTGTGACAATAATTGAATCAATAATATGAGAGATATGATGCAGCAATTACTGTAGCAATAATTGAGTATAACTGAGTGACTTCTCACGTAAGCATCAATAACCAATACTGTGTGCTACTATGCAACCACGCGTATTACTGTACTTTTACTACCGGGTAGTTCAACAGTTTTAACGGTAACACTTTCGCCGTTATTTTTAATAAAAGATAATTCTGTCGTTTTCTTACTACGACAATACTTCTGTTGTGGGGTCCACCAATGATTGTGCCGTCATACGAATATTCCCTGACCAATCGAATATTATATAACAACTTGATTACTTTGCAAAATTTATAAATATTACCACAACTATAACATTATATCAAATCCACACCATAATATTCAAAAAAATATTTCGAGAAATTTAAATCTTTATTCATAAAATATTGGGTCTCACAGCAGTGGTGGTGGAAGAAGAGAGAGAAGAAGGAAGAAGAATTGATTTAATGAATGAAAAAATGCTTTATTTTTATTAGTTTTTGTTTTGTTTTATTATTTTTTTGTCATTTTTAAAACTTTAAAATGTTAAAATGAGTTAAAAAATAATTTTTTTTTATTTTCATGTCTGTGTTATTGATTGGCCACCTCATTTTTTATTTTATTTTTCCTTTTTTTTCGTTTTCACGTATGAAAAAAATTGACAGCCATTAACTAGATTTGACAGAATGACCCAATTTGAAAATTTTAATTAGTTCAGTTAGTTAATTTGATAAATTAAATGTTCAATCATGTATTAAATAAAACGTGCCAACTTCAGTGGCCAAATCATTAGATTTGATGTTTTGTTTTTGTCTAAATTTAGTTTAAGTTAATCTAAAATGTTATATTACTCTTTTGTCCTTTAAAATTAATAAAATAATTTAAAGATTGGCCTTTTTTTAACATAAGCACTGTATTGCCATGTAACCATGCCACATCAACAATTTCTGATGTGGCATGCTCAATTGAATGGAATTAAAAAAAAATTAATAGTTCAATCATCTAATTGACAAAATTGAAGGTGGATCACCAAAGTGGAATATGACATATAGTTTAAGAGTAATTTATATTTAAGCCTTAAATGTTTTTTGTGAAAATATCAATTCTCTAAATATAATGTGTGCATGATAAACTTCTTATGCATTTATGCATAGAATATATAAAAAATTGGCAAAAAGGGAGTTGAGGTAGCCCTTAAAATAACGGTCATTTTGTATAATTAAATACACTCTCTCTCATGTTATGCACAAAATAGTTTTTATAATTTTTCAAAACATAGCTATTATAAAGGGATTCCTCATGCAAGAGCATGAGTTGACCCTCACCTTCCGTGCCATGATAAATCTACAATGTATAGGATTTACAAATATTCATGAAATAATTTTAAAAAATACTTAACAATTTTTCTATATTATATAAAATGAAATTTGCCATTTTTAAAATTAATCAGTGCCTTGCACATGTTATCAATGTAGTAATAAAAAAATTGACAAAAGAGACTTTTTATGGTGTGGAATGAGAGTATCCATTTGTTGAGTTAATATGCCAATTTCTATATGAAAAAGCAAGAATTGATGATTTTTTAGATATTAGCTAGTGTCTAAGAAATTTTAATCTGCGCTAGGAGTTTGTTTTGTGTTCAAGAAATTTTGAATTCATATCATTCAATAAAACTCTGTGTTTGGATTGAAAGAATGAAATGGAGATTAGAATGATTCACTTCATTCTAGTTGAAATGAGTTATTCTATGCTCTCCCTCCCCCAAGAGCTCTCCCTCCCCCAAGAGCCTCAAGGCTCAATGATAAAAAAAACTACTCAAAAGACTTTAAGCGTGAAATCTTGGGCAAGAATGTTAAATTTTAATCGAAAATAGCAAAAAAATAGGAACAATTACATTTTCTATTATATTTTTAAAAATTATTACAACAATAGTGCACTCATAAAATATTTATACAATTAATGTATTTAAAGTTTTATTTACATAATTAGTGATTTTATTCTTCCTTTAATTTAGTTGTGTGATTTACACCTCACCCTCCCCCCACCTCATCCTCACCATTTCCTTCCTTCTCTCTCTCTTTGTAAAATCCACAATTCCCTTTCATTTCTTCTTCCCCAGCTACCACCATGACCACCACCGACGGGGATGTCGTAGAGGGTGCCACTGTGAGTCTAGTAGCAGCGGCAGACCTTACAGTAGTGGCGAGGTTGCGAGAAGTTGTAGTTGTTTTAGCAAAAGTTTGTATTGGTTGAATCGCAGCGTGGAGACAGAGTAGGTGCTCTGGTTCCGGCCGTGGTCCACCCATTTGGTTTGGTTTTGTGGGTCGCCGGTCGCTGGATTCTATGGAGGAAGACATGAAGTTGGAGAGAGAAAAAACGAGATTAATTATGGAAACACAACAACTTCTGAGTTCTGAGGCTTATTTACAAAAAGCAAGCAGACTTTGAAAAGAATTTGATATTTTTAAGTCGGCTAAAAGCCATGCTTTGTTTGATATTTTTTTCAGAGTGTAGTTGGTAGCCAAACATTCATACCAAGGTAACCAATTCAGTGTTATTAGGTTACCAATTTATTTTTGAATGTGATACAGTTGGTAGCCAAACCTTCATGTAGTTGGTTGCCAAACTTTCAGACCAATGTAACCAATTCATACTGCAGATGTAGAGGTAGATTAGTTACCTTGATATAAATGTTTAGTTACCTTGGTATAAAAGTTTGGTTACCTTTTTAAAAAGGTTTGGTTATAAACATTACATTACACATCACTCTTTTACAACACTGAATTGGGTTACCAATTCTTCACTTAATTTCCACTTTGTAATATTTAGGGTCCTTGTTCTTGTGGTTGATGTCGCAAAACTGACGAGCATGAAAGTTTATACGCCTAAAGCGTGGTTTCTTTTTCTATTTTTCTTTTTCGTGCTTTCTCCAGAAGAGATGAATGAGTTAATGGAATCGACAGAAAATGATCTCCATTTTTATATACAAAGTTTAGTTGGTGCATATTGGGAACAAAGTAGATTTTTTTTTGCAGTAGGAAAAATATTACTCAGACGAGAAGTGAAGTTTCTGAGAATATTTAAGGGAGATGAAGATTTGAATTTGTTTTTGTTGTTAAATCCAAAATATTTGAATTTGAATTATTAATTATGAAACTCCTTGATTTTAGGTTTCCTTATTATTGTGAAGTGAATACTATACTAATTCCCTAAATTAAGGAATCCTAATTGCACTAATATTATAAATAAATATGGGAAAATTATTATTTTTGTAATTATTTTGATGATACACTAATAGTGTAATTACTTTCTAAATGTTGTATATTATTGTAAAGCACCCAAAAAAATAATTAATGGTTCAATTCATTCTAATCGCAACCAAACACAATTTTTTTCATTCCATAAGAATGAATCATTTCATTCTCACATTTATTACTTCAATCCAAACGTAGTGGAAGGAATGATGAGACCTGGTAAAGGCACAAGAATAACCCAACTATAGTAAAACCCCTATTTAGGAATACTCTATATAAGAATAACCTTTATAATATTATAAAAAAATTTATAAATAGGAATAACCTCTAAATTGTAATATGTTATATACTTTTTAAGTCCCGTATTAAGAAACTATACCTCTATATAGTAATAATTTCATATATATATATATATATATATATATATGAGAGAGACAATATTAATTTTAAAAGACTACATTTTCTATAAAAGACTACATTCCCTATTAAGGATTATATTTTCCTATAAAAGACTACATTTCCTATAAAAGATCACATTTTCCTATAAAAGACTACATTTTCTATAAAAGACCACATTTTCCTAGTTTCAAAATCTAAATAATTTATGTTTTCTTTAATTTTTGTTATAAAATTTATATTTTTATTAAAGTGGATATTTTTGAGTATTCAGAAAATATTTTGTACCAATACCCCTGTTAACGCCAAGTTTCGCCGACGCGTACAATCACAGAATCCACGCACTAGAAGCTGCATAATAACAAATCACACAGAAGCTTGACGGCTTGTGCCATCGGGGGATAGCTCCCGTGTGAGAATAAGTACAGGCCGTTCACAAGGTTTAACAATGGAGGCTAAGTGTTTAGTGCATAAAAGTAGGTATTACCTGTTAATTGTAACATTGACCTTGTATTTATAATGCTCACCACCTTTAGAATCCTTCTCCGAGTCGGATTAGGACTCCTAGTCATGGTAGTTACCATAACTTGGGTCCAACACAATCTCCTTAAAAGGTGCAGGTAGAATCCAATCCAACCACTACCTTTAGAATTACCTTATTCAATCATGATTAGGATGCAGGCCCAAATAACCCCGTCATCAGGTCTGGGCTTCGGCCCAAAGGACTCGAAGAGCCGACCCCGAACCCCACACGACAAGGTAAGGTATCCCGCCCAAAGGACTCGGACACCGAACCCAAAGAGCATCCTCTAAAGTGAGGCGCCAGCCCAAGAGGACTCGGACGTCGACCCGAACACCTCCAACTTCTCCATGGGCTTCATCCCAATAGTCTCCTAAAGCCCTTCTAACGTAAGGCCTTCGGCTGACCTGAAGGTCAGTAAAATGCTCCCGAACATTGGCCCCCAGTCTCTGATTGTAAGATACTTATAATTGGAGACTTGAAAGGTCAGGTATACGAAAGGTCACGATAGCTAATGATGAGTTATCTGGGGAAGCCAAACGGTCTGTCCTCGTTTCTCGAAATGTTGCATGCCTTTCCATGCTTGGTCCCACCTTGAGCATTTAATAGCCGCCCTTGGGTAACGTACACCTACACCTATAAAAACCCCCTTTTCCCCCTCATTATCACTTTTCCCAGATTTTTCAATTCAAAACCTCTACCAAAGTATTCCGGCAAAGGCGATTTTTGGCGAACTCACCTCGCTCCTCGTTTCCCTTTGATCTCGAACTTCTTTCAGCTAATATTTGTTTCCATGGCTGATTCCAACATTAATCAAACTCCAAACGCCACTGAAACCACTATTCCCCACCTATATTGCCTACCGATCTTGTTCCGATGGACCTCCCGGCACCACCACCTGAATTTGCCACTCATGCTGCTTCCCCCACTCCTATAAGTACTGAAGCTCGAATTCGAAGCGCCTACCACTCCACGACAGAGTTTTCCCACATCAACACCCCATCTACCGTCAGTCCTTCACAGATCTCCGACATCCGAACCATCTTTAACATCCCCAAAGAATACAAGCTCCGGGTGCCCGCTTCTGACGAAAAAATGTTCTGGCGACCCGAAGAAGAGTGGGTGGCCGTCCCCCTATACGTCCTGAAGTATGGGGTTCGATTCCCTCTCCATGACTTCATCTCCTCCTTCCTTTGTTTCGTGGGGATCGGGTTCGCCCAACTCGTGCTGAACTCGTATATCCACCTAGTTGCTTTCGTCGCCCTATGCCAGGAGCTCGGGATCACGCCTGGTCTCGACTTCTTCTTTGCTTTGTTCATTGTAACCGGGTCGAAAGAGCCTGACTTGAAGCAATTGAACAAAAGACCCACCCGAACCGCTCTAGTCAAGACCCCTTCGAGCAACAAAGGGTGGCACAACCAATGGATATTCATGAAAGGTACCGACTTCCAACTCTTACCTAACTGGGCGCATCTAGATGACTCCATCGCCAAGGTGTCTAAGTTCCCTAAGGACTGGGCCGATGCCTTCAAATCCTTCTACAAGAAGTGGAGCAAGACCGAATGGAGTTTTGGAGTTTTGACAAGCTCGACCTGGCTATACCGATACAGATGTAAGTTTATCATCTCGAAGCCCCACCGAACCTTTCTAACTCCACTCATTTTCCTGACTGGTTATTTTTTCCCTTTTTCCAAAATCATTTGCAGTGACCATTTTCAAGCCCGAGGGAGCCGATGTCGCTCTGGTACCGCTTCCCAACACTGCCGGACCTATCCGTCTTCCTCTTTGCAACGATGAGGCTGAGGAGAGACAATCCCGATCGCGAGCTCTCCACCGGCTCCACATCGGGTCCACCACTTTCTGCTATCGACGCCGAACCAACAACCAAGGTCGCCTTGAAGATGAGTAGAACTGAAAGGATGGCCTTGTTGAAGAAGACAAAGAAGTCTTCCAAGCCCCTCCCCAAAGTCCTTGCCTGAGGCCCCTTCCAAAACTATACCAAAGCCAACTCCTCCTTCCCCAGGAAAGGTTGCGGTGATCGAGGATTCGGAGGACACCGAAGAGGTTCCTCTTGAACCCCGATCTAAGAAGCCCCGACTCGCTGAAGACCTCGAGCCCCAACCATCCATCAAATCGTCGTTGCCGATCCTGTCGTCTCCTCCACACCTTCTTCTCGACCGAGCTCTTCACATGGGTCACCCAACACCTGTTGGCCGAAGAGTCCTTCCGAAGTTTTCCCCTTCACCCTCTTCGATCACTTCAAACTATCGGGTGATGACGAGCGGTTCAAGGACTTCTCTTCCGAAGAGTACCTGGTCGCCTACGTCCGCGCCCAGTGCCAGGTATTTCTGAGTTTCAATTCTGTCTTGTTGTTACGCACTTGTACGTTTACGTCGATTGCTGATGTATGTGTTTACTGTAGGCCAATGCCATTCTCGCTCGAGCCATCCCTCCTCTTGCTCGAACCACGAAAAAGGAAGTTCGGCTGAGGACGGATGTACAGCTGCTTGAAGCTGAAGTTGGTAGCATGCGTTCAAATTTGACAAAAGAACTGGATCTCCATGCTGAAACCTGAAATAAGGCATCCCGAGCTGAACATCATTCTGAGAAGCTCGAGAAGAAATAAGGATCACTTCTGGTGGAGAGGGATCATTTGACCGAGGAGGTCAAGGATCAGGAAAAGGCTGTTTACGCCTTGCAGGAGAAATTTTCAGAAATGATGGCTAAAATGATGCAGGTCATGCGGGAGAACATCAGTTTAACCGCTGAAGTCAACTCCTTTCCAGAGAAGCTCATTAAGGCCCAGCATCAAGCGGTTGTCGAATATGAAGAGTCTGAGGCCTTGAACGAGAAGGTCATGACCCAGTTTGGTGATGGGTATGAAGCCTATCGTGAAAAAACTCGGGCCAAATTGACTACTGCTAGGCTCGATGCCTCCATCCTTGATTCCTCTGATGAAGAATCTAAAGCCGAAGATGACCCTCCTCCTGAATAAATATTGTTAGGACTTGTAAAATTTTTTTACTTTTTTTATTTTACTTTTTATTTGTACTTCGCCCGAATAGTAAGCGATCGGGTTTTGTAAAATTTTCAAAGTATGAATAGAATATTTTTGCTTATAAATTTTTATAATCAGTTATACTTGTGACTTATCTCAATCAGTGGTATTTTTCTGAACCTCTTGATCGAATAGTGCCCGAAGCTTGTCTGAATAAAAAATTTACAGTTTTTTCGATCAATTATACTCGTGACTTATCTCGATCAGTGGTGTCTTTCCGAACCTTCTGATCGGATTGTGTCCGAAGTTTATCCATTCGAGTACTAAGAGTCATATGAATATAGATGAAGTTAAGCATCTCCAAAGGAAACTTTCATTTATTTCATTTAAGATTGAAAGGTTACATGGATAATGAAAAGAATGACATAACTATTACTGATAAAATTTTCTAAGTCTTTCAGCATGCCATGTATTATTTACTTTCGAACCATCCATTGCTCGAAGCCGGTATGTACCTGGCTTCGGCACCTCTACTGCCTCATAAGGTCCCTCTCAGTTAGGCATCAGCTTGCCAGTGTCCCGAACAACCCCTATTTAGTAATAACCTCTCAATTAGAATACAAATAATTTGGTCCAAGTCTATTACTAAATAGAGATTTTACTGTATATCAAGTAACCAAAGCAAAATTGATCATTTAATATGTTGCTCGAGTACAAGACCATCGCCGTCCATTGACATATTTTTATTAACAATAGAAATATCATTCAAAACTGTGACTCTCATCCAAGACTTGGATAGTACGTCACATTGATACCTATTAATTTGCCATCGTCATTCACAACTTCGCCTACAGAAAGTCTGGCTTCGGTGCATTCTACACAAGGAAGTCAACAACAAAAGGCTCGGGGTTCTTTACTTATGACTTGATATGATAATGATTAACTTTTAGTGGTTTGGTTGCTTGAATTCACATAATAGTTTGGTTAGGAATATGAAAGCTAACAACCTTACGAAAAGCATGATGAGTAGTTAACCAATCGATTCCTAAAATCACATCAAAGGCAAGTATTTTCAAAGAGATAAGATCGACAGGTAACGTGAAAGTGTCGATTTGAATCAACAAGATTTATATAAGTGGAGGTAACGAAGGTTTCTACTAACGAAGTTTCAACCAATAAGTCAAAGTCTAACTTCTTTGGGGTCAAATTTAAACGTTGAGCGTAAGCAAGAGAGATAAAAGAATGGGTAGAACTGGTATCTAATAAGGTATAGACTTCGCAAGAATTTATAATTAACTAACCCGTGCTAACTTCGTTCGGGTCACTCGCTTTTTGAGAAGTCACAAAAAACGCTATTCCTGAAACCACCGACTTTGTTTTGTCCGTATCCGCCTTTGGTGCCACCGTCCCAGCTGGACTTGACTTTAGTGCACGACAAAATCGGGAAATGTGACCTTCTTTTCCACAATTATAACATGCTTTGGACTGCATCACACAGTTTGGACTGATATGTCCCTTCCCTCCGCATTTGAAGCATACAATTGGTGGTCGTCCTCCTTCCTTGAAAACGGGTGTTGGTGCTGCTGTCTTTCCATCGTTATTGAACCTTCTCTTTTTGAAATTTCCACTCCTATTATTCTTGGCCATGATTAGCACCGAAGTGGTTACCATTCTTGGCATGATAATTTCCCCCACGATGGTTATCATTGGTCTGATGGCTGTTGCCACCGGTATGATTATTATCGTGTTGCTGGTCATTACCTTTTGGTTGTGCTGACTCATTATCACGCTCCAATAACCGAGTCCTATTCATAACATCTGAGGATTATTGTCTTCCTATTGTACATTATCCTGAGTATTAATCGTTGGTGATTCAACGGTCTCATGTGCTTCATTGCTGATCTCAACATTTTCAGATAGTCATTTTCAAACACTATCACAAAACAAGGGTTAATTAACATATCACATATTATCCCTATACTCTGACCTACCAATTAAATACCAAATAAACTTAGGTAGGTCATACTAGCGAAGGAATTCCCCGTCTCTCTCCTCCTAGTTCTTGTCTCACATCTTAGCCAGGGATCATATCCCTAAACTTTGATACAAACTGTAACGCCCTCAAAACAGGTATACATCACCCATCTCGAGCCTCCAAATACATGGTACATAAATCAAATACAAACTTAATTATACAACTGTCATGTAAAAATACGACAAAACATAGCCGAGAGTTTAAACAGGAATATTACTTTATAGATAATATCCACACTCAATGGAGTCCTCATTACATTTATTGTCACATTATTTTATAGAATAGTGAGGACTACTAAAACAACCATCTGGAATGTCAATCTGTTCCCCGACGTCCCAGCTATATTCTCATTTCCTTAAGAGAACAGTGAAAGAAAGGGTGAGCTCAACTAGCCAGTAAGAAATATTATGACTAATATAATGCAGAATAAATTATCCTTAGCCTTCAATAGTATAACAACTGATAGAATACAATAGACAACAAGTTTTAGATCAACAACTGCAGCGAAAATAAGCAATCCATTAGAAGAGTCAAGTAGAGCATAAAATCTACTATCTTCTATGATTTAAAAAGTTTTTCATCAACTTTATCGCTGAGACTCAGCTTAATAAATAAACCACATCATCCCTGCTACTACGGCCAAGGATATTCATTAGTATCACGACCACAAATTATCCATGCACTACGTGCTAAGGATATTTGTGTTTTCATCAATGGTCATAATCATGCCAACAACTATCCATCAATGCACTATGGGCCAATGAGGACTTTTACTACATCATTTGTAACATTACGGTCATGACTATACCGAATAATCCCTGGTCATAATCATACCAAGTCCATCTATGCACTACAGGCCACAAATGACTTTCAACATAATATAAACATGAGTGTAAGACCCCGAATTTTATGAAATAAAAGTATTCAATTTTTCTTATAATTACTATTCAGTAAATGGTTAAATTGATAAAAGTTTAAAGTTAAGGGTGATATATGAAATTTTTTTAAAATAAGCAAGTGGTTATAAAATACTCATTGTTATCGGGGAATATTCGTTTGGTCGTGGAATATTCTTCCTATCGAGGAATATTCATACGACGGTGCAGCCTTTTATGGGCCCCATAACGAAAAGCGATTGGATGAAGAAAACGATAAAAAGAAGTTTTTATTAATAACGACGTAGTTGTTACTGTTAACATTGTTGGAATACCCAGTGGTTAAAATACAGTAATACGTGTTGTTGCACAGTAGCACACGGTATTGCACCAATTATTAATTATTACGTAAGAAGGCACTACTCAATAATTGTTACAGTAATTACTGTTCAGTTTTTTATTTTATTGATTCAATAATTGTTGCGTTGATATTTATATTACTGTTATTTTAATAATCGTCACTACACAGTATTTTCCCTTATCGAAGTAATAATTCATATTATCTGAATAATATTATTAGATAACATTATTCGCAATGTCTAGAAAGTTTTGTCTAAGGAGAGGTTTGGTCACCTAATTGCGCGCCAGTTAGGAGAAATTCTTATTGGAAAGCCCCCTCTTTCCTGGGAACGGCCTGGTTGCTAGTACTGTAATTCTGTAATATTATTTATGAATAATTAATTATTGATTTATATGATGAGGAAAATATTGATTTTATGTAGATATAGATGGAGAAAATTTTTAAAGTGACAATTGTTAAAAATTGATATTTTATCTTTTCTGATAAAACATTATTTTATTATATTATTATAATAGAATAGTGATGATATTTTTACAATGAATGTGGGATATATGAGTATATGAGGAGGAAGGGTATTTTTGTTGCACTAAATGATTAACACATGTTTTGTGTGTCAGTGGACCCCATTTCTTGACTGAAATTTGATTATAGCCTGAAAAATCGTCCGTATGTGGATTTCGGTCGATTTCTGTTTCGAATTTAGAAAAACTTTCTTTTGCAAAGTTGTAGAGAATTGAATTTCCTATAAAAAGTCGCGAAATTCGAATTTTCTGATAAAGGGCTATTTATTATGAATTATTGAAGTTTCGAAATAATTGATTTTTGAAGTTTTAAATAATTTTTAAAAGAAAAACGTTTTTAACAAGTGGGTGGGCCCCACTTGCACATGTTAGATGCTGAATTCAGATTTCTTGGGTGTGCGTAAGAAAATTTTATAAATATATTATTAATTTATTAAATTTTCTACTTTGGTGTTCTAAGCAATTTCCTATAAACAGGTGCTTAGGTTAGAATTAAAAATCACACCGGAAACTGAAGTTTTCTCTCTATTTCTCTCTCTATATTATCGAGTGTATTCTGGTGAGTATTTTGATATCTTGAGTGTTACTATACGGTGCAAGTTCGTTCAGCGTTATTCCAGTCAGAAGTACTGCTCTTTTGAGGTAAGGGATAGTACGAGATTGTAAGGGATAGTAAGGGGTGTTATATTCTTCTTAAAATGATATTTTCTTCAATATCATTATGCCAAAATATTGGTTGAATTTTTTTTATCAAATTTGGAACTTTTTTATGTCGGAGTTACTATTCATGAGTTACTATTCACGAGTTACTACTCACAATTTACTATTCATGAGTTACTATTCACGAGTTACTACTCACGATTTACTATTCATGAGTTACTATTCACGAGTTACTATTCATGAGTTACTATTCACGGGTACTATTCACTACAAAATTGGTTTCTTTTTCTAACCAAATTATAGTTGATTTATGAATATTACTCTGGAGATTAAAACAATGTATTGATTATATTGAATTTATTATCATATATAACATTTTTATAACCCTGATGTTGAAATTCTCTTTCACTGGAGTGTAAAGATGGGTAGATTATTGGTATGAACATGACTAGGGTTCTCTTTGGCTAGTAGTGAAAAGTTGAATTGTGACTGGTATGATCATGACCATTGAATTTATAATTGAATATCTTTATCTTAAGTGCAAAGGTGAATTGATCAACATGGTTATAATTATGGTTTATATAAATTCTAAAATGATTATGTATTTCTTTGAGATATGAATGTCTTTGGCCTGTAGTGCAAAGATGACCTGTTGTTGAATATCTTTGGCCTGTAGTGCAAAGATGAACTGTTGATGAATATCTTTGGCCCGTAGTGCAAAGATGAATTTATTAGTATGATTATGAACATGAACTGTGATTTGGTATAATCATGATCTTTGATGTTTCAGGTAAAGACAGGTGATGAAAATTATCTTCGTCCTGAATACGAAAAGGAATTTAGAACTGCAATTATGATTATGAGTTATTCACATGATTGTGGACAAGAACTGTTGATTGATGTTACAGGGTTAAAACATTGTTGGTGGACTTTTGACATGGAGAAGATAATAGACTTTATGCTTTATTTGACTCTTCTAATGGATTGCTTGTTCCGCTGCAACTATGATTGAAAAGTTTTATCATCTACCATATGTTCTAAATCTCTGATTTATTACTGTTGAAGGCTATTGATAATTTATTTATCTTTAGTCATGTTATTCTTTACTGAGCTAGTTGTGCTCACCATTTTGCTTCACAATTCCTTTCAGGTAATAAGAGTGTAGCTGGGTCGAGCGGGGGTAACATGATAATAGAACGGTGGTCATCATTTAATAGTTATATTTGGTGAATCAACTAGGGTGAGGTGAACCCAACGTTGGAAGAGTGTTTTGCCACTATCATACAAGATGTCTAATGACATACAACCCCGTGTCATCATAAGACAGGATTGTTCTCATCCACTTACTGAGTATATTTACGAGCACTACCTATATAATCTTGGTGTTTGTTTGGAGTATAATACCCAATTAGAGACAGTGGAGATAATGATATGTCAAGAGAAGACTCACCATTAGGAAGAATATGATAGTAATCTTCTCATTTTTCTCTGGGGTCTATTGGGTCAACCAAGGATAATTTTGTGGCCATATGATATCTACCATAACCTAGAAGCATGGCCTCCCATGTACGAAGGTTTCCTTGAGTACTTCCCAAATATTCTAATTTCTAAAACAGTTTTTGACTATACCTTTATGTAAGATGTCACTGTGACGTGCTATCCAAAGTTGGTGTCCAGAGTTACAGTTGGTATATATTTGTATCCAAACTCACAGCATATGTGTTATTATATTTTGCACGACAATTATTGTAATAAAGTTGTAGTTGTTTTCTGTACCATATATTTGGCGACTCAGAATGGGTTGGATGGAATGGACCTATTTTGGGGTCATCACATTTGGTATCAGAGCTTAGGGATAAGATCTCTGGCGGAGATCAAGATTAGAACTAGGAGGGGAGAGATGAGTAAATCCTTCGTTAGTGTGTCCTACCTAAGCTTATTTGTTGGTCAGTCATAATATCGGGATATTATGTGATATGTTAATTTGTTAAATTAACCGTTATTTTTGAAGCTGTATTCTAGAATGATATCTGAAATACAGGAGATGAGCAATGGAGAAATCATGATGACAGGGGAGATAGAATCTGAAATGGAAGCAAGGTATTCTCAACTTTTCAAAATATCAGGTACGTAAATTTCGGGGACAAAATTTCACAAGGAGGGGGAGATTGTAAGACCCCGAATTTTATGAAATAAAAGTATTCAATTTTTCTTATAATTACTATTCAGTAAATGGTTAAATTGATAAAAGTTTAAAGTTAAGGGTGATATATGAATTTTTTTAAAATAAACAAGTGGTTATAAAATACTCATTATTGTCGGGGAATATTCGTTTGGTCGTGGAATATTCTTCCTATCGAGGAATATTCATACGACGGCGCAGCCTTTTATGTGCCCCATAACGAAAAGCGATTGGATGAAGAAAACGACAAAAGAGAGTTTTTATAAATAACGGCGTAGTTGTTACTGTTAACACTGTTGGAATACCCGGTGGTTCAAATACAGTAATACGTGTTATTGCACAGTAGCACACGGTATTGCACCAATTATTGATTCTTATGTAAGAAGGCACTACTCAATAATTGTTACAGTAATTACTGTTCAGTATTTTATTTTATTGATTCAATAATTGCTGCGTTAATATTTTATATTACTGTTATTTTAATAATTGTCACTACACAGTATTTTCCCTTATCGAAGTAATAATTCATATTATCTGAATAATATTATTAGATAATATTATTGCCAATGTCTAGAAAGTTCTGTCTAAGGAGAGGCTTGGTCACCTAATTGCGCGCCAGTTAGGAGAAATTCTTATTGGAAAACCCCCTCTTTCCTGGGAACGGCCTGGTTGCTAGTACTGTGATTCTGTAATATTATTTGTGAATAATTAATTATTGATTTATATGATGAGAAAAATATTGATTTTATGTAGATATAGATGGAGAAAATTTTTAAAGTGACAATTGTTAAAAATTGATATTTTATCTTTTCTGATAAAATAATATTTTATTATATTATTATAATAGAATAGTGATGATATTTTTACAATGAATGTGGGATATATGAGTATATGAGGAGGAAGAGTATTTTTGTTGCACTAAATGATTAACACATGTTTTGTGTGTCGGTGGACCCCATTTCTTGACTGAAATTTGATTATAGCCTGAAAAATTGTCCGTATGTAGATTTCGGTCGATTTCTTTTTGTTATTTGGAAAATCTTTCTTCTGCAAAGTTGTAGAGAATTGAATTTCCTATAAAAATTCGCGAAATTCAAATTGTTTGATAAAAGGGCTATATATTATGAATTATTGAAGTTCCGGAATAATTGATTTTTGAAGTTTTAAATAATTTTTAAAAGAAAAACGTTTTTAACAAGTGGGTTGGCCCCACTTGCACATGTTAGATGCTGAATTCAGATTTCTTGGATGTGCGTAAGAAAATTTTATAATTATATTATTAATTTATTAAATTTTCTACTTTGGTGTTCTAAGCAATTTCCTGTAAATAGGTGCTTAGGTTAGAATTGAAAATCACACAGAAAACTGAAGTTTTCTCTCTATTTCCCTCTCTATATTATCGAGTGTATTCTTGTGAGTATTTTGATATCTTGAGTGTTGCTATACGGTGCAAGGTCGTTCAGCGTTATTCTAATCAGAAGTACTGCTCTTTTGAGGTAAGGGATAGTACGGGATTGTAAGGGATAGTACAGGATAGTAAGGGGTGTTATATTCTTCTTAAAATGATATTTTTCTTCAATATCATTATGCCAAAATATTGGTTGGAAATTTTTATCAACTTTGGAACTTTTTTATGTCGGGGTTACTATTCATGAGTTACTATTCAAGAATTACTATTCATGAGTTACTATTCACGAGTTACTACTCACGATTTACTATTCATAAGTTACTATTCACGACGAGTTACTATTCATCAGTTACTATTCACGAGTTACTATCATGAGTTACTATTCACGGGTACTATTCACTACAAAATTGGTTTCTTTTTCTAACCAAATTATAGTTGATTTATGAATATTACTCTGGAGATTAAAACTATGTATTGATTATATTGATTTTATTATCATATATAACATTTTTATAACCCTGATGTTGAAATTCTCTTTCACTGGGGTGTAAAGATGGGTAGATTATTGGTATGATCATGACTAGGGTTCTCTTTGGCCAGTAGTGAAAAGTTGAATTGTGACTGGTATGATCATGACCATTGAATTTATAATTGAATATCTTTAGCTTAAGTGCAAAGATGAATTGATCAACATGGTTATAATTATGGTTTATATAAATTCTGAAATGATTATGTATTTATTTGAGATATGAATGTCTTTGGCCTGTAGTGCAAAGATGACCTGTTGTTGAATATCTTTGGCCTGTAGTGCAAAGATGAACTGTTGATGAATATCTTTGGCCCGTAGTGCAAAGATGAATTTATTAGTATGATTATGAACATGAACTGTGATTTGGTATAATCATGATCTTTGATGTTTCAGGTAAAGACAGGTGATGAAAATTATCTTCGTCCTGAATACGAAAAGGAATTTAGAACTGCAATTATGATTATGAGTTATTCACATGATTGTGGACAGGAACTGTTGATTGATGTTACAGGGTTAAAACATTGTTGGTGGACTTTTGACGTGGAGAAGATAATATACTTTATGCTTTATTTGACTCTTTTAATGGATTGCTCATTCCGCTGCAACTATGGTTGAAAAGTTTTATCATCTACCATATGTTCTAAATCTCTGATTTATTACTGTTGAAGGCTATTGATAATTTATTTATCTTTAGTCATGTTATTCTTTACTGAGCTAGTTGTGCTCACCATTTTGCTTCACAATTCCTTTCAGGTTATAAGAGTGTAGCTGGGTCGAGCGGGGGTAACATGATAATAGAACGGTGGTCATCATTTAGTAGTTATATTTGGTGAATCAACTAGGGTGAGGTGAACCCAACGTTGGAAGGGTGTTTTGCCACTATCATACAAGATGTCTAATGACATACAACCTCATGTCATCATAAGACAGGATTGTGCTCATCCATTTACTGAGTATATTTACGAGCACTACCTATATAATCTTGGTGTTTGTTTGGAGTATAATACCCAATTAGAGACAGTGGAGATAATGATATGTCAAGAGAAGACTCACCATTGGGAAGAATATGATAGTAATCTTCTCATTTTCTCTGGGGTCTATTGGGTCAACCAAGGATAATTCTGTGGCCATATGATATCTACCATAACCTAGAAGCATGGCCTCCCATGTAAGAAGGTTTCCTTGAGCACTTCCCAAAGATTCTAATTTCTAAAACAGTTTTTGACTATACCTTTATGTAAGGTGTCATTGTGACGTGCTATCCAAAGTTGGTGTCGAGAGTTACAGTTGGTATATATTTGTATCCAAACTCACAGCATATGTGTTGTTGTATTTTGCACGACAATTATTGTAATAAAGTTGTAGTTATTTTCTGTACCATGTATTTGGCGACTCAGAATGGGTTGGATGGAATGGACCTATTTTGGGGTTGTTACAATGAGGATGATGACAATGACATAATAATTCAATAAAACAAGTTCAAGAATTAAATTTTAAAGTTAATTTATCCTGAACTCAAAAACGTCCAAATTGTCAACATGATACTGCTTTGTGGAGTAAAATTCAAGAATGCTCAGAAGAATATTTTCATGAAAAGATACTGGATGAAGCGCAAATATCCAGGATATTCTACTAATTTCATGGAGTATAGAAGCCAAAACTTTAACCAACTGATTATAATAGAATATATGACCCTGCAAATGGATTTTCGCCCGCCATACGGTTATCCACGTAGACAGATCATTTCCATAATTTAATAAGGAATGAATACAAAGGATCATTCACCATGCATGTGGTAATCCATATAGACAGGTTATTCCAACAGAATAATAAAGAATGGAATAACAAAAGAATTCACCATGCATGCGATAGACCGCACAGACAGGGTATTCCCAACAGAATAATAAAGAATGGAACAAGGTCATGGAAAATCCGCACAGACAGGATATTCCAACAGAATAATAAAGAATGGAATAACAACAGAATTCACCAGTCATGCTATAGACCACACAGACAGGTTATTCCAACAGAATAATAAATAATGGAACCAGGTCATGCGTAATCCGCACATACAGGGTATTCCAACAGAATAATAAAGAGTGGAATAACAACAGAATTCACCAGGCATGCGATAGACCGCACAGACAGGTTATTCCAACAAAATAATAAAAAAATAGAATAATAAAGAATTTCACCATGTATGCGGTACTTCGCATAGACAGGTTATTCCAACATAATAATAAAGAATGGAATAACAACCCTTACGAGTATTGATAGAAAATAACTCTCTTCATGAATACGAAAGAATAATACCCCTTACCTTAGAAGAAACTGGATATTAGAATAGTGAGGTAACATACTTCTCTTCTTCTTTCTCTCTATAATTTTCTCTATAATAATTGCTCTAACGCTTTAGTGAATTGGTGAGAAATGAAGGAAGAATGAGCTTCTATTTATAAGAAAATATAGTTTCGATAATTGCACGTTTTGGGGCTCGAAATATTATAGTATAATACCTTCCTCTTTTTCTTCATTTTTAATTTAGTCCTGCAAGTATTATCAAACTTGCACCACCTCCCCTAATAGTAAATCATGTGAATCAATAGTTTAATCAAGTGAATCAATAGTTATAATCATGTGAAAATACGAATTACAGTATAATACCTCCATCTATACCTCTATTTTTAACTTAGTCATGCAAGTATTATCAATCTTGCACCAACTCCCCTAATAGTACAAGAATGTAAATCAATATTACACACATGTGAACAAATAGTTATAATCATGTGAATTAATAACAATTAATTGATCATTTATTCGGTTAATTACTCGACTGGTCAGTATAACTTCCAGACATCAATTAATATCGAAATAAATATCAATTTCTACTAACACTAATAATTCCAACACAATGGAACTATCAATTTCATTTTTAATCAACACGAACTTATTCATTATTAATATTATAATTCAAAATATTTAACAACCATGTCGTTCTCAGGAAAGAGGGGGCTTTCCGATAAGGATTTCTCCTTATTGGCGCGCAATTAACAACCAAACCTCTCCTTGACAGAACTTCTAGACATTGTTAATATTGTAAATAATAATATGAATAACTTTGACGTCTCAATTATTGATTTAATAATATATCATATTATGCAGATGATCATGTGACAAAAATTGAATCAATAATATGAGAGATATGATGCAGCAATTATTGTAGCAATAATTGAGTATAACTGAGTGACTTCTCACGTAAGCATCAATAAACAATACCGTGTGCTACTATACAACCACGCGTATTACTGTACTTTTACTACCGGACAGTTCAACAGTTTTAACGGTAACACTACCGCCGTTATTTTTAATAAAAGATAATTCTGTCGTTTTCTTACTATGACAATACTTCCGTTGTGGGGTCCACTAATGAATGTGTCGTCGTATGAATATTCCCTGTTAAAACGATATTCTTCGACCAATCGAATATTATATAACCACTTGCTTACTTTGTAAAATTTGTAAATATTACGCACAACTATAACATTATATCAAATCCACACCACAATATTAAAAAAATATTTCGAGAAATTTAAATCTTTATTCATAAAATCTGGGGTCTCTCTCTCTCTCTCACACACACACACACGCATATATATATATATATATATATATATATATATATATATATATATATAAGTGTGGGCCTCTTTTGGGCATGAAAACCATCGAAGTAACCCGAGCACCACAAACCACAATTTGATTATGTCAGGGCCTTAAATTCGTATCCCCGCTTTAAGGCCCAGAGTTACATTTACAAGGGGCTGTAATCTCCGAGAATTTTCTGGATATTATTAATAATTATATTAATAAAAGTTGAATATTTATTTGAATATAAATAAATATTGTTGTGACATGGGATATAGTAATTCATATCAAACTAAGTTAAGTATGTGATCATTATGTGTTATGGTGGAATGGATACAAAGCTTAATTTAAAGCTTATGAGGATGACCTAGTGTGACATAATGAAAGACTAAGAGATTCATTAAGTGAATTAATAAAGAAATGATTTAATAAGAGAAAGATTAATTAATATTATTTAATTAATTATTATTACGAGTAGTTTCCTATAATTGAGTAATAAGGTAATATCATGAGATATCAAATATGATGTTTAACTAGTAGTATTATCAATTTGGAATTTAATTCATGATATATGAAACTAGAAGGGTGGTAGAGACTGGAACTGACTAGTAGCTAAACCAGTTTGACACTGGCAGGGAGCGGCGCAACTGTGCCCTTCCTGCTGTACAAACTGGCGCAGCTGCGCTAGTGGCCAGATTTAGAAAAGTTGGTTATTACTGTGGATATTATATAGGATGTTATTGTAATGTGTGACATTATTCAAATTATATGGTAAAAGTAAATTGAATGGTATGAAGCACTAAGTAGCAAAATAGAATCATGTGTGACATTCTAATACAAAAAGAATTAAAAAACTGTGCATATCAAAAATTCAGGAGGAAGTTGACTGTTAGAAAAATAGACATTTAATATTGAATATTGTTATAATATTGAAGTATGTGTACTAATAATATTTATAGAGAATACCAGGTTAATAACACCTAACTGCATTATTTTATCTACATTAAATATTATTTTATATGAACCCAATGTACATGGATTGTGAAAATAATTTTTCCCGTTATTTAACCATTTTCATTTGTGTTTGGTTCATACTTCAAAAGTGCACACGCTGTTTCAAAAAAAAAAAACAAAAAAAAAACAAGTTGTATTCAAATTTTTAAAATTTAATATGATTCATGTAGTTAAGTCATGAAAAGTATTGATATGTATAATTATTTGAATAATGTTAGAGATAAACTATTTTAAAAATATTTTATAAACTACAGATGTGTTATTGTAATGATCGAGAAATTTTTGTAATTAATTTAAATATTTATTGAATCAAATAAATATTTTAAATAATTTATTTATTGAGGAAAATAAATAATTGATTAATTTTGATTAATTAATTTAGTAACTAAATTGATTAATGTTAATTAAATTGAGTAATGATAATTTTATCTAAAGAATTTAATTTAAGAAAATAATTAAATTAAATCAATTGCTTAATATTTAAGAAAATAATTAAATTAAATGAATTGTTTAATATTAAAGAAAATGAATAAATTAAATAAAGTGATGTTTCTAATTTATTAATTAAATTAGATATATAATTATTTATTTATTATAAGTATAATTATAATAAGATTATAATTATTATAATTATAAATTATAAGCTATTTAAATGGGTTGAATGTGTGACAAGTGAAACTATATAATAAAAGTATTATAAAAATAATGTATTATGGGGGATTTGGTGTGTGGCCAAATAAGGTCTTGTGGCCTTTGGTCTAATTTAACTGACACAAACCTTTGGATTGTGACCTGACGTGCGTGGGAGGTGAGGGAGTCAGTTTATTTCTACGCATGTTATTTTTTTTTCCTAAGGCTAGATATCAGTGAATAACAGAGTTTTGAGAGAGAGCTTGGAAGAAGAGAGAAAACACAGTGATATTGGGGGTTGGAGAAGAAGGGTTTTGGAAAAGGATTGCTCTCAATTTTGCTATCATACAATCAAAGATTCAAGGTATAAACTATTCCTATTTTTACTTTTAGTTTGGTGGTGTATATATATATAGAGTCCGGATCCAGTCCGGACTCCCGGATTTTGTTAAAATCCGGACTTTTTTTTTTTTTTTTGTTTTTTTTTTTGAAACAACTAAAAAAAAAAAAAATTTATGGAATTGGAATTTTTACATTATACAGTGTTTTGGGTGTGATTTGGATGCCTATAACGAAATATGTCTGTACAGTCTGGGCAGACTGTACATACATTGGTTGGGGTAGGTATTAAAAACACACCCAAAACACTGTATTATTGAAAAATTTCAGTTCCATAAATTTTTTTTTTTTAGTTGTTTCAAAAAAAAAAAAAAAAAAATTGGACCGGATTTTGATCCAGTCCGGACTCCCGGACTGGATCAGTTTCATATATATATATATATATATATATATATATATTTGATATGATTTGGAAATCACGTGAATTGTGGTAGATATATGTGCTTATAGTTTTGCAAAATCTGTTAATCATCATGTATGCTTGAGTATCAAGTTCATGAGAAATTGGTTTGTAGGAAGAAAAGTAAAATAACAGTGTTTATACATGAAAATTGGCTTTAGAAAGTATAAAATTTTATGCTCTATATGTGTTATAATCTGTAATTTGATATTGGATTATGTTAATATGTTAAGAAACGAAAGCGGTGTAGTTTAAATCATGTTAATTAGTTAAGTAACGAAGTTGTGGTGATCGAATTCGCTAAAGTGTAAAAAAATTGTGAAAGTGGGAAACTTTCTTAACCAATGTCTTCTTATTATACCTCATGGATTCAAACCTTAGTGTAAAGCAACTAACTGATCATGTATTCTTCTATAAATAGCAGTTATCTTCTTTATTCCTTTTGTTGCTATGATTGTCTGATAAATTCAAAGTTGAGAGTGTGAGTTGCTTTTGTTGATTAAGAAGGAATCTGGGATTGTAGAGAGTAGTGGTTTAACTTCTTGGAAGATAAAATTCTTATCTTAAGTTCGTAATTCTAAACTTGGTGAATGGTAGAAATTCTGAGCAGTTCTTGTGAAGTTGATTTGGAAATTGCTATCAATGTGTTTATGAAGTTTTATATGAATGAATGGAATCTATGAAAACAAGTTTGAGCATGCTTAGAATAGGTAAAACTGATACTTGTTTGAGTCCTGTCGAAACAGAGGCCTTTTGAACTGTTTAGGGTAGGGCGCAACTGTGCGCTCCCTGCAGTTCAACAC
This sequence comes from Panax japonicus, assembly GCA_020205505.1. Taxonomy (NCBI): domain Eukaryota; kingdom Viridiplantae; phylum Streptophyta; class Magnoliopsida; order Apiales; family Araliaceae; genus Panax; species Panax japonicus. The sequence continues at coordinate 20,326,165 of CM035114.1, forward strand.
GGCGCAGCTGCGCCGTGTACTAGTCTTGACTCTGACTTCTGTTTTCAAATATGGTGAAGTCTAACATGATGTTATGACTTGAGCATACATAAAAATAGGTTTAACATGTGGATTTAAGTTCCTTGACATAACGTGAATGCTTTGAATTGAGTTAGTATACATGTAATAAAAGAAATTATAGTTTTGAAAATAGACTTTGACAAAACTTATGATATCTATGTTCTGACCATATGAACATGTGTAGATGGGTTGGCTATGCATGAAACATGATATAAATTATGCTTGCACTCGTTAAGTAGTGATAGTCTAGTTCAAAATGACTTTTAAAAAATGACTTAAAAGTTTTGGAAAACTGATGTATACGAGCATGATATGGTTTACATTCTGAATTTTCAAGCATGCATGTTAGTACCCTTATGTCACTAAGAAAGACCTATATATGTACTCACCTAGTCGGTTATGGAACAAACTATTTAAGCATGAGATTAAACATATTTTAAAGTGATAAACGACGCTAGTTATGCGTATAAGATGAAAACCTTTGTTAGCATGCATACTAACCGAGTTCATAACTACCTCATATGTATTCATGGCAAACATAGTAGCCTTCGTGATTTTATGACTCTAATTGGCCTTAATTCATTAAAGATACTATTCTAAACTATAACATGTAAAGTTGAACTCGGATGAACCTTAACAACATGCAGAATCTTTAATAAGTATTTATGCTATGGGTTGATATCCATGTGTGCTAAAGTATGAGACAAAACCAAGAAGAATAAAGTTCAACTCTGGTCTAACCAGGGCGCAACTGTGCCTTCCTGTAGTTTGGTTTGATAGTTTGTTTGTAACCTGTAAACTTGCAATATGTAGGTTATACTGTTTTCAGTCCTGAATGCCTGATTTTCGTGATGTATAAAGAGTTCTAGTATGTAATGGCTTTGAGAAACCAAGAATCTAAGGATTTTTACAAACTTCGTAATACTTTTCTACAAGTAAGTAGTGATTATATAGTTACACGGTGTAAAAGCATACCAATGTGACATTCCAATTACGTTACTAAGATAGAAATAAATGTGTGTCATTGATTTGTTTTGACTTATCAAGTGAGTAACTAATAAATGTGTTGTATACATAATTACGTTACAATAGGATTTCAAAATGTTGATAAGATATATAGTTAGTAATCTACGCTTGAGGCAAGTTCTCTAACTTCATTTGATTTTCATATTGAATGTAAGTTTCCTAAACTCTTTACACTTTGTATATATATATATATATTGTATTTTCCAAATTATTTCCATATCAATCATACTTACATCGAGCATATATCTATTATTATTCGGAAATTGATTTTATATCTTGATGTTGCTACAAACATTGAACTTATCGTTCTTAAATGCAATATAAAAGATTGTTTAAGCCATTAATTCGGCTAGACTACTATCATATGTTAGAAAGCTATCCAAACTAATTAACTTGGTGTGGACTCTTATAAATCTGCTGAGATGAACAACCTTCATTGAAAGGGAATTTATATAACTGTCGGGGAACCGATGTGCGCACATACTAGCATGCTTAAATGTTATGCATAACGTAGGGTACTTAGGCTGATCACCTGTTGTACTCGTTTTTATTGGATTTTCAGTATAATACTGATAATTCTAGTAGGAGTTCTTAATCCTTAGTGACTGCTCAATGTTCATTACTTTTGAACCTTGACATGATTAACTATTTGAATCTTGTTGATATCTTTTAGTCCATAGCGACATTTTATTGAATTTTTTTGATAATTTTTGAGCTATTATTCACTATCATATCCTTGAGATTTGAAATTATAATTGTTCACCCTTATTGCTATATTACTTGCTGGGAAAACTTGTTGCTCATTCTTGCTTTCCTTAAAACTTTTAGTTAAGGCAGAACGTGGTGAACCCTCAGGAAAGGACAAGGGTAAGGACAAGGCTTCGGAATAGCTTTGTTCCTTAGCTCTAGGATATTAATAATATCCTGTTGTATTAAGACTTATGTATTATGATGTAATAAATTATGTTTAAATTAAGTTGTACTGTTGTTGTAAGACCCCAAATTTTATGAATAAAGATTTAATTTTCTCGAAATATTTTTTTGATATTATGGTGTGGATTTGAGATAGTGTTACAGTTGTGGGTAGTATTTACAAATTTTGCAAAGTAAGCAAGTGGTTATATAATATTCGATTGGTCGGAGAATATTCGTTTTAACAGGGAATATTCGTACGACGGCAAAATCATAGGTGGAACCCACAACGGAAGTATTATCGTAGTAAGAAAATAACAGAATTATCTTTTTATAAAAATAACGGTAGAAGTGTTACCGTTAAAACTGTTGAACTACTCGGTAGTAAAAGTACAGTAATACGCGTGGTTGCATAGTAGCAGAAGGTATTGGTTATTGATGCTTACGTGAGAAGTCACTCAGTTATACTCAATTATTGCTACAATAATTGCTGCATCATATCTCTCATATTATTGATTCGATTACTGTCACAGTATCATATGTATAATATGATATATTATTAAATCAATAATTGAGACGACAAAGTTATTCATATTATTAAATTATAATATTTACAATGTCTAGAAGTTCTGTCAAGGAGAGGTATGGTCATCTAATTGCGCTTCAATAAGGAGAAATCCATATCAGAAAGCCCCCTCTTTCCTGGGAACAACCTGGTTGTTAAATATTATGAGTTATAATATTAATGATGAATAAGTTCGCGTTGATTAAAGATGAAATTGATAGTTCCATTGTGTTGGAATTATTAGTGTTAGTGAAAATCGATATTTATTTCGATAATAATTGATGTCTAGAAGTTATCGGGTAATTAATCGGATAAATGAGGAATTAATTGCTATTAATTCACATTATTATAACTATTTGTTCACATGTGTGTATTATTGATTCACATTCATGTACTATTAGGGGAGTTGGTGCAAAATTGATAATACTTGCATGACTAAGTTAAAAATGGAGGTATAGATGGAGGTACTATACTGTAATTCGTATTTTCACATGTCTAGAACTATTGATTCACATGATTTACTATTAGGGGAGGTGGTGCAAGTTTGATAATACTTGCAGGACTAAATTAAAAATGAAGGAAAAGTGGAAGGTATTATACTGTAATATTTTGAGCCCCAAAACGTGCAATTATCGAAACTATATTTTTCTATTAATTGAAGCTCATTCTTCCTTCATTTCTCACCAATTCAATAAAGCTGTAGAGCAATTATTATAGAGAGAAATTATAGAGAGAAAGAAAAAGAGAAGTCTGCTACCTCTCTATTCCAGTATCCAGCTTTATTCTAAGGTAATGGGTATTATTTCTTTCATTTTCATGAAGAGAGCTATTGTTATTCCATTCCTTATTATTATGTTGGAATAACCTGTCTATGAGAAGTACCGCATACATGGTGAAATTCTTCTGTTATTCAATTCTTTATTATTCTGTTGGAATATCCTGTCTGTGCGTATTACGCAAGACCTGGTTCCACTATTTACTATTCTATTGGAATAATTTATCTATGCGAAGTACCGCATACATGGTGAAATTCTTCTATTATTCCATTCTTTATTATTCTGTTGGAATATCCTGTCTGTGCGTATTACGCATGACCTGGTTCCATTATTTATTATTCTGTTAGAATAACTTGTCTGTGCGGTCTATCGCATGCCTGGTGAATTCTGTTGTTATTCCATTCTTTATTATTCTGTTGGAATATTCTGTCTGTGCGGATTTTGCATGTCATGGTTCCATTCTTTATTATTCTGTTGGGAATAACCTGTCTGTGCGGTCTATCGCATGCATGGTGAATTCTTCTGTTATTCTGTTGGAATAACCTGTCTATGTGGATTACCACATGCATGGTAAATGATCCTTTGTATTCATTCCTTATTAAATTGTAGAAATGATCTGTCTACGTGGATTACCGCATGGCGGGCGAAAATCCATTTGCAGTTTCATATATTCTATTATACTCAGTTGGTTAAAGTTTTGGCTTCTATACTCTATGAAATTAGTAGAATATCCTGGATATTTGCGCTTCATCTAGTATATTTTTATGGAAATATTCATCTGAGCATTCTTAAATTTTACTCCACAAAGCAGTATCATGTTGACAATTTGGACGTTTTTGAGTTCAGGATAAATTAACTTTAAATCTTTAAAATTTAATAATATGTGATAAACCTATAGTTTTAAGCAATGTTTTTAGAATCATAATGAGATCATGCTAATGAGATCTAAATTCTTAGATAGCTTAAAATTAAAATGTTTCCAATCAATAGATTACTAAAAAGGGGATTAGTGAAGCCAGATAGATTAGTACATACGTTGCTTGCTCATTGGATGAGAATGATTGATTTCATGATCATTTATGTGGAGACACTAAATCAAGTATATAGGTGCTTATTAGAGAATAAGTTAACTGAACGTGACTCGCTAAGAAATACCTAATGGAGTTTTACTTGCCTTTCAATAGGAATGCCTGAAGTGATAGTAGTACAAGTGATACTTAGACTTGAGATCATCATAATATCTTGTATATAATGATTTATACTTTGAATTATTCCTTAAGACACTTAGGGTTTATCAAAGGGTATGCTTAGGTATAATGAGTTATATATGGAGATAATGAATGATAAATAAAGAATCTACCGCTTCTAGTAAAGGAAGCGATATGTCCTATGTGATTTGATAAATGAAAACTCAGGAATCCTTGGCCAAGGTGGAATAAAATTAAGAAGTAGTTTCTAATTTGCATTTATTCGGAGTTTTGCATTTGGGAATCGAAATACATATAATTAAAAAAATAAGACTTGACAATAATTCTATGTCTTATATTTAATTGGGACATTGTATGGTGGAACGATTGAATAATTATTTAAGAAGTTAATTGTGACGCCCCCAAAATAGGTATACATCACCCATTTTGAGTCGTCAATAACATGGTACAGAAACAACTACAACTTTATTAATACAACATAAAAACTGTGAGTTTAAATACAAATATTGCCATCTAGACAATATTCACACCCAAATAAGTCCTCATTACAATTATTGGTACATTATTTTACAAAAATGGTGAGGACTACTAAACAATTTTCTAGAACCTTCATTCCATACCTCGACAAGTACTCTCTACATTCTCGCCTCCTAAGAAGAAAAATGGAACAAAAAGGAAAAGGGTGAGCTCAACTAGCCCAGTAAAGAATATTATGACTAAGATAATATAGAACAAATTTTTGTTAGTCTTCAACAAGGAAAAATCTGATAAAATACAATAGACAATAAGTTTCAGATCAATATTCGCAGCGGAAATAATAATTCATAGATGAGTTACGTAGAGACTGAAATCTACTATTATCTATGAATTTAAAAGTCCATCATCAATATTTTATCCCTGTAACATCAATCAATATTCATCTTGAATCAAATATTCATCTTTGCACTACATGCCAAAGATATTCATCAATTGGTCATGTTCATCTCAACACCTGTTCATCTTTGCACTACGGGCCAAAGATATTCATCAAAAAATCATTAATCTTTTCACTACAAGACAAAGATATTCAGTAATATTATCATTTAGGACAAAGGATGATGAAAAATATTTTAAAGAAAACGAATCAAGTGAAACAAAAGAACAAATATTAAGGATTCGTACTTTAAACAATCCGAGTTCAAAAATACTTCATAAATATTCATAGTGGAGCAAAATTCAAGAATGATCAAAACATGGATACAATCAAAGCTAATATCCATAATAGATATTTTGGACAAAAAACAAAAACTTAATTTTTCTGTGAATAGTGCCGTATACGTGAATAGTGCCGTATACGTGAATAATAACCCCGACACTAAACGACAAGAATTTCACAAGAAAAATCTTACCAATATTCCGGCATAATGATATTAGAAGAAATAATATCATTTAAAAAAAATATCCCTTACCTCGAAAAGAATAGTACTTCTGGCTGGAATATCAGATATAACGCCGAAGGAACTTGCACCGTATAGCAACACTCAAAGTATCAAAATACTCACAAGAATACGCTCAATAATATAGAGAGAGAAAGAGAGAAAACTTCAGTTTCTGGTGTGATTTTTAATTCTAACCTAAGCACCTTATTTATAAGAAAATGCTTAGAACACCAAAGTAGAAAATTTAATAAAATATTAATATATATATATATATATATATATATATATATATATATTCAAATTTCTTAGGTCCACTTTCTTAGACCAGAATTTAACAATTTACATCACATGCAAAACCCACAATTAATGACAAAAACGTTTTTCATATTAAAAATAATTAAAACTCCCAAAATCAATTATTTCGGAACTTCAATAATTCATAATAAATAGCCCTTTTGTCAAACAAATTCAAACCTTATGTCTTTTTTATAGAAAACTTCATTCTCTACAACATTGCAGAAGAAAGTTTTTCCAAATTCCAAACAGAAAATGACCGAAATCCACAAACAGATGATTTTACAAGCTATAATCAAATTTCAGTCAAGAAATGGGCCCACAGATGTTTAACATGTTTTAAACAACTTTTATAACAAAAAATACTCTTCCTTCTCATATATTCATATATCCCACATTCATTGTAAAAATATCACCATTATTATATTATTAAAATATAATAATATATTTAAATGAATTATTTATCAGAAAAGATAAAATATCAATTTTTCAACAATTGTCACTTTAAAATTTTCTCCATCTATATCCACTTAAAATGAATATTTTCCTTATCATATAAATCAATAACTAATTATTCACAAATAATATTACAGAATCACAATACTGGCAACTAGGCCGTTCTCAAGAAAGAGGGGGCTTTCCAATAAGGATTTTTCCTTACTGGCGCACAATTAGGTGACCAAACCTCTCATTTGACAGAACTTTCTAGACATTGCCAATAATGTTATCTAATAATATTATTCAAATAATATAAATTATTAATCTGATAAAGGAAAATACTGTGTAATGACAATTATTGAAACAACAATAATATAAAATATCAACGTAGCAATTATTGAATCAATAAAATAAAATATTAAATAGTAATTACTGTAACAATTATTGAGTAGTGCCTTCTTACATAAGAATCAATAATTGGTGCAATACCGTGTGCTACTGTGTTTTAACCACCGGGTATTCCAACAGTATTAACGGTAACAACTACGCCGTTATTTATAAACAACTTATATTTGTCATTTTTTTCATCCAATCGCTTTTCGTTATGAGGCCCACACAAAGCTGCGCCGTCGTACGAATATTCCCTGACAGTAAGAATATTCCACGACCAAACGAATATTCCCCGACAACAATGAATATTTTATAACCACTTGCTTATTTAAAATATTTGCGCATTTTACCCATAACTAACAACAATAATCAAATCAACCTTTATTATTTTAAAATAATAAATAGAAGAAATTTGAGAAAATCCTTCCACGAATCTCCGATAATAACCAGCTAAGCCCAAAAAACTACGTACTTCGGTCACCGTCTTCGGTTGCTCCCAACTTTGTATTGCTTCAATCTTCCCCGGGTCGACAGATACTCCATGTTTTGACACCACGTGCCCAAGGAATGCTACTTCCTCAAATCAGAACTCGCATTTCTTCAACTTGGCATATAACTTGTTTTCACGAAGCCTTTGGAGTACCAACTTCAAATGGTGCTCATGATCTTCATGGCTTTTGGAATATATGAGGATGTCATCAATAAAGACAACATCAAACTAATCCAAATAATCCTTGAATACTCTTTTTATCATATCCATGAAAGCCGCAGGAGCATTAGTCAATCCAAAAGACATAACTAAGAATTCATAATGCCCGTATCGAGTTCTGAAGGCAGTCTTTGGAATATCCTCAGTTCTAATCTTCAGCTGATGATATTCAGAACGAAGATAGATTTTTGAAAAGAATTGTGCTCCTTGCAACTGGTCAAACAGGTCATCAATACGAGGTAGTAGATACCTATTCTTGATAGTAACATGGTTTAATTCTCGGTAGTCAATACAAAGTCGCATACTCCTGTCTTTCTTCTTTATAAATAAAACAGGAGCACCCCAAAGAGATGTACTAGGACGAATGAAACCGATGTCCAATAACTCCTGTAGTTGGACTTTTAACTCCTGAAGTTCAATAGGAGCCATTCGATATGGGGTTTTAGAAATGGGCTTTGTACCAGGTCCAAGATCAATAAAGAATTCAACTTCACGTTCTGGGGGTAGACCGGGAAGTTCTTCAGGAAATACGTCAGGAAAGTCAATAACAACAGGAATATTATTCAATTTTGACGTGTCTTTATTCAAATCCATAACATGGGCTAAGAAAGCTTGACATCCGTTTTTTAATAAACGAATAGCTTTATGATTAGATATGACAGTGATTGATTTTAATGGTTTAGTTGCCTGAATTCGAACAACAGGTTGATTAGGAATATGAAAACTAACAACCTTACGAAAACAATCAATTTTGGCATGATGAGTAGTTAACCAATCAATCCCTAAAATCACATCAAAAGCAAGTATCTTTAAAGAGATCAAGTCAACAGGTAAGGTGATGGTGCCAACTTGAATGAAACAAGATTTATAAACAGTGGATGTGATGAAAGTTTCTCCTAACGGAGTTTCCACAGATAGGTCAAAGTCTAATTTCTCCGGAGTCAAGTTTAAACGTTGAGCGCAAGCAGGAGAGATAAATGAAGGGGTAGCACCGGTATCAAGTAAGGTATAAACTTCGCAAGAATTTATAAATAGCTTACCCGTGATCACCTCATTTGGGTTCCTCGTATTTTGACCAGTCACAACAAACACTCTTCCAGGAACCGTTGACTTTGACTTTTCTGGGACAGCCTTCTGAATCACCGTCCCCGCTGGAATTGGTTTCGCCACCGTACAATCTCGAGCGATATGTCCTTCCTTTCCACAATTATAACATACCTTGAACTGTTGTGGGCAGTTTAGACTGATATGTCCCTCTTTCCCGCATTTGTAGCATATGACCGGTGGTCTTTCTCCTCCCTTAGAACTAGTTGCTGCTGGCACTGTCGTCTTCACATGGTCATTGTTAATTCTCCTCTTTTTAAAATCTCCTCCTGACTCGCTTCTTCTATTTTCATAGCTATGATTACCACCAGAGTGGTTACCATTTTTGTCCGTCTTTTTCTTTCTCCACTGGTTATTGTTGTTTTGCTGACTGCTATCTCCAGTATGATCCTGATTGTGGTACCTCGGTTGACCGTACTCGCTATCTCGCTCCAACAATTGAGCCCTGTTAATAACATCTGAATAGAGAGAAAATTTATGAGAGATGAGATATTGTCGTATGCCGGGTTTCAAACCTCTTAGAAACATCCGCGTCATACATTCCTCATTTTCCACCAAATGAGGTACAAACCTGGATAACTCTGCAAACTTTGCCTCGTACTGAGATACCGTCATGTTATTTTGTTCTAATATGATGAACTCCACTTCCTTCATATGACGAACACTTTCAGGAAAGTATTTGTCATTAAATAGTTTCTAAAACGTCTCCCAAGACATGCTGAGTGCGGCTGGATGGGTACGCTTCACAAACTCCCACCAGTAGTCTGCCTCGCCACGGAACATAAGGGTGGCGAATGGAACCTTCTGTTCCTCCGTGCATCCCAAGACATTGAATATCTTGGTAATTTGCTTGACCCATGTCTCCGCCATGATCGGATCTGGCTTTCCCTTAAATTCTAGGTGGTCCCAACTCTTTGAACTGCTTGGCTGTGACAACCCGTGAATTTTTATCATTTCCTCCTGTATTTTGAACACGAGTCTCCCTCGTCTGATTTTGCATGAACTGCAAAAAGCTTCTAAACATTGCGTCGTTCATCGTCTGATCAGTGGTGTTGTTTACAAGAGGAACATTGCCAGCCTGTTGCACGTTCTCCTCGTTGGTGAGTACAGGCGTCTCCACGGTCTCATTTCCACTATTAATATTCTCAGTCGACATTCTCAAATACTGTCATAAAACAAGGGTTAATTAAGGAAATCAATATATCACATAATATCCCTATATACTGACCAACTAGCAAATAAGCTTAGGTAGGACACACTAGCGAAGGATTTACTCGTCTCTCCCCTCCTAGTTCTATTCCCCGATCTCCGCCAGAGATCATATCCCTAAGCTCTGATACCAACTGTGACGCCCCCAAAACAGGTATACATCACCTATTCTGAGTTGTCAAATACATGGTACAGAATTAACTTCAACTTTATTATTACAACAAATAACTGTGAGTTTAAATACAGATATTGCCATCTAGACAATATCCACATATAAATAAATCCTCATCATAATTATTGATACATTATTTTACAAAAAATGGTGAGGACTACTAAACAACTCTCTCAAGAACCATCAATTCATACCCCGACTCGTACCCGCTATATTCTCGTCTCCTGAGAAGAAAAATGGAACAAAAAGGAAAAGGGTGAGCTCAACTAGCTCAGTAAAGAATATTATGACTAAGATAATATACAAAAAATTATCGTTAGTCTTCAACAGGGAAAAATCTAATAGAATACAATAGACAACAAGTTTTAAATCAATATTCGCTGCGGAAAATATTAATTCATAGAAGAGTTACGTAGAGGAGGAAATCTACTAATGTCTATGAATTTAACAGTCCATCACTAGTATTTTTATCCCTGTAACATCAATCAATGCACATCTTGAGTCATATATTCATCCTTGCACTACAGGCCAAGGATTTTAATCTGTTGGTCATGTTCATCTAAACATCGGTTCATCTTTGCACTACGGGCCAAAGATATTCATCAGAAATCATTCATTTTTGCACTACAGGCCAAAGATATTCAATAATAACATCCTTTAAGACTGAAGATGATAAAAAATATTTTTAAAGAAGCGAATCCAGTGAAACAAAATGACAAGGATTAAGGATTAAGGATTCATACTTTGTTTTATCCATGTCCAAAAATACCTCAAAAATAATCATAGTGGTGTAAAATTCAAGAATGATCAAAACATGGATACAATCAAAGCTAGTATCCACAATAGATATTTTGGACGAAAAGAAAAAAAATAATTTTTCTGTGAATAGTGCCGTATTCGTGAATAGTGCTGTATACGTGAATAGTACCGTATACGTGAATAGTAACTCCGGCACAAAAGTTCCAAATTTGATAAAAACGTTCACCAATATTTCGGCATAATGATATTGAAGAAAATAATATCATTTAAGAAGAAAATAACATCCCTTACCTCAAAATAGCCGTACTTCTGACTGAATTTCGGTATAGTGCTGACAGAAACTCGCACCGTATAGCAACACTCAAAGTATACTCACAAGAATACGCTCGATAATTTAGAGAGAGAAAGAGAGAAAACTTTGTTTCTGGTGTGATTTTCAATTCTAACTTAGCTCTCTATTTATAGGAAAATGTTAGAACGCCAAAGGAGACTAAATTAATAAAATAATATATTTTCACTTCTTTTCTTCTACGCATGCTTGGTTGAAATTAAAGACCAGCCACCAGCCATCTTTGAATAAATTTTCAGCAGCCCATGTGTTTGAAAAATCAAAAGTGGGACTCACCCATAATTTAATAAAAATTATTTTATTTTCCGAAACTTCAATAATTCGTAGAAAATAGCTCGTTTATCAAAAAAATTCAAAACTCGCGACTTTCTATGGGAAATTTGCATTCTCTACAACTTTACAGAAGAAAAGTTTTCCAAATTCCAAATAGAAATTGACCGAAATCCACAAACGAGCGATTTTACAGTCTATACTCAATTTTCGGTCAAAAATTATGTCCACCGACACACAAAACATGTGTTAAACATTTAATGCCACAAAAATACTCTACCTCCTCATATACTCATATATCCCACATTCATTGTAAAAATATCATCGTTAATATATTATTAAAATAATATATTTAAATGAATTATTTTATCAGAAAAAGATAAAATATTAATTTTCAACAATTGTCACATTAAAAATTTTCTCCATCTATATCCACATAAAATAAATATTTTCTTTATCATAATAATCAATAATTAATTATTAAAAATAATATTACAGAATCACAGTACTGACAAACAGGCCGTTCCCAGGATAGAGGGGGCTTTCCAATAAGGATTTCTCCTTACTGGCGCGCAATTAGATGACCAAACCTCTCCTTGACAGAACTTTCTAGACATTGCCAATAATGTTATCTGATAATATTATTCAAATAATGTGAATTATTGATCTGATAATGGAAAATACTGTGAAATAACAATTATTGAAATAATAATAATATAAATATCAACGCAGCAATTATTGAATCAATAAAGTAATGAACAGTAACTCCTGTAGCAATTATTGAGTAGTGCCTTCTTACGTAAGGATTAATAATTCAAAATACTGTGCAATACCGTGTGCTACTGTGCAACAACGCGTATTACTGTATTTTAACCACCGGGTATTCCAACAGTGTAAACGGTAACAACTACGCCGTTATTTTTAAACAACTTATATTTGTCGTTTTCTTCCTCCAATCGCTTTCCGTTATGGGGCCCACACATGGCTGCGCCGTCATACGAATATTCCCCCACAGTACAAATATTCCACGACCAAACGAATATTCCCCGACAACAATGAATATTTTATAACCACTTGCTTATTTTGAAATATTTGTGTATTTTACCCATAACTATCCACATTAATCAAATCAACCCTTACTATTCAAAATAATAATTAAAGAAAATTAAATTTCATTTATTAATTATTTGGGGTCTTACAAATTATGTTAAAGACTTATTTTATTTTATGATGTATTCTGCATACTTATGAAATAATTTTAAGGTTAGATTACCTGAGATTATTTTGAGATGATGATGTAACCCTTTAATGGGAAAGATTATTGTTTAAGTTATTTAAGTTATGTCTTTATCCTTTATGATGGGTAGTTAGATGTAATGGTTTTGGATAGTGAACACCAAATTCTGTGGGAATGGAGTACCCGGATTTGGGGCTGTCACAGTTATACTCCATGTCAATGTCGGGAAAAATTTATCTAGAATTCCTCTTTTAAATATTTCTTACCCTTTTATGTTTTCTATGTATTTCGAATCTTGTAAAGGGTGAAATTAACAAAAAGAGTCCGACATAAAATGTCGACGATTTGAAAATATTGATTTTACAGAGCCGTCAGTTGATAGGAGTGAAATGGTTGTACCAACTCAATCGAGTTATAATTTTTTTTTTAAAAACGACCCAATTATTGGAATCTTTTTAACAGACCTTGAAAACTGAGATTCATAGAGTTTGGGGGTTTACTTATGTGGGGGGGAAGGTGTTAGGCACCCTCGACTTCCGTAAAAATACGGTTACTGCATCTTTTCAATTCCCTAATTATTTGAAGTGTGTGTGTTTAATTGGGCCTAAGTGTTTTGTTTAAAAGTAGTGTTATGCCTCTTTTGCTCCTATATACAAAGGGTTTGATTTATAAAATTAATTTTTAGCAAAAAATTTAAAGGTGTGGTTTTGAAAAGCAATTTTCAAACCCTTATACTTGCATAGTAATTGAGGTGTTTGATACTTACATTTTATTTCGTATTCAACTTGATTTAGAAAAGTTGGTTATTAGAAAAGTTGGTTATTACTGTGGATATTATATAGGATGTTATTGTAATGTCTGACATTATTGAAATTATATGGTAAAAGTAAATTGAATGGTATGAAGCACTAAGTAGCAAAATAGAATAATGTGTGACATTATAATACAAAAAGAATTAAAAAACTGTGCATCTTAGAAATTCGGGAGGAAGTTGAATGTTAGAAAAATAGACATTTAATATTGAATATTGCTATAATATTGAAGTATGTGTACTAATAATATTTATAGAGAATACTAGGTTAATAATACCTAACTGCATTATTTTATCTACATTAAATATTATTTTATGTGAACCCAATGTATATGGATTATATGATATGGGTACATATATAATCCCTAAATTTTCATTATGTAGTACACTAAAATCACATGAGGGAACCAAAGAGTAATTAAACTAACTACATTTGAAACCAAATCCTGAGACTTAAGAGGCTTGTCCCAAATCAGTTGACCCAAACAGTGTTACACTTCCCTTTACGTGAATTGTCGAGCTTTAAACAGTGGCTAGCTAGGGGAGGTTATCATGGCTATAAAAATGGCTGAGGGATAGTGGTTGGCCAACTCTTCCTTAACCAATGTCTTCTTCTTCTACCTCATGGATTCAAACCTTAGTGTAAAGCAACTAACTGATCATGTATTCTTCTATAAATAGCAGTTATCTTCTTTATTCCTTTTATTGCTATGATTGTCTGATAAATTCCAAGTTGAGAGTGTGAGTTGATTTTGTTGATTAAGAAGGAATCTGGGATTGTAGAGAGTAGTGGTTTAACTTCTTGGAAGATAAAATTCTTATCTTAAGTTCTTAATTCTAAACTTGGTGAATGGTAGAAATTCTGAGCAGTTCTTGTGAAGTTGATTTGGAAATTGCTATCAATGTGTTTATGAAGTTTATGTGAATGAATGGAATCTCTGAAAACAAGTTTGAGCATGCTTAGAATAGATAAAACTGATACTTGTTTGAGTCCTGTCGAAACAGAGGCCTTTTGGACTGTTTAGGGTACGGCGCAGCTATGCGCTCCCTGCAGTTCAACACGGCGCAGCTGCGCCGTGTACCAGTCTTGACTCTGACTTCTGTTTTCAAATATGGTGAAGTCTAACATGATGTTATGACTTGAGCATACATAAAAATAGGTTTAACATGTGGATTTAAGTTCCTTGACATAACGCGAATGCTTTGAATTAAGTTAGTATACATGTAATAAAAGAAATTATAGTTTTGAAAATAGACTTTGACGAAACTTATGATATCTATGTTCTGACCATATGAACATGTGTAGATGGGTTGGCTATGCATGAAACATGATATAAATTATGCTTGCACTCGTTAAGTAGTGATAGTCTAGTTCAAAATGACTTTTAAAAAATGACTTAAAAGTTTTGGAAAACTGATGTATACGAGCATAATATGGTTTACATTCTGAATTTTCAAGCATACATGTTAGTACCCTTATGTCACTAAGAAAGACCTATATATGTACTCACCTAGTCGGTTATGGAACAAACTATTTAAGCATGAGATTAAACATATTTTAAAGTGATAAACAACGCTAGTTATGCATATAAGATGAAAACCTTTGTGAGCATGCATACTAACTGAGTTCATAACTACCTCATATGTATACATGGCAAACATAGTAGCCTTCGTGATTTTATGACTCTAATTGGCCTTAATTCATTAGAGATACTATTCTAAACTATAACATGTAAAGTTGAACTTGGATGAACCTTAACAACATGCAGAATCTTTAATAAGTATTTATGCTATGGGTTGATATCCATGTGTGCTAAAGTATGAGACAAAACCAAGAAGAATAAAGCTCAACTCTGGTCTAACCAGGGCGCAACTGTGCCTTCCTGTAGTTTGGTTTGATAGTTTGTTTGTAACCTGTAAACTTGCAATATGTAGGTTATACTATTTTCAGTCCTGAATACCTGATTTCCATGATGTATAAAGAGTTCTAGTATGTAATGGCTTTGAGAAACCAAGAATCTAAGGATTTTTATAAACTTCGTAATAATTTTCTACAAGTAAGTAGTGATTATATAGTTACACGGTGTAAAAGCATACCAATGTGACATTCCAATTACGTTACTAAGATAGAAATAAATGTGTGTCATTGATTTGTTTTGACTTATCAAGTGAGTAACTAATAAATGTGTTGTATACATAATTACATTACAATAGGATTTCAAAATGTTGATAAGATATATAGTTGGTAATCTAGGCTTGAGGCAAGTTCTCTAACTTCATTTGATTTTCATATTGAATGAAAGTTTCCTAAAATCTTTACACTTTATATATATATATATATATATATATATATATATATATATATATTGTATTTTCCAAATTATTGCCATATCAATCATACTTACATCGAGCATATATCTATTATTATTCGGAAATTGATTTTATATCTTGATGTTGCTGCAAACATTGAACTTATCATTCTTAAATGTAATATAAAAGATTATTTAAGCCATTAATTCGGCTAGACTACTATCATATGTTAGAAAGCTATCCAAACTAATTGACTTGGTGTGGACTCTTATAAATCTGCTGAGATGAACAACCTTAATTGAAAGGGAATTTATATAACTGTCGGGGAACCGATGTGTGCACATACTAGCATGCTTAAATGTTATGCATAACGTAGGGTACTTAGGCTAATCACCTGTTGTACTCGTTTTTATTGGATTTTCAGTATAATACTGATAATTCTAGTAGGAGTTCTTAATCCTTAGTGACTGCTCAGTGTTCATTACTTTTGAACCTTGACATGATTAACTATTTGAATCTTGTTGATATCTTTTAGTCCATAGCGACATTTTATTGAATTTTTTTGATAATTTTTGAGCTATTATTCACTATCATATCCTTAAGATTTGAAATTATAATTGTTCACCCTTATTGCTATATTACTTGCTGGGAAAACTTGTTGCTCATTCTTGCTTTCCTTAAAACTTTTAGTTAAGGCAGAACGTGGTGAACCCTCAGGAAAGGACAAGGGTAAGGACAAGGCTTCGGAATAGCTTTGTTCCTTAGCGCTAGGAAATTAATAATATCCTGTTATATTAAGACTTATGTATTATGATGTAATAAGTTATGTTTAAATTAAGTTGTACTGTTGTTGTAAGACCCCAAATTCTATGAATAAAGATTTAATTTTCTCAAAATATTTTTTTGATATTATGGTGTGGATTTGAGATAGTGTTATAGTTGTGGGTAGTATTTACAAATTTTGCAAAGTAAGCAAGTGGTTATATAATATTCGATTGGTCGGAGAATATTAATTTTAACAGGGAATATTCGTACGACGGCAAAATCATAGGTGGAACCCACAACGGAAGTATTGTCGTAGTAAGAAAATAACAGAATTATCTTTTTATAAAAATAACGGCAGAAGTGTTACCGTTAAAATTGTTGAACTACTCGGTAGTAAAAGTACAGTAATACGCGTGGTTGCATAATAGCAGAAGGTATTGGTTATTGATGCTTACGTGAGAAGTCACTCAGTTATACTCAATTATTGCTACAGTAATTGCTGCATCATATCTCTCATATTATCGATTTGATTATTGTCACAGTATCATTTGTATAATATGATATATTATTAAATCAATAATTGAGACGACAAAGTTATTCATATTATTAAATTGCAATATTTACAATGTCTAGAAGTTCTATCAAGGAGAGGTGTGGTCATCTAATTGCGCTCCAATAAGAAGAAATCCTTATCAGAAAGCCCCCTCTTTCCTGGGAACGACCTGGTTGTTAAATATTATGAGTTTTAATATTAATGATGAATAAGTTCGTGTTGATTAAAGATGAAATTGATAGTTCCATTGTGTTAGAATTATTAGTGTTAGTGAAAATTGACATTTATTTCGATAATAATTGATGTCTAGAAGTTATCGGGTAATTAATCGGATAAATGATGAATTAATTGCAATTAATTCACATGATTATAACTATTTGTTCATATGTGTGTACTATTGATTCACATTCATGTACTATTAGGGGAGTTGGTGCAAGATTGATAATACTTGCATGACTAAGTTAAAAATAGAGGTATAGATGGAGGTACTATATTGTAATTCGTATTTTCACATGTCTAGAACTATTAATTCACATGATTTACTATTGATTCACATGTTTTACTATTAGGGGAGGTGGTGCAAGTTTGATAATACTTGTAGGACTAAATTAAAAATGAAGGAAAAGTGGAAGGTATTATACTATAATATTTGAGCCCCAAAATGTGCAATTATCGAAACTATATTTTTCTATAAATTGAAGCTCATTCTTCCTTCATTTCTCACCAATTCAATAAAGCTATAGAGCAATTATTATAGAGAGAAATTATAGAGAGAAAGAAAAAGAGAAGTCTGCTACCTCTCTATTCCAGTATTCAGCTTTATTCTAAGGTAAGGGGTATTATTTCTTTTATTTTCATGAAGAGAGCTTTTGTTATTCCATTCCTTATTATTATGTTGGAATAACCTATCTATGAGAAGTACCGCATACATGGTGAAATTCTTCTGTTATTCAATTCTTTATTATTCTGTTGGAATATCCTGTCTGTGCGTATTACGCATGATATGGGTCCACTATTTATTATTCTGTTGGAATAACCTGTCTATGCGAAGTACCGCATACATGGTGAAATTCTTCTATTATTCCATTCTTTATTATTCTGTTGGAATATCCTGTCTGTGCGTATTACGCATGACCTGGTTCCATTATTTATTATTCTGTTAGAATAACTTGTCTGTGCGGTCTATCGCATGCCTGGTGAATTCTGTTGTTATTCCATTCTTTATTATTCTGTTGGAATATTCTGTCTATACGGATTTCGCATAACCTGGTTCCATTCTTTATTATTCTGTTGGGAATAACCTGTCTGTGCGGTGTATCGCATGCATGGTGAATTCTTCTGTTATTCTGTTGGAATAACTTGTCTATGTGGATTACCACATGCATGGTGAATGATCCTTTGTATTCATTCCTTATTAAATTGTGGAAATCCATTTGCAATTTCATATATTCTATTATACTCAGTTGGTTAAAGTTTTGGCTTCTATACTCCATGAAATTAGTAGAATATCTTGGATATTTGCGCTTCATCCAGTATATTTTCATGGAAATATTCTTCTGAGCATTCTTGAATTTTACTCCATAAAGCAGTATCATGTTGACAATTTGGACGTTTTTGAGTTCAAGATAAATTAACTTTAAATCTTTAAAATTTAATAATATGTGATAAACCTATAGTTTTAAGCAATGCTTTTAGAATCATAATGAGTTCATGCTAATGAGATCTAAATTCTTAGATAGCTTAAAATTAAAATGTTTCCAATCAATAGATTACTAAAAACGGGATTAGTGAAGCCAGATAGATTGGTACATACGTTGCTTGCTCATTGGATGAGAATGATTGATTTCATGATCATTTATGTGGAGACACTAAAGCAAGTATGTAGGTGCTTATTAGAGAATAAGTTAACTGAACGTGACTCGCTAAGGAATACCTAATGGAGTTTTACTTGCCTGTCAATAGGAATGCCTGAAGTGATAGTAGTACAAGTGATCCTTAGACTTGAGATCATCATAGTATCTTGTATATAATGATTTATACTTTGAATTATTCCTTAAGACCCTTAGGGTTTATCAAAGGGTATGCTTAGGTATAATGAGTTATATATGGAGATAATGAATGATAAATAAAGAATCTACCACTTCTAGTAAAGAAAGAGATATGTCCTATGTGATTTGATAAATGGCAACCCAGGAATCCTTGGCCAAGGTGGAATAAAATTAAGAAGTAGTTTCTAATTTGCATTTATTCGGAGTTTTGCATTTGGGAATCGAAATACATATAATTAAATAAAATAAGATTTGACAATAATTCTATGTCTTATATTTAATTGTGACATTATATGGTGGAACGATTGAATTATACAGTAACTATTTACTCAAATGTTCTTTTATGATTGATGTTGAAATCTATATTATCTGAAAAGTCGTTAATAGCTAAGGAGGCTTATCCTAATTGTAGAATAAATATTATTTATTTAAATAAATTAATAATTTAATTTATTTATTTAAATGAGATTAGAATTGTTCTAATTGATTTATTCACAACCGGTTTAATGTGGAGAACCTAAAAGGTCACACCATAAAAGGAAGAATAATTATTTAAGAAGTTAATTGTGACGCCCCCAAAATAGGTATAAATCACCCATTTTGAGTCGTCAATAACATGGTACAGAAACAACTACAACTTTATTAATACAACATAAAAACTGTGAGTTTAAATACAAATATTGTCATCTAGACAATATTCACACCCAAATAATTCCTCATTACAATTATTGGTACATTATTTTACAAAAATGGTGAGGACTACTAAACAACTTTATAGAACCTTCATTCCATACCCCGACTAGTACTCGCTACATTCTCGCCTCCTTAGAAGAAAAATGGAACAAAAAGGAAAAGGGTGAGCTCAACTAGCCCAGTAAAGAATATTATGACTAAGATAATATAGAACAAATTATCGTTAGTCTTCAACAGGGAAAAATCTGATAAAATACAATAGACAACAAGTTTCAGATCAATATTCGCAGCGGAAATAATAATTCATAGATGAGTTACGTAGAGAATTAAATCTACTATTATCTATGAATTTAAAAGTTCATCATCAATATTTTATCCCTGTAACATCAATCAATATTCATCTTGAATCAAATATTCATCTTTGCACTACAGGCCAAAGATATTCATCAGTTGGTCATGTTCATCTCAACACCTGTTCATCTTTGCACTACTGGCCAATGATATTCATCAGAAAATCATTAATCTTTGCACTACAAAACAAAGATATTCAGTAATATCATCATTTGGGACTAAGGATGATGAAAAATATTTTAAAGAAAACGAATCAAGTGAAATAAAAGAACAAATATTAAGGATTCGTACTTTAAACAATCCGAGTTCAAAAATACTTCATAAATATTCACAGTGGAGCAAAATTCAAGAATGATCAAAACATGGATACAATCAAAGCTAGTATCCATAATAGATATTTTGGACAAAAAATGAAAACTTAATTTTTTTGTGAATAGTGTCGTATTCGTGAATAGTGCCGTATACATGAATAGTGTCGTATACGTGAATAGTAACCCCGACACTAAACGACAAGAATTTCACAAGAAAAATCTTACCAATATTCCGGCATAATGATATTAGAAGAAATAATATCATTTAAAAAAAATATCCCTTACCTCGAAAAGAATAGTACTTCTGGCTGGAATATCAGATATAACGCTGAAGGAACTTGCAAAGTATAGAAATACTCAAAGTATCAAAATACTAACAAGAATACGCTCAATAATATAGAGAGAGAAAGAGAGAAAACTTCAGTTTCTGGTGTGATTTTCAATTCTAACCTAAGCACCTTATTTATAAGAAAATGCTTAGAACACCAAAGCAGAAAATTTAATAAAATATAAATATATATTCAATTTTCTTAGGCCCACTTTCTTAGATCTGAATTTAACAATTTACATCACATGCATAACCCACAATTAATGACAAAAACGTTTTTCATATTACAAATAATTAAAACTTCCAAAAATCAATTATGTCGGAACTTCAATAATTCATAATAAATAGCCCTTTTGTCAAAAAAATTCAAACCTTATGTCTTTTTCATAGAAAATTTTATTCTCTACAACTTTGCAGAAGAAAGTTTTTTCAAATTCCAAACAGAAACTAACCGAAATCCACAAACAGGCGATTTTACAGGCTATAATCAAATTTCAGTCAAGAAATGGGCCCACAGATGTTTAACATGTTTTAAACAACTTTTGCAACAAAAATACTCTTCCTTCTCATATATTCATATATCTCACATTCATTGTAAAAATATCACCATTATTATATTATTAAAATGTAATAATATATTTAAACGAATTATTTATCAGAAAAGATAAAATATCAATTTTTCAACAATTGTCACTTTAAAATTTTCTCCATCTATATCCACTTAAAATGAATATTTTCCTTATTATATAAATTAATAACTAATTATTCACAAATATTATTACAGAATCACAATACTGGCAACCAGGCCGTTCCCAGGAAATATGGGGCTTTCCAATAATGATTTCTCCTTACTGGCGCACAATTAGGTGACAAAACCTCTCCTTAGACAGAATTTTCTAGACATTGCCAATAATGATATCTAATAATAGTATTCAAATAATATAAATTATTAATCTGATAAAGGAAAATACTGTGCAATGATAATTATTGAAATAACAATAATATAAAATATCAACGTAGCAATTATTGAATCAATAAAATAAAATATTAAACAGTAATTATTGTAACAATTATTGAGTAATGCCTTCTTACATAAGAATCAATAATTGGTGCAATACCGTGTGCTACTGTGTTTTAACCACCGGGTATTCCAACAGTATTAACGGTAACAACTACGCCGTTATTTATAAACAACTTATATTTGTTGTTTTCTTCATCCAATCGCTTTTCGTTATGGGGCCCACACAAAGCTGCGCCGTCGTACGAATATTCCCTGACAGTAAGAATATTTCACGACCAAACGAATATTCCCTGACAACAATCAATATTTTATAACCACTTGTTTATTTAAAATATTTGCGCATTTTACCCATAACTAACCACATTAATCAATTCAACCCTTACTATTTCAAAATAATAAATAGAGGAAATTTAATTTCATTTATAATAAGTTGGGGTCTTACAACCTCCCCTCCTTATGAAATTTTGTCCTCGAAATTGACGTACGTACCTGGTGTTTCGAAAAGGTGAGAATACCTTGCTTTCATTTCCGTTTCCAACTCCCAAGTCATTTCCTCAATAGCATGGTTCTTCCACAAAACTTTGACTTGTTGTATAACCTTTGTACGTAAGACATGCTCCTTCCTATCCAAGATCTTGACAGACACCTCCTCGTACGTTAAGTCTTCAGTTATCTCGTCCGGTTCTAACTCAATAACATGGTTCGGGTCTTTCACATATTTACGAAGCACGGATATATTAAAAATATTATGAACACGAGACATAATTGGAGGTAACGCGAGTCTATAGGCTACATTTCCTACTCGGTCAAGAATCTGAAATGGGCCAATAATTCGTGGATTGAGCTTTCTTCTCTTCCCAAATCTTGTAACTCCCTTCCATCGAGCTGAAAGTAGTATGCACACAAGCCAATCATGTTTGATGATAAAACATATACTTTGTAAACAATCTTATTCATTTATTAATAAAAAGTATTAATTTATTAAAGACTTTTAATTATCTACATGATGCTGTTTTATAATATGTGATAAACCCATAGTTTTAGGCAATGATTTTAGAATAATGATGATGATCATTATAATGAGATCTAAATTCTTAGAAAGCTTAAAACTAAAATAGTTCCCAATCATTGAATTACTAAATTGGGGATTAGTGAATCCGGATAGATTGGTACATACGTTGCTTGCTCATTGGATGAGGATGATTGATCTCATGATCATTTGTGTGGAGACACTAAAGCAAGTATATAGGTGCTTATTAGAGAATAAGTTCACTAAACGTGACTCGCTAAGGAATACCTAATGGAGTTTTACTTGCATGTCAATAGGAATTCCTGTAGTGATAGTAGTACAAGTGATCCTTGGACTTGAGATCATCATAGTATCTTGTGTATGATGAGTTATACTTTGACTTATTCCTTAAGACCCTTAGGGTATATCAAAGGGTATGCTTAGGTATAATAAGTTGTACATGGAGATAATGTATGATCAATAAAGAATCTACCACTTCTAGTAAAAGAAGAGAATTGTCCTATGTGATTCGATAAATGACAACTCAGTAGTCCTTGGCCAAGGCAGAATGAAATTAGAAAGGAGTTTCTAATTTACATTATTTGGAGTTGTGCATTTAAGAGTCGAAATACATATAATTAAATAAAATAAGACTTGACAGAAATTTCATGTCTTATATTTAATTGGGATATTGTATGGTGGAAGGATTGAATTGTACGGTAACTATTTACTCAAAGGTTCTTTTATGATTAATGTTAAAATCTATATTATCTGGAAAGTCGTTGATCGCTAGGGAGGTTTATCCCTATTGTAGAATAAATATTATTTATTTAAATAAATTATTAGTTTAATTTATTTATTTAAATAAGATTAGAATTGTTCTAATTGATTTATTCACAACCGGTTTAATATGGAGAACCTAAAGGGTCACACCATAAAAGGAAGAATAATTATTTAAGAAGTTAATGGCATAATCCTAATAATAAGTTAAGTATATTTAATTTAATCTATGGTGATAGAATAAATTAAATAGCTTAATATTTATTATTTAATATTTTAGAAATATTAAATATAAATTAATAAGAGGAGTCTTATTATTATTATTACTATTATTATTATTTAATTCCTAAAGGAGTTTGGGAATTAATTAATAAAAGTACTCTCAAATATCCTAATAGGATTAAGAGGCAAATTAATTAAAAGAGTTTAATTAATTATCCCTAATAAGATTAGGGAGCTTAATTAATTAAAGAATTAATTAATTAAATAAAACCCAATTTCTTAATTGTTAAGGAGGGTTGCCTACATCTATAAATAAGAGGAGTCTTATTATGGGTGAAGGGGTTGTTGACTTTTACAACATACGTTATTCCAATTGTTGGAGAGTACGCTCCTTTTCTATAGAGATAGAAAAATTAGGGTTTAGCCAACCACCCATCTTCTTGAATCCTTCTTCTTCCTTGGTGGATCACCTCTAGAGGCCAAACACTTGGGTGGCTAACGTTGATCAAAGGAAGGAACTAAACCCGGTGGATTCAAGTTGAACGCGAAAAGGATTGGAGGTGAACTTGTACCTGAGGAAGCTCGGATCTTCAAGGGTATGATTCTTGTTCTTATCTTTTCATTAAATTAATAATTGCGCATAAAGGGTGATCCGGGTTTATGGTTTGTAAATTTTTTAAAACTCTGATTTTACACGCTTCCGCTAATTTTGTGCAATTTAATTGCGTTCATGAATATTACAAACCTAACAGTGGCATCGGAGCCAAACCTTTATACGAATTATTAATTGTTCAGATTTGATATGTATATTGATATATGTTTAGAACAATTTAATTGGGCATAATTTTATTGTATAAAATTTAATTAAAAAAAAAACAAATCGCTGCTGTTCGCGAGGTGGCTGCTGATTGATTCGCTGCAAATGGTTGCTTCGGAATTGGCCTGTTTCTTTATTACTTCCGGATTCACGTGGCTGTTGACTGAATAATTCAGTTCCTTGAATTCCGTTTTAGTGGAGTAGTATTGTATATTATATATATGATATATGATATATTATATATATTACTCTAGTATGCTTCACAGAAATTAGTGGCCCAGGAAGTTATATATATTTTATATATATATTTGATTCTTAATAGTTAACAGGAAGTTTTTGTAAGGATCAACTTCTTTAAAATTAAATTGGGTCGCGGATTCATGCGGATATATATATATATATATATATATATATATATATATATATAATAGTTATATATATTTATATATTAATCTTATTATTTTATAATTAAAATAAAAGGTTTATTTTAATCATAAAATAAAAGATTTATTTTAATATTAAAATTAAATTTCATGATAACTAATTAGAATTGAAATTGGATTTCATGATAACTAATTAGAGTTGAAATTAAATTTCATATTTCCTTAAATAAAGGAGTTTATTTATATATGAAATAAGATTTCATATTATTCAAAATAAAACAGTTTATTTGTGAATAGGAAAGTGAATCCATCTTTCCTTAAATAAAGGAGTTTATTTAGATATGAAATAAGATTTCATATTATTCA
Source organism: Panax japonicus (assembly GCA_020205505.1). Lineage (NCBI taxonomy): Eukaryota > Viridiplantae > Streptophyta > Magnoliopsida > Apiales > Araliaceae > Panax > Panax japonicus. The sequence continues at coordinate 20,351,829 of CM035114.1, forward strand.
AAATAAAAGAGTTTATTTCTGAATAGGAAAGAGAATCCAAATTTTTCTAAATAAAGGAGTTTATTTAGATATGAAATAAGATTTCATATTATTCAAAATAAAAGAGTTTATTTGTGAATAGGAAAGAGAATCGTATTTTCCTTAAATAAAGGAGTTTATTTAGATATGGAATAAGATTTCATATTATTCAAAATAAAAGAGTTTATTTGTGAATAGGAAAAGAAATCAGTCTTTCCTTAAGTAAATGAGTTTATTTAGATATGAAATAAGATTTCATATTATTCAAACTAAAGGAGTTTATTTGTAAATAGGAAAGAGAATCTGTGTTTCCTTTTATAAAGGAGTTTTTTTATATGGAATTGGATTCCATAATTAATTAAAATAAAGGAGTTTATTTTGATTAAAGATTTTGATTAAAATAAAATAGTTTATTTTATTCAAAATTGGATAAATTAAAATAAAATAGTTTTATTTTGATTTAAATTTGAATTAAAATAAAGGAGTTTATTTTGATTCAAAATTAGATTTTATACTAACTAAATTTGCCCATTAAATGATATCAATATATATATTGAATGTTTATTATTCATGAGATGAATGCAATTTATTGATGCATATGGTGATGTGTATGATAATAAATGGAATTGATTATGAACTATTGACCAATGTGATTGAATTTTATTTTAGTTGGATGCATGAATGTATGAGTTTTATTCAATGGGGTTTGCGTACCTCGTCTTCTCTAATTTTTTCTTTATGTAAATTCTAACTCCCTCCTATGTACTTCCCCTTGACTGCTGATCAAGGTTTCTATTTATTTTAAATAGTTTTGTAATAGGAATAGTTAGAATTAATTCTAAAAAATTGGAGATCAAGGAACAAGGAGGGCTTGAAGACCCGTTTGTAATGGAGCCCGAATTTAAATGTAATAGTTATATTTAAATATTAATTCTTGCACCCCTAGGGTTTGACCTTTTGGTTCACTTGGTGGCTCTAGTGAACCAAACTAGAATAAAAGTCCATAATCAATCCAGGTAGAATATAGTATTCTATATGTGCATGCGTATACTATATATATTATATATTATGCAAACATGCTTCGCATGTTAATTAATATGACGCGTATTTTATATATATATGTGCATGCGCGCTAAATAAGATGGGACAAATTAATAACAAAACCCTCAAATATTTTATATTAAGTTGTAACGTTCAAAGATATTTGGAATATCGAACGTCGCCTTCTAGCATGATAGAAACAATAGAGTATTGAATATTTAATATGAGTTTTTTGTGCACACACAAGGCAAGTATTAAATATTTAAGATGTTGTTTTTATTACATATGATGTTTATAAGGAATTGAACATTACTGCTTTGTTGTGCACACACAAGGGTTGTAGTTTTCTCTTCACTTATATGGAAATGCTGGGTCTGACTTAACTTCAATCATTTTAGTTCGGATGTGCACACACTTGACCATTATGATTTAAGAGGCAAAATACAAGGTAGTTGATGTAATTGACAAGAGTTGTCTACCTATTTATTTATATATAGTTTGTTGTGCACACACAAGGCTATATACATTTGAAATGGGATCCTTATTCTCACTACCAATCTTTAATTAGATTTTGCCGAACTATATAAGTGAGGGTAATATAGTTTGAAGAAAATAGTGGGAGATACCAATTTAAAACAAGACCTAAATTATTTTGGTAATTAATAAAAGAATGTATGTTAAAGTGTTGTTAATTACAAATTCATATACAAAATTTTACAATGTCTAAATTACTATCACTGCGTAGCATATTAGATGCTAAATTAACCGGGCCGAATTAAACTGATTGGTTAAGGTAATTGAGAATAGTTCTCACGGCTGAAAAGCTATCTTATGTCCTTAATACGCATATCCCTGTAATGGTTACAGATGCCTCTGAGGAAGATATTGCTACTTTTAGAAAGTGGCTAGATGATGCATAGTTGGCTCAATGCATCATGCTCGCATCCATGAGTAACGAGCTTCAGCGTCAGCATGAAACTATGGATGCTCCTATTATATTCATGCACATCAAGTAGTTGATGGTGAGAAAAGTAGGACTGATAGATATTAGATATCTAAGGAGCTCTTCCGATCTAGAATGACCGATGACACTACGGTACAGATAAAAGTCCTTAACATAATCAATTTGATTGATCAATTAGGACAACGGGTTTTGTCATGGATGGATAGTTAAGCCAAGATTTGATCTTGCACTCACTTCCGGACTCCTTTAACAATTGTTGTGAATTTTTCATATGAACGAGCTAGATATCAGCCTCGCTGATTTGCTTAACATGTTGAAAAATGTTGAGAGTCACTTTTCAACCAAGAAAGACCAAGTCTTACTGGTAGGGGCCAAAGGATCTTCTGAAAAGAAGAACGATTCTAAGAAGGTAAATAGAAAGGCATAAAGAAAGGATAATAAGAACAAAACTGATACGGATAACAAAGGAGTTTGCTTCCACTTCAATAAGGCTGGACACTAGAAAGAAACTGCGAGAAGCATCTTGCAGAGGTTAACTAAAGAAGCTTAGTGAAGTTTCGGTTACAAATACAAATTTGTTAATGACTTAAAATAAATTTTTCTTTAAGTCAAGGTTATACTTGGGTATTGGATACCGACTTTGGTTATCATAAATATAGATTTATAAAGGGACCAAGTAGAAGTAGAAAGCTAAACAAATATAAGTAATCCTATGTGTGGGAAATGAAGTAAAGGTTGCTACATTAGCCATAGAAATTTATTGTTTAGCATTGCCTACGGGCAAGTCTATTAAATCAATAAGTAGTTATTGTATTCCAGTTCTCGTCAGAAACATTATTTCCATTTTATTGTTGGACAATGAAATCTTTGGTATTATATTTAAGAACAATTGTTGTTTTATTTATAATAATAATAATGTTTTCTATAGAACTTGAATATTACTTAATGGATTTTATATACTTGACTTACGTGAAAATAATTTTGCAAAATGAACAAACTAGTATAAGAAAAGGAGATGATCATTCAAAGAGTTGAATATGTGTATTTGCTGAAATATAAGTGTGAATTATTTGAAAGGTTCATAGAATTCAGAAATGAAACAAATTAGCAAAGTATTAGGATTCTTTGATCGGATCAAGGAAGGAATACTTGTGCAATAAGTTTCTAGATCATCTCAAATGGTTTTCTCATAATAGACGGCTCTTGATACGCAATAATTGATTGATGTATCTGAAAGGAAAAATCGTACCTTGTTGGACATGGTGCGGTCCATAATGATTTTACCGACATTCCAGTATCCCTCTAGGATCATGTCCTAGAAATAGCTGCATATCTACAAAAAGGTAACCTCAAAATCCGACCCCAAGACTCCATAAAAGTTATGGACAGGGTGGATTCCTAATCTTAAGTATGTTAAGATAAGGGGTTGTCCAACTTATGTGAAACGATTTCAAAGGATAAGCTTGGGACAAAATTTGACAAGTACAGATTTGTGGGACATCCTAAAGTAAGTTTAGGGCATATGTTCTATAATCCTACTTAGCAAAAGGTGTTTGTTGCGAAACATGCTGCCTTCTAAGATAAAGATGTTTGTTGCGAAACATGCTGCCTTCTAAGATAAAGGTGTTTATTGAAGGGGCTAGTGGGAGGATAATACATCTTGAAAAGTTCAAGAACCACAAAACACTACAAGTCAAATAAGAGGAACTTATAGATAGACCTATTGTACCATAACCGAATCGTAAATCTGGAATAGTACTGAAGATACCTAGGAGGTATGGATTCATCATGGATAATGATGATGAGGTACGTATCATAGAAGATGATGATCTAGTTACATACGATGAGGTAAGAGTTGTAGACACTCAGAGAAATGGATTGAAGCAATCTTCTCAAAAATGGAACATTCATTTTGATACGATAATCAAAAGAGTTTGATTTTATCAAAAACAAGAATAAACCTAGTGTGTACAAAAGGGTCAGTGGGAGCGTCGTGACATTTCTGGTATTATATGTTGATATAATACAGATAAGGAATGACATGCCAATGTTAAAATCAATAAAGATAAAGTTGTCTAAACATTCTTCCATGAATGATTTGGGAAGAGTATCTTAATTAGGGATGCAAATCTATATAGATAGATTTAAAAGAATGCTTGGCTTAACCCAATGAACGTATATTCATTTGATGCTAAAGTCGTTTAGCATGGAAAACTCCATGGGATGTCTCATGTTGATGAGCCATGGAGTGTATCTCTCTTAATAGTCCCCATAGACTCCTAAAAGAGAGATTGCAAGAGTGACAATCATGTATGCAATGAAATATACGCGACCTAATATTGATCAGTCATATTCTGGAGAAGTTCACTGTGAGACAGTGAAAAACATCTTAAAGTACTTAACCAGCACTAAGGATGTGATATAATTCATGGCGTGTCTGAATTAAAACTAGAGGACTTAACAGACTCAAGTTTTTCAGACGGACCAAGACGACAGAAAATCCACTTTAAGGTAAATCGTTACCTTGAACGGTGGTGCAGTGAATTGGAAAGGTTTCAAACAGCAAAGAGTTGCTGGTTTAGTGATAAAGACAAAGTATATAGCTGTAAATGAAGCTGCAAGTTGATTGTTTGGATTAAAAGTTCATTACAGGACTAGGAATAGTTCCTAAGTCTCATCTTGGATCTAAACATGTGTTGTGGCACTTTCATTTGATTATAAGAATCATTGAAAGATGGGAAATCACTATAGAGATAGTGAACTCTCAAGAACAATATTACATATCCATTAACTAAAGCTTATCCAACAGCAGGATAATCGTCACTTAGAGAAGAAGGGTATGAGATACCATGGCGATTGGCTTTAGTGCAAGTGGGAGATTGAAAGTAGTATGCACACAAGCCAATCATGTTTGATGATAAAGCATATACTTTGTAAACAATCTTATTCATTTATTAATAAAAAGTATTAATTTATTAAAGGCTTTTAATTATCTACATGATGCTGTTTTATAATATGTGATAAACCCATAGTTTTAAGCAATGCTTTTAGAATAATGATGATGATCATTATAATGAGATCTAAATTCTTAGAAAGCTTAAAACTAAAATAGTTCCCAATCGTTGGATTACTAAATTGGGGATTAGTGAATCCGGATAGATTGGTACATACGTTGCTTGCTCATTGGATGAGGATGATTGATCTCATGATCATTTGTGTGGAGACACTAAAGCAAGTATGTAGGTGCTTATTAGAGAATAAGTTCACTGAACGTGACTCGCTAAGGAATACCTAATGGAGTTTTACTTGCATGTCAATAGGAATTCCTTTAGTGATAGTAGTACAAGTGATCCTTGGACTTGAGATCATCATAGTATCTTGTGTATGATGAGTTATACTTTGACTTATTCCTTAAGACCCTTAGGGTATATCAAAGGGTATGCTTGGGTATAATAAGTTGTACATGGAGATAATATATGATCAATAAAGAATCTACCACTTCTAGTAAAAGAAGAGAAATGTCCTATGTGATTCGATAAATGACAACTCAGTAGTCCTTGGCCAAGGCAGAATGAAATTAGAAAGGAGTTTCTAATTTGCATTATTTGGAGTTGTGCATTTAAGAGTCAAAATACATATAATTAAATAAAATAAGACTTGACAGAAATTCCATGACTTATATTTAATTGGGACATTGTATGGTGGAAGGATTGAATTGTACGGTAACTATTTACTCAAAGGTTCTTTTATGATTAATGTTGAAATCTATATTATCTGGAAAGTCGTTGATCGCTAGGGAGACTTATCCCTATTGTAGAATAAATATTATTTATTTAAATAAATTATTAGTTTAATTTATTTATTTAAATAAGATTAGAATTGTTCTAATTGATTTATTCACAACCGGTTTAATATGGAGAACCTAAAGGGTCACACCATAAAAGGAAGAATAATTATTTAAGAAGTTAATGGCATAATCGTAATAATAAGTTAAGTATATTTAATTTAATCTATGGTGATAGAATAAATTAAATAGCTTAATATTTATTATTTAATATTTTAGAAATATTAAATATAAATTAATAAGAGGAGTCTTATTATTATTATTACTATTATTATTATTTAATTCCTAAAGGAGTTTGGGAATTAATTAATAAAAGTACTCTCAAATATCCTAATAGGATTAGGAGGCAAATTAATTAAAAGAGTTTAATTAATTATCCCTAATAAGATTAGGGAGCTTAATTAATTAAAAGAATTTAATTAATTAAATAAAACCCAATTCCTTAATTTTTAAGGAGGGTTGCCTACATCTATAAATAAGAGGAGTCTTATTATGGGTGAAGGGGTTGTTGACTTTTACAACATACGTTATTCCAATTGTTGGAGAGTACGCTCCTTTTCTATAGAGATAGAAAAATTAGGGTTTAGCCAACCACCCATCTTCTTGAATCCTTCTTCTTCCTTGGTGGATTACCTCTAGAGGTCAAACACTTGGGTGGCTAACGTTGATCAAAGGAAGGAACCAAACCCGGTGGATTCAAGTTGAACGCGAAAAGGATTGGAGGTGAACTTGTACCTGAGGAAGCTAGGATCTTCAAGGGTATGATTCTTGTTCTTATCTTTTCATTAAATTAATAATTGCGCATAAAGGGTGATCCGGGTTTATAATTTGTAATTTTTTTAAAACTCTGATTTTACACGCTTTCGCTAATTTTGTGCAATTTGATTGTGTTCATGAATATTACAAACCTAACACGAGTAACACGCAACAATACATGATCCCCAATACTAAATTCCACGTCTTTTCGATGAAGATCCGCATAACTCTTTTGTCGATATTGTGCCTTTTGTATACATTGTCAAATTATTTAGATCTTTTCTGTAGTCATACGTACCAACTCGAGTCCCAACAATGTTGCTTCACCCACCTCATCCCAACATATTGGAGAGTGACCCTTTCGTCCATACAATGCTTTGAATGGAGCCACACCTATACTTGTCTGATAACTGTTGTTGTAGGAGAATTTCACCAATGGTAAATACTTATCCCAACTCCCTTTGAAATCTAGGACACAGAGTCTTAATAGATCTTCAAGAGTTTGAATAGTCCTATCTGATTGTCCGTCCGTTTGAGGATGGTATGCCGAACTGAATCGTAAATCTGTGCCCATAGCTTTTTGCAAGCTAACCCAAAATCGTGAAGTGAATCTTGGGTCGCGATCTGAAACTATGGATACTGGCATGCCATACTATCTCACAATCTCATTTATATATATATGAGCAAGACGTTCAAGGGAATAAGTCTCCCGTATCGGTAAGAAATGAGCAGACTTAGTTAATCTATCAACAATAACCCAAATCACATCTATGCCTTGAGAAACCGTGGGAAGACCCATAACAAAATCCATGGTAATGTGTTCCCACTTCCATTTTGGAATCTCAAGTGGTTGCAATGGATCCTTAGGCACTTGATGCTCCGCCTTTACACGTTGACAAGTTAAACACCTCGAGATAAACTTTGCAATCTCTTTCTTCATATTGTTCTACCAAAATGTATGTCAAAGATCACGATACATTTTGGTACTTCTAAGGTGGACTGCAAACGGTGTATTGTGTGCTTCCATCATGATCTTGTACTTCAAATCAGAGTCGTTAGGAACACAAAGTCTGGAGTGTACTCGAAGTACACCTTCTTCATTGATTCTTGCTTCTGGAATAACACCTTCTTGTATTTTCTTCTTCATACGCATCAGCTCCAGGTCTATGGCTTGAGCAACTTTAACTTCATCGATTAAAGATGATTCTATGCATATACTTGACATCATCGCACTCGTTTCTGCATATGATCTTCTACTCAACGCGTCAACTACCACGTTTACTTTTCCAGGATGGTATTGAATGGTGTGGTCATAATCTTTTAACAGCTCGAGCCAACGTCATTGCCGCATGTTGAGTTCCTTTTGGGTGAAGAAATATTTGAAACTTTTATGGTCTGAATATATCTCCACTTTTTCCCCATATAGATAGTGCCTCCAGATCTTTAGTGCAAAAACGACTGCTGCCAACTCTAGATCATGAATAAGATAATTCCTCTCATACTCTTTAAGTTATCGCGAGGTATAGGCTATGACTTTCCCATGTTGCATGAGAACACATCCTAACTCTTTGCCTGAAGCATCGCTGTAGATAACAAATCCATCCGAACCAGATGGTATTGTCAGAACAGGTGACGAAATGAGTCTCCTTTTAAGCTCTTGGAAACTCTTTTCACATTCCTTGCTCCATACGAATTTTGTATCTTTTCGAGTCAGCTGAGTTAACGGAGTAGCGATTCGAGAAAATCCTTCCACGAATCTTCGATAATAACCAGCTAAGCCCAAAAAACTACGTACTTAGGTCACCGTCTTCGGTTGCTCCCAACTTTGTATTGCTTCAATCTTCGTCGGGTCGACAGATACTCCATGTTTTGACACCACGTGCCCAAGGAATGCTACTTTCTCAAGCCAGAACTCGCATTTCTTCAACTTGGCATATAACTTGTTTTCACAAAGCATTTGGAGTACCAACTTCAAATGGTGCTCATGATCTTCATGGCTTTTGGAATATATGAGGATGTCATCAATAAAGACAACAACAAACTAATCCAAATAATCCTTGAATACTCTTTTCATCATATCCATGAAATCCGCAGGAGCATTAGTCAATCCAAAAGACATTACTAAGAATTCATAATGCCCGTATCGAGTTCTGACGACAGTCTTTGGAATATCCTCAGTTCTAATCTTCAGCTGATGATATCTAGAACGAAGATAGATTTTTGAAAAGAATTGTGCTCCTTGCAACTGGTCAAATAGGTCATCAATACGAGGTAGCAGATACCTATTCTTGATAGTGACATGGTTTAATTCTCGGTAGTCAATACAAAGTCGCATACTCCCGTCTTTCTTCTTTACAAATAAAACAGGAGCACCCCAAAGAGATGTACTAGGACGAATGAAACTGATGTCCAACAACTCCTGTAGTTGGACCTTTAACTCCTGAAGTTCAATAGGAGCCATTCGATATGGGGTTTTAGAAATGGGCTTTGTACCAGGCTCAAGATCAACAAAGAATTCAAATTCATGTTTTGGGGGTAGACCGAGAAGTTCTTCAGGAAATACGTCAGGAAATTTACTAACAACGGGAATATTATTCAAATCCGACGTGTCTTTATTCAAATCCATAACATGGGCTAAGAAAGCTTGACATCCATTTTTTAATAAATGAATAGCTTTATGACTAGATATGTCAGTGATTGATTTTAGTGGTTTAGTTGCTTGAATTCGTACAACAGGTTGGTTAGAAATATAAAAACTAGCAACCTTACGAAAATAATCAATTTTGGCATGATGAGTAGTTAACCAAACAATCTCTAAAATCACATCAAAAGCAAGTATCTTTAAAGAGATAAGGTCAACAGGTAATGTGATGGTGCCAACTTGGATCAAACAAGATTTATAAACAGTGGATGTGATGAAAGTTTCTCCTAACGGAGTCTCTACAAATAAATCAAAGTCTAATTTCTCCGGAGTTAAGTTTAAACGTTGAGCACAAGCAGGAGAGATAAATGAATGGGTAGCACCGGTATCTAGTAAGGTATATAATTCGCAAGAATTTATGATTAGCTTACCTGTTATCACCTCGTTTGGGTTCCTCGCATTTTAACCAGTCACGATAAACGCTCTTCCAGGAACCGTTAACTTTGACTTTTCTAGGACAGCCTTTTGAGTCACCATCCCCGCTGGACTTGGTTTCGCTACTGTACAATCTCGAGCAATATGTCCTTCCTTTCCATAATTATAACATACCTTGAAATTTTTAGACAGTTTGGGCTGATATGTCCCTCTTTCCCGCATTTATAACATATGACCGGTGGTCGTTCTCCTCCCTTAGTACCAGTTGCTGCTGGTACTAACGTCTTCACATGGTCATTGTTGAATCTCCTCTTTTTAAAATCTTCTCCCGACTCGCTTCTTCTATTTTCGTGGGCATGATTACCACAAGAGTGGTTATCTTTTTTGTCCGTATTTTTCTTTCTCCGCTGGTTATCATTGTTCTGATGACTGCTGTCACCAGTATGATCCTGGTTGTGGTCCCTCGGTTGAACGTACTCGTTATCTCGCTCTAACAATTGAGCCCTGTTGACAACATCTGAATAGAGAGAAAATTTATGAGAAATGAGATATTAACGTATGCCGGGTTTCCAACCTCTCAGAAACATCCACGTCGTACGTTCCTCATTCTCCACCAAATGAAGTGCAAACCTGGATAACTCTACAAACTTCGCCTCGTACTGGGACACCGTTATATTGTTTTGTTCCAACCTAATAAACTCCACTTCCTTCATATGATGAATACTTTTAGGAAAGTACTTGTCATTGAACAATTTTTGAAACGTCTCCTAAGACATGTTGTGTGTGGCTGGATGGGTACGCTTCATAGATTCCCACCAGTAATCTGCCGCATTACGGAATATAAAAGTGGCAAATGGAACATTCTGTTCCTCCAGGCATCCCAAGACATCGAATATCTTGGTAATTTGTTTGACCAACGTCTCAGCCTTAATCGGATCCGGCTTTCCCCAGAATTTTGGTGGTCCCAACTCTTTGAACTGCTTGGCTGTAACAAACCGTGCGTTGTTATCATTTCCACCTGTATTTTGTACATGAGTCTCCCTCGTCTGATTTTGCATGAACTGCAAAAAGCATCTAAACATCCCGTCGTTCATCATCTGCTCAGTGCTGTTGTTTACAGGGGGAACATTGCCAGCCTATTGCACGTTCTCCTCCTTGGTGAGTAAAGGTGTCTCCACAGTCTCATTTACTCCACTGTTAACATTCTCAGTTGACATTCTCAAATAATGCCATAAAACAAGGGTTAATTAAAGAAATCAACGTATCACATAATATCCATATATACTGACCAACTAACAAATAAGCTTAGGTAGGACACACTAGCGAAGGTTTTACTCGTTTCTCCCATCCTAGATCTATTTCCCAATCTCTGCCAGAGATCATATCCCTAAGCTCTGATATCAACTGTGACGCCCCCAAAATAGGTATACATCACCCATTTTGAGTCGTCAATAACATGGTACTGAAACAACTACAACTTTATTAATACAACATAAAAATTGTGAGTTTAAATATAAATATTGTCATCTAGACAATATTCACACCCAAATAAGTCCTCATTTAAATTATTGGTATATTATTTTACAAAAATGGTGAGGACTACTAAACAACTTTCTAGAACCTTCATTCCATACCCCGACTACCCTGAGAAGAAAAATGGAACAAAAAGGAAAAGGGTGAGCTCAACTAGCCCAGTAACGAATATTATGACTAAGATAATATAGAACAAATTATCGTTAGTCTTCAACAGGGAAAAATCTGATAAAATATAATAGACAACAAGTTTCAGATCAATATTCGCAGCGGAAATAATAATTCATAGATGAGTAACGTAGAGAATGAAATCTACTATTATCTATGAATTTAAAAGTCCATCATCAATATTTTATCCCTGTAACATCAATCAACATTCATCTTGAATCAAATATTCATATTTGCACTATAGGCCAAAGATATTCATCAGTTGGTCATGTTCATCTCAACACCTGTTCATCTTTGCACTACGGGCCAAATATATTCATCAGAAAAACATTAATCTTTGCACACATGCCAAAGATATTCAGTAATATCATCATTTAGGACTGAGGATGAAGAAAAATATTTTAAAGAAAATGAATCCAGTTAAACAAAAAAACAAATATTAAGGATTCGTACTTTAAACAATCCGAGTTCAAAAATACTTCATAAATACTCATAGTGGAGCAAAAATCAAGAATGATCAAAACATGGATACAATCAAAGCTAGTATCCATAATAGATATTTTGGATAAGAAATAAAAAATTATTTTTTCTGTGAATAGTGCCGTATTCATGAATAGTGTCGTATACGTGAATAGTGTCATATACGTGAATAGTAATCCCGACACTAAAGGACAAGAATTTCACAAGAAAAATCTTACCAATATTCAAGCATAATGATATTAGAAGAAATAATATCATTTAAAAAAAAATATCCCTTACCTCGAAAAGAATAGTACTTTTGGCTGGAATATCAGATATAACGCTAAAGGAACTTGCACCGTATAGCAACACTAAAAGTATCAAAATACTCACAAGAATACGCTCAATAATATAGAGAGAAAACTTCAGTTTCTGGTGTGATTTTCAATTCTAACCTAAGCACCGTATTTATAAGAAAATATTTAGAACACCAAATCAGAAAATTTAATAAAATATTAATATATATATATATATATATATATATTCAAATTTCTTACGCCCACTTTCTTAGATCTGAATTCAGCAATTTACATCACATGCAAGACCCACAATTAATGTCAAAAACGTTTTTCATATTAAAAATAATTAAAACTTCCAAAAATTAATTATTTCGGAACTTTGGAACTTCAATGATTCATAATAAATAGTCCTTTTGTCAGAAAAATTCAAACCTTATGTCTTTTGCATAGGAAATTTCATTCTCTACAACTTTGAAGAAGAAAGGTTTTCCAAATTCCAAACAAAAACTGGCCGAAATCCACAAACGGGCGATTGAACAGGCTATAATCAAATTTCAGTCAAGAAATCAGCCCACAGACATATTTAACATGTTTTAAACAACTTTTACAATAAAAATACTCTTTCTTTTCATATATTCATATATCCCACATTCATTGTAAAAATATCACCATTATTATATTATAAAAATATAATAATATATTTAAATAAATTATTTATCAGAAAAGATAAAATATCAATTTTTCAAAAATTATCACTTTAAAATTTTCTCCATCTATATCCACTTAAAATGAATATTTTCCTTATCATATAAATCAATAACTAATTATTCACAAATAATATTACAGAATCACAATACTGGCAGCCAGACCGTTCCCAGGAAAGAGGGGGCTTTCCAATAAGGATTTCTCCTTATTGGCGCGCAATTAGGTGACCAAACCTCTCCTTAGATAGAACTTTCTAGACATTGCCAATAATATTATCTAATAATATTATTTAAATAATATGAATTATTAATCTGATAAAGGAAAATACTGTGTAATGATAATTATTGAAACAACAATAATATATAATATCAACGTAGCAATTATTGAATCAATAAAATAAAATATTAAATAGTAATTACTGTAACAATTATTGAGTAGTGCATTCTTACGTAAGAATCAATAATTGGTGCAATACCGCGTGCTATTGTATTTTAACCACCGGGTATTCCAACAGTATTAACGGTAACAACTACGCTGTTATTTATAAACACCTTATATTTGTCGTTTTCTTCAACCAATTGCTTTCCGTTATGAGGCCCACACGAAGCTGCGCCGTCATACGAATATTTCCCGACAGTAAGAATATTCCACGACCAAATGAATATTCCCCGATAACAATGAATATTTTATAACCACTTGCTTATTTAAAATATTTGCGTATTTTACCCATAACTAACCAAATTAATCAAATCAACCCTTACTATTTCAAAATAATAAATAGAGAAAATTTAATTTCATTTATAATAAGTTGGGGTCTTACATTAATGGCATATTCATAATAATATGCTAAGTGTAGTTACTTTAAGCTATGGTGATAGAGTAAATTAAATAGCTTACTATTTGTTATTTAATATTTTGGAAAATTAAATATAAATTAATAAGAGGAATCTTACTAATATTATTACAATTATTATTATTTTAATTTCTAAAGGAGTTTGAGAATTAATTTAATATTAGTACTCTCATTTATTCTAAATAGGATTAGGAGACAAATTAATTAAAAGAGTTTAATTAATTATCTCTAATATGATTAGAGAGCCTAATTAATTAAAGGAGTTTAATTAATTAAATAATACCCTATTTTAATTATATTAAAAGGCTTAACTAATATCTCTATAAGAGGAGTCTTATATTAGATATCATATATACGTGATTCTAATTATTGGAGAGTACTCCCCTTTTTTTACAGAGATAAGAAAAGCTAGGGTTTGAGCCAAAACACCCTTCTTCTTGATTCTTATTCTTCCTTGGTGGATCACCTCTAGAGGCATAACACTTGGGTGGCTAACGTTGATCAAAGGAAGGAATCAACCAAAAGATTCAAGGAGATCGCGGAGAGGTATGAGTTAAACTTCTACTTGTAGAAGCTCGTATCTACAAGGGTGTGATTCTGATTCTGATTCTCCTTTTACTTTTCCTTTTATAGATTGATAATCAAACACAAGAACGATCTTGGTTTATGGTTTGTAAGAAAAATTTTAAAATCCATTTTTACTTCGTTTCTACTTTTTTTATGTGATTTGATTGCATATACTTGTTTCTAGCAAACCTAACAGTGGTATCAGAGCTAATCTTATGCTAATTATTAGTCTTTGTGATTCTATGTATGTATAATATGTGATTAGATCGATTTTCTGGACAACATAAAGTTTTATGTTTCTGCGATATAGCACAGCTGCGCCATCTCCAGTTCATTCTGGAGCGCAGCTGTGCCGTTTCCTAGATTCATTTTCCTGGATGAACAGCGTAGCTGCGCCGTAACCCAATTCATTTTTGGAACAGCTGCGCTATTACCTGGAAATCAGTTTCTGGCTTTGAAGCGCAGCTGTGCCCTTGGGCAGAATCTGAAAAACTTTTGTTTTTCTTTAATTAAATAAATGGTTTATTTAATTGATAAAAGTTTAAAATAAATGTGTTTATTTTATCTAAAATATGATTTTCGATTGCTAAAATTAAAGAGTTTAACTTGGATTTAGTTTTTGATTAAAATAAAATAGTTTATATATTTTGTTAAAAACTAAAGTTTAGCAAACTTTTTCCCATTAATTGATATTAATGCATATATGGAATGAATTTATTATTCATGAGATGAATGTAATTTATTAATGCATATGTTGATATGTATGATAATAAATGAGATTGATTATGGACTATGACCAATGTGATTTGATTTTATTTTGGATGAATGCTTGAATGTATGAGTTTTATTAAATGGGGTTTGCGTACCTCGTCTTTTCTAGTTTTATTCTTGATGTAAATTTTATCTTTTTCTTATGTATTTTCCCTTAACTGTTGATCAAAGTTTCTATTTAAATAAAATAGTTTATGTAATAGGATTAGTTAGAATTTCTCGAAAAACCGGAGATCAAGGAGCAATGGGCGCTTGAAGACCCGTTTGTAATGAAGCCCAGGTTTAAATGTAATAGTTATATTTAAATATTTATTCTTACACCCTAAGGTTTGACCTTTTGGTTCACTTCTAGAATAAAAGTCCATAATCAATCCAAGTAGAATATATAGTATTCTATATGTGCATGCTAGTATTATATATATATATATATATATATATATAATATTATATTATATTATGCAAACATGCTTCACATATTTAATAATATGACGCGTATTTTATATTTATATATATATATATATATATATATATATATATGTGTGTGTGTGTGTATGTGTGTGTGTGTGTGTGTGTGTGTGCATGCGCGCTAAACAAGATGAGACTAATAATAACAAACTCCTCAAAGAAATTATATTAAGTTGTAACATTCAAAGATATTTAGAATATTAACGTCGCCTTCTAGCATGATAAAAATAATAGAGCATTGAATATTTAATATGAGTTTGTTGTGCACACACAAGACAAGTATTAAATATTTGAGATGTTGTTTTTATTACATATGATGTTTATAAGGAATTGAACATTATTGCTTTGTTGTGCACACATAAGGGCTGTAGTTTTCTCTTCACTTTTATGGAGATGCTGGGTATGACTTAACTTAAATCATTTTAGTTCGGATGTGCACACACTTGATAATCTTTATTTCTCACTAGCAAATCTTTAATTAGATATTGTCGAACTATATAATGAGGGTAATATTGTTTGAAGAAAATAGTGGGAGATAACGATTTAAAATAAGACTTAATTTATTTTGATAATTAATTAAATGAATGTTTGCTAAAATATTATCTTTTTACATGCAGAATTTTGAAAATGTCACACTCACTAATATCACTGCGTAGCATATTAGAGGCTAACAAACTGATCGGACTGAATTTAACGAACTAGTTAAGGAATTTGAGAATTGTTCTCACTGCTGAAAAGATTTCTTATTTCTTAAATTCGTTCGTCCCTCAAAAACTTGCTGAAATAGCCTCTGAGGAAGACATTTCCACTTTTAAGAAGTGGCAAGATTATGCATCTTTGGCTCAATGCATTATGCTCACATCCATGAGTAATGAGCTTCAGCGTCAGCATAAAACCATGGATGCACTTGCTATATTGCTACACCTCCAAGAGTTGTATGATGAGCAAAGTAGGACTGCTAGATATGAGATATCTAAGGAGCTCTTCCGATCTCGGATGATCGAGGGCACTACTATTGAGACTCATGTCCTAAAGATGATCAATTTGATTGAACGTCTTGGACAGCTTGGTTTTGTCATGGATGGGGAGTTGAGTCAAGATTTGATCTTGCAGTCACTCCCCGACACCTTCTCAAAATTTGTTGTAATTTTCACATGAATAAGTTGGACGTCAGCTTGCCTGAGTTACTTAACATGTTGAAAACTGCTGAAGGTCACTTTCCATCCAAGAAGAACCAAGTCTTACTGGTAGATGATTCTTCCAAGAAAAGGAAGAGGCCCAAGATATCTTCTGAAAAGAAGAAATCCAAGAAGGCTAAGGGAAAGGTGAAATGAAAGGATAATAAAATCCTGATCCAGATAGCAAAGGAATCTGCTTCCTTTACAACAAGCCGGGTCATTAGAAGAGGAACTGCAATGAGTTCCTTGTAGAATAAAAGTAGAAGAAGCTTGGAGAAGCTTTGAATCCTAATCAAGGCTTGTTTATGATTGGAATTAATTTTTTTGAAAGTCAATCTTCTACTTGGGTATTGGATACCGACTGTGGTTCTGGCATGTGTAATAATATACAGAGACTGGTCAGAAGTAGAAAGCTGAGCAAGGATGATGTCGTCTTACGAGTGGGAAATGGAGCAAAGCTGGCTGCATTAGCTGTAGGGACTTATTGTTTAGCATTGCCTACGTGCAAGTCCATTAGAATAAATAATTGTTATTTTGTTCCATCACTTATTAGAACATTATTTCAATTTCTGTATTTGATATGGATGGTTTTGACATTATAATAAAGAACAATAGTTTTTCTATTTATAATAGTAATGTTTTATATGATGTTGGTAATTTGCGAAATGAACTTTAAATACTTGACTTGCATGAAAATATATTTTAAATTGAACAAACTAAGAAAAGGAAAAGAGACGATGTAAATTATACCTTTATGTGGCACTATAGACTCAGTCATATCAATGAAACAAGATTCTCGAAGTTGCATAAAGACGGGCTCTTGGATCTATATGATTATGAATCATATCCAACTTGTGAATCTTGTCTCATGGGAAAAATGACTAAATTTCCTTTTAATGGAAAAGGAGAAAGAGTTACAGAGTTGTTAGCGTTAGTTCACACAAATGTATGTGGACCTATGACAACGAATACACGAGGAGGGTATTCTTATTTTATTACATTTGTGACGCCCCCAAAATAGGTATACATCACCAATTCTGAGTTGCCAAAAATATGGTACAAAAAACAACTACAACTTTATTAATACAATTGTCGTGCAAAATACGACAACACACACTGTGAGTTTAAATACAATATTGTCTTCTAGACAATATCCACACGCAAATAAAGTCCTCATTACAATTATTGATGCACTATTTTACAAAAATAGTGAGGACTGCTAAAACAACTGTCTAGGACCATCACTCTATACCCCGACTGGTTCCTGCTATGTTCTTGCTTCCTGAGAAGAAAAATGGAACAAAAAAGAAAAGGGTGAGCTCAACTAGCCCAGTAAAGAATATTATGACTAAGATAATATACAACAAATTATCCATAGTCTTCAATAGGGAAAAATCTTATAGAATATAATAGACAACAAGTTTTAGTTCAACAACTGTAACAGAAATAACAATTCATTAGAAGAGTTAAGTAAAGAATGAAATCTACTATCATCTATTAATTTAAAAGCCCATCATCAATATTTTATCCTTGTAACATCAATCAATATACATCTTGCATCAAATATTTATCTTTGCACTACGGGCCAAAGATATTCATTTGTATCACCAGTTGGTCATGTTCATCTCAACACCTATTCATCTTTACACTACGGGCCAAAGATATTCATCAGGTAATCATTCATCTTTGCACTAAAGGCCAAAGATATTCATCAAGTATCACCATTAAGGACTGAGGATGATGAAAAACATTTTAGAGAACGAATCCAATGAGATAGAAGGATAAATATTAGGGATTTGTATTTTGGTATATCCAAATTCAATAATACTCCATAATAACCAATTGTGAAGTAGAATTTAAAAATAAAGATCAAAACATGGATACAATCAAAGATAGTAACCATAATAGACATCTGGGACAAAGAAGAGAAAATTTAATTTTTCGGTGAATAGTACCGTATTTGTGAATAGTGTCGTATACGTGAATAGTGCCGTATACGTGAATAGTAACCAAACACACAAATGTAAAAATTCCACAATCAAACTCATATCAATATTTCGGCATAATGATATTGAAGAAAATAACATCCCTTACCTCAAAAGAATAGTACTCCCGACTGAAATTTTGGATATAGTGCTGAAAGAAACTTGTACTGAATAGCAACTCTCAAAGTATCTAAATACTCACAAAATACACTCGATAATATATATATATATATATATATATATATATATATATATATATATATATATATATATATAGCTTATGTTTCTGGTGTGATTTTCAATTCTAACTAAGCACCCTATTTATAGTAAAATGTTAGAATGCTGAAGCAGACTTGACCTGCTACCTGATGGCTTTACCTGCTAATATTCCCACCCACCACTTTTGAAATAAAATTTTAGCACATATTCTTCACAAACCATAGGTGGGGCCCACTCATTCTAGAATTTTCTACCAAAATGATAAATTCAGAAACTTTAACAATTTCTAACCAGTCACCTCTTAAAATTCATAACAAATCATACGTTCATTTTTAACGGTTCAAAATTTGTGGACATATACTCAACTTATATATGTATAACATATCCAAAAATCACAAAGATCCAACAGTCGGATTAAAAATTATACCTCACACAATATATCTCAAGAACACTGATTTTTCGTATTATGAGTCCTTCGGACCAGTTTTCTTCATTTATAACCACATAAAATAAATAAATCCATCATTTATATCCACATCAAATAAATATTTCCTTATCATATAAATAAATAAATAATTATACACAAATAATATTACAGAATCACAATAATGATAACCAGGCCGTTCCCAGGAAAGAGGGGGCTTTTCGATAAGGATTTCTCCTTACTGACGCGCAATTAGGTGACCAAACCTCTCCTTGACAGAACTTTCTAGACATTTCCAATAATGTTATCTAATAATATTATTCAAATAATATGAATTATTGATCTGATAATGGGAAATACTATGCAATGGCAATTATTGAAACAACAATAATATAAAATATCAACGCAGCAATTATTGAATCAATAAAATAAAATATTGAACAGTAATTACTGTAAAAATTATTGAGTAGTGCCTTCTTACGTAAGAATTAATAATTCAAAAATACTGCGCAACCACGCGTATTACTGTATTTTTACCACCAGGTAATCCAACAGTGTTAACTGTAACAATTCCACCATTATTTATAAAAACTCAAATTTGTCGTTTTCTTCATCCGACAATTATTCTGTTATGGGACCCATAAATGACTGCGCCATCGTACAGATATTCCTGACAAAAAGAATATTCCACGACCAAATAAATATTCCCCGACAACAACGAATATTTTATAACCACTTGCTTATTTTGCAAAATTTGCACATTTTTCCCATAACCAAAGCATTATATCAAATTAATTCCTTATTATTTCAAGATAATGAATATAGGAAATTTAATTTTATTTATAATAAGTTAGGGTCTTACAACCTCCCCTCATTATGAAATTTCGTCCTTAAAATTGATGTACGTACCTGGTGTTTCGAAAAGGTGAGGGTACCTCGCTTTCATTTCTGATTCCAACTCCCAGGTCATTTCTTCAATAACATGGTTCTTCCACAAAACCTTGACTTGTGGTATAACCTTTGTTCGTAGGACATGCTCTTTCCTGTCCAATATCTTGACAGGTACCTCCTCGTACGTTAAATCTTCGGCTATCTCATCTAGTTCTAACGCAATAATGTGGTTTGGGTCTTTCACATATTTATAAAGCATAGATATATGAAAAACATTATGAACACGAGACATGCTTGGAGGTAATGCGAGTCTATAGGCCACATTTCCTATTCGGTTAAGAATCTCAAATGGACCAACAAATTGTGGATTAAGCTTTCCTCTCTTCCCAAATCTTGTAACTCCCTTCCATGGAGCAATACGTAACAGTACATGATCTCAAATATTAAATTCCACGTCCTTTTGATGAAGATCAACATAACTCTTTTGTCGATCTTGTGAGGTCTTTATATATTACCGGATCATTTGAATCTTTTCTGTAGTCATACGTACCAATTTCGGTCCCAACAAAGTTGCTTCACCCATCTAGTCCCAACATATTGGATAATAACACTTTCATCCATACAACGCCTCGAATGAAGCCATGCCTATACTTGCTTGAAAACTTTTGTTGTAGGAGAATTCCACCAATGGTAAGTACTTATCCCAACTTCCTTTGAAATCTAGGACACAAAGTCTTAATATATTTTTATTGGTTTGAATAGTCCTTTCCGATTGCCCGTCCGTTTGAGGATGATATGCCGAACTGAATCGTAAATCCATGCCCATAGCTTTCTGCAAGCTAACCAAATATCGTGAAGTGAATCTTAGGTCATGATCCGAAACTATGGATACTGGCATGCCATGCAATCTCACAATTTCATTCGCGTACATACGAGCAAGACGTTCTAGGGAATAAGTCTCACGTATAGGCAAGAAATGAGCAGACTTGGTTAATCTATCAATAATAACCCAAATTGCATCTATGCCTTGAGAAACTTTGGGAAGACCTGTAACGAAATCCATAGTAATGTGTTCCCACTTCCATTCTAGAATCTCAAGTGGTGGCAATGTACCTTTTAGCACTTGATGCTTTGCCTTTACACGTTGACAAGTTAAACACCTCGAGATAAGATCCTACGATCTCTCTCTTCATATTGCTCCACCAAAATGTATGTCGAATATCATAATACATTTTGGTACTCCCAGGATGGATTGCAAATGGTGTATTGTGTGCCTCCATCATGATTCTATACTTCAAGTCAGAGTCGTTAGGAACGCAAAGTCTGGAGTTGACTTGAAGTATTCCTTCTTCATCGATTCTTGCTTCTGTAATAGCACCTTCTTGCACTTTCTTCTTTATACGCATCAGCTCCAGGTTTGTAGCTTGAGCAGCTTTAAGTTTATCGATTAAAGTCGGTTCTACTCGTATATTTGATATCATTATGTGGGTATTTGGAGCCTTTAACTCTATCTCCATCCTTTGTAAGTTGTATAAAATGGGTCTTTATGTTAACAACATCGCACTCGTACCCGCATACGATCTTCTACTCAATACGTCAGCTATAACGTTTGCTTTTCCAGGGTGATATTGAATGCTATGGTCATAATCCTTCAACAGCTCGAGCCGACGTCGTTTCTGCATGTTGAGTTCCTGTTGGGTGAAGAAATATTTGAGGCTTTTATGATCCGTATAAATCTGCACTTTCTCCCCATACAGGTAGTGTCTCCAGATTTTCAACCCAAAAACGACTGCTGCCAACTCTAGATCATGAGTAGGATAATTCCTCTCATATTCTTTGAGTTGTCGCGAGGCATAGGCTATGACTTTCCCATGTTGCATGAGAACACATCCTAACCTTTTGCCTGAAGCATCGCTGTATATAACAAATCCATCCGAACCAGATGGTATTGTCAGAACAAGTGCCAAAATGAGTCTCCTTTTAAGCTCTTGGAAACTCTTCTCGCATTCCTCGCTCCATACAAATTTTGTATCTTTCCAAGTTAGCTGAGTTAACGGAGTAGCGATTCGAGAAAATCCTTCCACGAATCTCCAATAATAACCAGCTAATCCCAAAAAGCTACGCACTTCGGTCACCGACTTCGATTGCTCCCAACTTTGTATTGCTTCAATCTTTGCCGGGTCAATAGATATTCCATGTTTTGACACCACGTGCCCAAGGAATGCTACTTTCTTAAGCCAGAACTCGTATTTCTTTAGCTTGGCATATATCTTGTTGTCATGAAGTCTTTAAAGTATCAGCTTCATATGGTGCTCATGATCTTCACGGCTTTTGGAATAGAATGAGGATGTAATCAATAAAGACAACAACGAACTGATCCAAATATTCTTTGAATACACGGTTCATCATATCCATGAAAGCAGCAGTAGCATTAGTCAATCCAAAAGACATGACTAAGAATTCATAATGCCTGTACCGAGTTCTGAAGGCAGTCTTTGGAATATCCTCAGTTTTAATCTTCAGCTGATGATATCCAGAACGATGATCGATTTATGAAAAGAATTGTGCTCCTTGCAACTGGTCGAATAGGTCATCAATACGAGATAGGGGATACTTATTCTTGATGGTGACATGGTTCAATTCACGGTAGTCAATACAAAGTCGCATACTCTCCGTCTTTCTTCTTTACAAATAAAATAGGAGCACCCCAAGGAGATGTACTAGGACGAATGAAACCGATGTCTAACAATTCCTGTAGTTGGACTTTTAACTCCTGAAGTTCAATAGGAGTCATTCGATATGGGGTTTTAGAAATGAGCTTTATACCCGGTTCAAGATTAATAAAGAATTCAACTTCACATTCTGGGGGTAGACCAGGAAGTTCTTCAGGAAATACGTCAGGAAATTCACTAACAACAGAGTGTTTTTGTTCAAGTCCATAATATGGGCTAAGAAAGCTTGACATCCAGTTTTTCAATAAACTAATAGCTTTATGGCTTGATATGACAGTGATTGATTTTAGTGGTTTAGTTGCTTGAATTCGTATAATAGGTTGGTTAGGAATATGAAAACTAATAACCTTACGAAAAAAATCAATTTTGGCATGATGAGTAGTTAACCAATCAATCCCTAAAATCACATCAAATACAAGTATCTTTAAAGAGATAAGATCAATAGGTAATGTGATTGTGCCCACTTGGATCAAGCAAGATTTATAAACAGTGGATGTGATAAAGGTTTCTCCTAACAGAGTCTCCACAAATAAGTCAAAGTCAAATTTCTCCGGAGTTAAGTTTAAACGTTGAGCACATGCAAGAGAGATAAAAGAATGGGTATAACCGGTATCTAGTAAGGTATAAACTTCGCAAGAGTTCAAGATTAGCTTACCCGGGATCACCTCTGTAAGACCCCTGAATTATTAATAAATAAAATTTAATTTCTTCTATTTATTATTTTTGAAATAGTAAGGGTTGATTTGATTAATGTGGTTAGTTATGGGTAAAATGCGCAAATATTTTAAATAAGTTAGGTGGTTATAAAATATTCAGTGTTGTCGGGGAATATTTGTTTGGTCGTTAAATATTCTTGCTGTCGGGGAATATTCGTACGACGGCGCAGTCTTTTGTGGGCCCCATAACGGAAAGCGGTTGGATGAAGAAAACGACAAGTATAAGTTGTTTATAAATAACGACGTAGTTGTGACCAGTTAATACTGTTGGAATACCCGGTGGTTAAAACACAGTAATACGCGTTATTGCATAGTAGCACACGGTATTGCACCAATTATTGATTCTTACGTAAGAAGGCACTACTCAATAACTATTACAGTAGTTACTGTTCAGTATTTTATTTTATTGATTCAATAATTGTTGCGATGATTTTTTATATTACCGTTGTTTCAATAATTGTCACTACACAATATTTTCCATTATCAAATCAATAATTCATATTATTTGAATAATATTATTAGATAGCATTATTAGCAATGTCTAGAAAGTTCTGTCTAAGGAGAGGTTTGGTCACCTAATTGCGCGCCAATAAGGAGAAATTCTTATTGGAAAGCCCCCTCTTTCCTAGGAACGGTCTGGTTGTCAGTACTGTGATTCTGTAATATTATTTGTGAATAATTAATTATTAATTTATATGTTGAGGAAAATATTGATTTTATGTGGATATAGATGGAGAAAATTTTTAAAGTGACAATTGTTAAAAATTAATATTTTATCTTTTCTAATAAAATAATATTTTATTATATTATTATAATATAATAATGGTGATATTTTTACAATAATGTGGGATATATGAGTATATGAGGAAGAAGAGTATTTTTGTTGCAAAAGTTGTTTAACACATGTTTTGTGTGTTGGTGGACTTCATTTCTTGACTGAAATTTGATTATAGCCTGTAAAATCGTCCGCTTATAGATTTTGGTCAATTTTGTTTGGAATTTGGAAAAACTTTCTTTTTTAAAGTTGTAGAGAATTGAATTTCCTATAAAAAGTCGCGAGATTTGAATTTTCTGATAAAAGGGCTATTTATTATGAATTATTGAAGTTCTGAAGTTCCAAAATAATTGATTTTTGGAAGTTTTATTTATGTTTTAAAAGAAAAATGTTTTTTAAATGTTTGTGGACATCTTTAACATGTGCTAGATGGCTGAAATCAGATTTCAAAGTGGGCGTAGGAATTTTTTTTATATATAATATTATTATATTCAATTTTCTGCTTTGGGGTTCTAAGAAATTTCCTATAAATAGGGTGCTTAGGTTAGAATTGAAAATCACACCAGAAACTATAGATTTCTCTCTCGATATATTGAGCGTATTCTTGTGAGTATTTTAGTACTTTAAGTATTGCTATACGGTGCAAGTTCTTTCAGCACTATATCCAGTATTCCAGTCAGAAGTACTATTCTTTCTGAGGTAAGGGATGTTATTTTCTTCTCAAATGATATTACTTCTTCAATATCATTATGCTAAAATATTGGTTTGAACTTTTTATCAAATTTGAAACTTTTTTATGTCGGGGTTACTATTCACGAGTTACTATTCATGAGTTACTATTCACGAGTACTATTCATGAAGCATGATGATGTTTTTTGTGAAATTTCTATCTTTTGGTGTCGGAGTTACTATTCACAGTATACGACACTATTCACGTATACAGCACTATTCACGAATACGGCACTATTCACAGAAAAAATTAAATTTTCTTTTTTCGTCCAAAATATCTGTTATGGATACTAGCTTTGATTGTATCCATGTTTTGATCATTCTTAAATTTTACTCCACTCTGGTTATTTATGAAGTATTTTTGAACATGGATTATTTAAAGTATGAATCCTTAATACTTGTTCTTTTGTTTAACTAGATTCGTTATCTTTTAAATATTTTTCATCATCCTCAGTCCTAAATGATGATATTACTGAATATCTTTGGCCTGTAGTGCAGAGATGAATGATTTCTTGATGAATATCTTTGGCCCGTAGTGCAAAGATGAACAGGTGTTGAGATGAACATGACCGACTGATTAATATCTTTGGCCCGTAGTGCAAAGATGAACAGGTGTTTAGATGAACATGACCAACTGATGAATTTCTTTGGCCTGTAGTGCAAAGATGAATATTTGATTCCAGATATATATTGATTGATGTTACAGGGATAAAATATCGACGGTGAACTTTTAAATTCATATATAGAAGATAGTAGTTTGCATTCTCTACTTAACTCTTCTAATTAATTGTTGTTTCCGCTGCAGTTGTTAATCTAAAACTTGTTGTCTATTGTATTCTATCAGATTTTTCCCTATTGAAGACTAAGGATAATTTGTTGTACATTATCTTAGTCATAATATTCTTTACTGGGCTAGTTGAGCTCACCCTTTTCCTTTTTGTTCCATTTTTCTTCCCAGGAGGCGAGAATATAGCGAGTACTAGTAGTCCTCACCATTTTTATAAAATAATGTATCAATAAATGTGATGAGGATTTATTTGGGTATAGATATTGTCTAGAAGATAATATTTGTATTTAAACTCACAGTTTTATGGTTGTATTAATAAAGTTGTAGTTGTTTCTGTACCATGTATTGACAACTCAGAATGGGTGATGTATACCTATTTTGGGGGCGTCACAACCTCGTTCGGGTTTCTCGTGTTTTGGCTAGTCACGACAAACGCCCTCCCTTAAACTACTGACTTTGTTTTGTCCGTAGTCGCCTTTGGTGCCGCCGTCCTTGTTGGACTTGACTTCGCTATAAGATAAAATCGGGTTATATGACCGTCTTTTCCACAATTGATACACACCTTGGAAGGCTGTGAACAATTTGGACTTATATGTCCCTCCTCTCCGCATCTGTAGCATCTAACAGGCGCTCGTTCTCCTCACCTAGAATTTATTATTGGTGCAGGTGTTGCTGCTGATGTCTTCCCATCATTGTTTGAATCTCCTCTTTTTGAAATTTCCAATTGACTCACCTCTCCTATTATCATAGCCACGGTGACCACCCAATTGGTTACCGCTTTTGTCCATATTTTCCCTCCTCGCTGGTTATCATCGCTCTGATGACTGCTGCCACCGGTATGACCCTAGTTGTGGTCCCTTGGTTGAACGTACTCACTATCTCGCTCTAATAATTGAACCATGCTGACAACATCTGAATACATAGAAAATTTATGAGAGATTAGGTATTGACGAATCTCGGATTTTAGACCTCTCAAAAACATCCGCGTCATACGTTCCTCATTCTATACCAAATGAGGTGCAAACCTGGATAACTCTACGAACTTATTCTCAGTACTGGGACCGTCATGTTGTTATGTTGCAATCTAATAAACTCTACCTCCTTCATATGATGAATACTTTCAGGAAATTACTTGTCATTGAACAGTTTCTAAAATCTTTCCCAAGACATGTTGAGTGTGGCTGGTTGGGTAAGCTTCACAGATTCCCACCAATAATTTGCCTCACCACGGAACATAAAGGTGGCGAATGGAACCTCCTGTTCCTCCGTGCAACCCAAGACATCGAATATCTTGGTAATTTGCTTTACCCACGTTTTCGCCTTAATCGGATTCGGCTTTCCCCAGAAGTCTGGTGGTCCCAACTCCTTGAACTGCTTGGCCGCGAAAAACAGTGCGTTGCTATCATTTCCCCCCAGTATTTTGTACACGAGTCTCCCTCGTCTGATTTTTCATTACTGCAAAAAGCTTTTAAACATTACATCATTCATCGTTTTCTCCATAGTGTTGTTTATAGGAGGAATATTGCCTTCCTGTTGCACGTTCTCTTGGTTGGTGATTGAAGGTTGTTCCATAGTCTCATACACTCTATTGTTAACGTTCACAGCTGCCCTTCTTAAAAATTAACATAAAACAGAGGTTAATTAAACAAATTAACATATCACATAATATCCCTATATTATGACCGACCAACCAACAAATAAGCTTAGGTAGGACACACTAGCGAAGGATTTACTCGTGTCTCCCCTGCTAGTACTATTCCCCGATCTCCGTCAGTGACCATATTCCTAAGCTTTGATACCAACTGTGACGCCCCCTAAATAGGTATACATCACCCATTCCGAGTCGCCAAAAATATGGTATAGAAAATAACTATAACTTTATTAATACAATTGTCGTGCAAAACACGACAACACATACTGTGAGTTTAAATATAATATTGTCTTCTAGACAATATCCAAACCCAAATAAAGTCTTCATTACAATTATTGATGCACTATTTTACAAAAATAGTGAGGACTGCTAAAACAACTGTCTAGGACCATCACTTTATACCCCGACTGGTTCCTGCTATGTTCTCGCTTCCTGAGAAGAAAAATGGAACAAAAAGGAAAAGGGTGAGCTCAACTAGCCCAGTAAAAAATATTATGACTAAGATAATATACAACAAATTATCCATAGTCTTCAACAGGGAAAAATCTGATAGATTATAATAGACAACAAGTTTTAGATCAACAACTGCAGCGGAAACAACAATTCATTAGAAGAGTTAAGTAGAGAATGAAATCTACTATCATCTATGAATTTAAAAGCCCATCATCAATACTTTATCCCTGTAACATCAATCAATATACATCTTGCATCAAATATTCATCTTTTCACTACGAGCCAAAGATATTCATTTGTATCACTAGTTGGTCATGTTCATCTCAATACCTGTTCATCTTTGTACTACGGACCAAAGATATTCATCAAGTAATCATTTATCTTTGCACTACAGGCCAAAGATATTCATCAAGTATCACCATTAAGGACTGAGGATGATGAAAAACATTTTAAGGAACGAATCCAGTGAGATAGAAGGACAAATGTTAGGGATTCGTATTTCGATTTATCCAAATTCAATAATACTCCATAATAACCAATTGTGAAGTATAATTCAAAAATAAAGATAAAAACATGGATACAATCAAAGATAGTAACCATAATAGACATCTGGGACAAAGAAGAGAAAATTTCATTTTTCGGTGAATAATGCCATATTTGTGAATAGTGTCGTATACGTGAATAGTAATCCCAACACAAAAAAGGTAGAAATTCCAAAATCAAACTCATATCAATATTTCGGCATAATGATATTGAAGAAAATAATATCATTTAAGAAGAAAATAACATCTCTTACCTCAAAAGAATAGTACTCCCAGCTGAAATTTTGGATATAGTGCTTGAAAGAAACTTGTACTGAATAACAACTCTCAAAGTATCTAAATACTCACAAAATACACTCGATAATATATATATATAGAGAGAGAGAAAGCTTATGTTTCTGGTGTGATTTTCAATTCTAACTAAGCACCCTATTTATAGGAAAATGTTAGAACGCCGAAGCAGACTTGACCTGCTACCTGATGGCTTTACCTGCTACTATTCCCACCACCACTTTTGAAATAAATTTTAGCACATTTCTTCACAAACCATAGGTGGGGCCCATTCATTCTAGAATTTTCTATCCAAAATGATAAATTCAAAAACTTCAACAATTTCTGAACCAGTCACCTCTTAAAATTCATAACAAATTATACGTTCATTTTTAACGGTTCAAAATTTGCGGACATATACTCAACTTATATATGTATAACATATCCAAAAATCACAAAGATCCAACGGTCGGATTAAAAATTATAACTAACGCAATATATCTTAAGAACAATGATTTTTCGTATTAAGAGTCCTTCAGACCAGTTTTCTTCATTTATAACCACATAAAATAAATAAATCCATCATTTATATCCACATCAAATAAATATTTTCTTATCATATAAATAAATAAATAATTATTCATAAATAATATTACAGAATCACAATAATGACAACTAGGCCGTTCCCAAGAAAGAGGTGGCTTTCCAATAAGGATTTCTCCTTACTGGCACGCAATTAGGTGACCAAACCTCTCCTTGACAAAACTTTCTTGACATTGCCAATAATGTTATCTAATAATATTATTCAAATAATATGAATTATTGATCTGATAATGGGAAATACTGTGCAATGACAATTATTGAAATATCAATAATATAAAATATCAATGCAGCAATTATTGAATCAATAAAATAAAATATTGAACAGTAATTACTGTAATAATTATTGAGTAGTGCCTTCTTACGTAAGAATCAATAATTCAAAAATACTGTGCAATACCGTGTGCTATTGTATTACTTTATTTTAACCACCAGGTAATCCAACAGTGTTAACGGTAATAATTACACTGTCATTTATAAAAACTCAAATTTGTCTTTTTCTTCATCTGACAGTTATTATGTTATGGGGCCCATAAATGACTGCACCTTCGTACGGATATTCCCAACAAAAAGAATATTTTACGACCAAACGAATATTCCCCGACAACAATGAATATTTTATAATCATTTGCTTATTTTGCAAAATTTGCATATTTCACCCATAACCAAAGCATTAACAACACTCAAAGTATCAAAATACTCACAATAATACGTTCGATAATATAGAAGAGAAAACTTCAGTTTTTGGTGTGATTTTCAATTCTAACCTAAGTACCCTATTTATAGGAAAATGCTTAGAACACCAAAGCAGAAAATTTAATAAATAATATTCTTTATTAAATTTTTCCTACGCACACCTTAGAATTTAGAATTTAGAATTTTAAACATGCTAATGGGGCCCACCAAAATGAAAAACATGTTTTACACATTTTTTATAACAAAATCAATTCAGACCCAATATTCCGGAACTTCAATAATTCATAATAAATAGCCCTTTTATAAGAAAAAAATTGAATCTTAGGTCCTTTCCATAGGAAATTTAATCCTCTACAACTTTGTATGTCTAAGTTTTTCCAAATTCCAAGCAGAAATTAACCGAAATCCACATACGGACGATTTTGTAGGCTATAATCAAATTTCATTCAAGAAATGGCGTCCACCAACATGTTTAACATGTTTTTATTGTAAAAAAAAATACTCTCCTCATTTATTTATATATCATACATTCATTATAAAAATATCACCATTATTATATTATTGTAATATAATAATATATTTAAATGAATTATTTTATCAAAAAAGATAAAATATTAATTTTCAACAATTGTCACTTTTCTAAAAATTCCTCCATTTATATCCATATAAATAAATATTTTTCTTATCATATAAATCAATAATTAATTATTCATAAATAATATTACAGAGTCATAATAATGACAACCAGGTCGTTCCCAGGAAAGAGGGGACTTTCTAATAAGAATTTCTCCTTACTAGCGCGCAATTAGGTGATCAAACCTCTCCTTAGACAGAACTTCTTTAGACATTGCCAATAATGCTATCTAATAATATTATTCAAATAATATGAATTATTGATCTGATAATGGAAAATACTGTGCAGTGACAATTATTGAAACAACAATATATACAATATCAACGTAGCAATTATTGAATTAATAAAATTAAATATTGAATAGTAATTACTGTAACAATTATTGAGTAGTGCCTTCTTAAGTAAGAATCAATAATTGGTGTAATACCGTGTGCTACTGTGCAACACCGCGTATTACTATGTTTTAACTACCGGGTATTCCAACAGTATTAACGGTAACCATTACGCCGTTATTTATAAAAACTTAAACTTGTCATTTTCTTCATCCAATCGCTTTTCGTTATGGGGCCCACACAAGGCTGCGTCGTCGTACAAATATTCTCCAACAGTAAGAATATTCACGACCAAACGAATATTCCCCGATAACAATGAATATTTTATAACCACTTGCTTATTTGAAATATTTGCGTATTTTACCCATAACTAACCACATTAATCAAATCAACCCTTACTATTTCAAAATAATAAATAGAGGAAATTCTATTTTTTTAAAAAAAAATTGGGGTCTTACAACCTCCCCTCCTTATGAAAATTCATCCTCGAAATTGACGTACGTACCTGGTATTTTGATCCATAAAACTTTGACTTGAGGTATAACCTTTGAGCGCAGGACATGCTCCTTCTTATCCAAGATCTTGACAGGTACCTCCTCATACATTAAATCTTTGGCTATTTTGTCTGGTTCTAAATCAATAATGTGGTTCGGGTCGTTTACATATTTATGTGACATCGATACGCGAAAAACATTATGAACACGCGACATACTTGGCGATAAAGCGAGTCTATAGGCCACAGTTCCAACTCGATCGAGGATTTCAAATGGACTAATAAATCGATGGTTGAGATTTTTCTCTTCATCGACTCTTACTTCTAGAATAACGCCTTCTTGCACCTTCTTCTTTATATTCATCAGCTCTGGTGTGTAGCTTGAGCGGTTTTAACTTTATCCATTAAAGTCAATTCTACTCGTATATTTGACATCATAACGTGGGTCCCTAGAGTCTTTAACTCTATCTTTATCCTTTGTAAGTCATACAAAATGGGTCTTTGTGTTAACAACATCGCACTCGTACCCGCATACGAACTTCTACTCAACGTGTCAGCTACTACATTCTCTTTTCCTACAATGGTATTGTCAGAACAGGTGCCGAAATGAGTCTCCTCTTAATTTCTTGGAAGCTCTTCTCACATTCCTCGTTCCATCTGAATTTTGTATCTTTACAAGTCAGCTAAGTTAACGGAGCAGCGATTCGAGAAAATCCTTCCACGAATCTCTGATAATAACCAGCTAAGCCTAGAAAGCTATGTATTTCGATTACTGACTTAAGTTGCCCTCAACTATGACTCATATCCCAATCTTGGATATCACGTCATAATAACACCTATCATTTTACCACCATACAAATATAACGTCCCCTACAGAGAGTCTGGCTTTGGTACATTCCGCAAAGAAGTCACCAGATAGAGGCTTGAGTACCAACTCTTGTAGTTAGGTTTTTAACTCCTAAAGTTCAATAGGAGCCATTCAATAAGAGATTTTAGAAATGGGTTTTATACCGGGTTCAAAGTCGATACAAAATTCAATATCACACTCTGGGGGTAGGCCAGGAAGTTCTTCAGGAAATACATTAGGAAATTCATTAACAACAGAAATATCATTCAAATCTGACATATTTTTGTTTAAATCCATGAAATGGGCTAAGAAAGCTTGACATTCGTTTTTCAATAAACGAATGGCTTTATGGCTTGATATGACAGTGATTGACTTTAATGGTTTGGTTGCTTGAATTCGTACAACAGGTTGGTTAGGAATATGAAAACTAACAACCTTACAAAAATAATAAATTTTAGCATGGTGAGTGGTTAACCAATCAATCCCTAAAATCATATCAAATGCAAGTATTTTCAAAGAAATGAGATCAACAGGTAATCTGATGGTCCTAACTTGAATCAAGCAAGATTTATAAACAGTGGATATAACGAAAGTTTCTCCTAACGGAGTTTTAATATATAAGTCAAAGTTTAATCTCTCAGGAGTCAAGTTCAAACGGTGAGCACAAGCAAGAGAAATAAAAGAATAGGTAGAACCGGTATCTAATAAGGTATAAACATTTGCAAGAATTTATAATTAACTAACTCGTGCTATCTTCGTTCAGGGTTACTCATTTTTTGAGAAGTCACAAAAAACACTTTTCCTGAAACCGCCGACTTTGTTTTGTCCGTGTCCGTCTTTGGTGCTACCGTCCCAGCTGGACTTGATTTCGCTACAGGAAAAAATTGAGCTATGTGACCGTCTTTTCCACAACTAAAACATACCTTGGAAGGCTGTGAACAGTCGGACTTATATGTCCCTCCTCTCCGCATCTGTAGCATCTAACTGGCGGTCATTCTTCTCCCCTAGAATTTGTTGTTGGGTCTGATGTTGCTGCTGACGTCTTCCTGTCATCGTTAAATCTTCTCTTCTTGAAATTTTCACTTGAATTATTTCTTCTATTATCTTGGCCATGATTACCACCGAAGTGGTTACCATTTCTGACATGATAATTTTCTCCACGATGGTTATCATTATTCCGATGATCGTTGCCACTGGTACAATTATCATCGAGTTGATGGTCGTTATTCTTCGGTTGAGCTGACTCATTATCGCACTCTAATAACTGAGTCCTATTCACAACATGTGAATATAAAAAAAGTTTGTGAGAAATGAGGTATTAACGTAATTTTGGGTTTCAAACCTCGCAGAAACATTCGCGTCATTCTCTCTTCATTATCAACCAAATGGGATGCAAATCAGGACAACTCGGCAAACTTAGCTTCGTACTGCGACACGTTCATATTGTCTTTCTCCAGCTTGATGAACTCTACCTCTTTCATGTGACGAATACTTTCGGGAAAGTACTTGTCGTTGAACAATTCTTAGAACTTCTCCCAAGACATCTTCATTGCGGTAGGCTGAGTACGTTTTACGGATTCTCACCAGTAATATGCCTCTCCTCGCAACATGAAGGTGGCGAACGGAACCTTTTGCTCCTCTGAGCATCCCAAAATATCAAATATCTTAGTGATCTGCTTTATTCAAGTCTTTGCCGTAAGTGGTTCTGACTTTCCCAAAAACTCCGGCGGTCCCAACTCCTTGAACAACTTAGCGGTGACCATCCGTGAGTTGCTAGTGTTTCCACCTGCATTTTGAACAGTAGTCTCTCTCGTTTGGTTTTGTATGAATTCTAGAATGTTCCTAAACATACCATCGTTCATCATTTGGTCGGTGTTATTATTTACAGGAGGGTTATTGCCTTCTTGATGCACCTTATCCTGGGTATTAATCAATGGTGACTCAACGGTCTCATGTGCTCCATTGCTTATCTCAACATCTTTAGATGACATTTTACTGTCACAAAACAATGGTTAATTGACATGCCACATATTATCTCTATATTCTGACCGACCAATTAAATAACAAATAAGCTTAGGTAGAACACACTAGCGAAGGATTTACTCATATCTCCCCTCCTAGTTCTACTCCCCGATTTCCGCCAGAGACCATATCCCTAAGCTCTGATACCAACTGTGACGCCCCCCAAATAGGTCCAATCCATAACCCATTCGGAGTTGCCAAATACATGGTACAGAAATAACTACAACTTCATTAGTACAATCGTCGTGCAAAATACGACAACACATATATTGTGAGTTTAAATACAAATATTATCTTCTAGACAATATCCACACTCAAATAAGTCCTCATTATAATTATTGATACACTATTTTACAAAATAGTGAGGACTACTAAAACAACTATCTTGAACCATCACTCCACACCCCGACTAGTTCCAGCTATATTCTCCCCTCCTACGAAAAAATGGAACAAAAAGAAAAATGGTGAGCTCAACTAGCCCAGTAAAGAATATTATGACTAAGATAATGTACAACAAATTTTTCTTAGTCTTCAACAGGAAAAAATCTAATAGAATATAATAGACAACAAGTTTTAGATCAACAATTGTAGCGGAAACAATAATTCATTAGAAGAGTTAAATAGAGAATGAAATCTACTATAATCTATGAATTTAAAAGTCCATCATTAATATGTTATCCCTGTAACATCAATCAATATACATCTTGAATTAAATAGTCATCTTTGCACTACAGGCCAAAGATATTCATCAGTTGGTCATGTTTATCTCAACACCTGTTCATCTTTGCATTACGGGCCAAAGATATTCATCATGTAATCATTTATCTTTGCACTATAGGCCAAAGATATTCATCAAGTATCACCATTAAGGACTGAGGATGATGAAAAATATTTTATAGAACGAATCCAGTGAGATAAAAGGACAAGGATTAGGGATTCGTACTTTAGTATTCAAAAATACTCCATAATAAACTATTGTGGAGCAGAATTCAAAAATAAAGATCAAAACATAGATCCAAACAAAGATAGGAACCACAACAAATAATCTTGGACACAGAAAAGAAAATTTATTTTTTTGTGAATAGTGTCGTATTCGTTAATAGTGCCATATACGTGAATAGTACCGTATACGTGAATAGTAACTTTGATACTAAAAGATAGAAATTTCACAAGAAAAATCATCATGTTTCATGAATAGTACTCATGAATAGTAACTCATAAATAGTAACTCATGGATAGTAACTCGTGAATAGTAACTCATGAATAGTAACCCCGACATGAAAAGATAAGAATTTCACAAGAAAAATCTTATCAATATTTCGGTATAATGATATTGAAAGAAATAATATCATTTATAAAAAACTAACATCCATTATCTCAAAAGAACAATACTTATGACTGGAATATCAGATATAACGTTGAAGGGAACTTGCATCGTATAGCAACACTCAAAGTATCAAAATACTCATAATATTTAGTATTTAACCTAAGGGTTATGGTAATAATGAATACTTAGTATTTAATATATATACTAACTTAAGTGGATAATTTTATTATTACAAGTGATTAATAATTTTAAACCTAATTACAGTAAACCTAATTAGGTTACAAGTAAAAAGATATGTATAAGTAATTAAATTCCATAACATTGGAAATAGAAACCCTAAATAAACAATTAGGGTAATATATATTAAAATTGTTAAACTATGTTTATTACATAGCCCAAAACAATTAAATGAGAAGCCCAAAAGAAATAAAATACAAACATATACTTAGCCCACTTGATTAAGGGTATTTTAGACTTTTGATTAATTAAATTTGTGCATTAAAATAAAAGCAAAATGGAGGGGATAATGGGGCAAGAGTGACCGGCCCTTTTAAGACTTCTAAGGCAACAAAATTATGTTAATCAAGTTCCTTAATTAGTAACTCTTATATCAAGTACAAGTGTGTCCATCTCCCAATGGTAGAAAATCTACTTAGCACCTTTAATGACATGATTAGGCTTAATTGGAAGAGATAAGGCAAAGCCTGTTATCCAAGGGACAACAAAGATACGAGGGATATTAGTTATGATCCTAGTTGTATCTAACTATATTGCAAGATACATTTTAAATCACCACATTTCATTTTTCTCTTCATTTCATTTTTCCTATTCTTCTTATTCTTCTATTTTTTTCTCCCAAGCTAGCAAAATACAAAGAGAGAAAAAAGAGAGAGGGGGGTTCAAATTTTTGAGGAGAAAGAGAAAGAGTTCTATCTTGATTAATGCACCCTAAGTTCATATCTTACTTTGGTAGATCAAGGAAGGTTACTACTAGAATAAGGTATAACCTAAATCTTCATCTTCATCTTCTATTTGGTGTTATAGCAAGATTTGATGGGATTATGAACTAATACCCAATATACCCTAGTTCTAAATATCATCATGTATGGAACTAAGTATCTTGAGTGTTAGATCAAAGGTTTAGAGGAGGAAGATGAGCATATTGTAAGACCCCAATTTTTTTTAATAAAATAGAATTTCCTCTATTTATTATTTTGAAATAGTAAGGGTTGATTTGATTAATGTGGTTAGTTATGGGTAAAATACGCAAATATTTTAAATAAGCAAGTGGTTATAAAATATTCATTGTTGTCGGGGAATATTCGTTTGGTCGTGGAATATTCTTACTGTCGGAGAATATTCGTACAACGGCACAACCTTGTGTGGGCCCCAAAACAGAAAGCGATTGGATGAAGAAAACGACAAGTTTGAGTTTTTATAAATAACGGCGTAATGGTTACCGTTAATACTGTTGGAATACCCGGTGGTTAAAACACAGTAATATGAGGTGTTGCATAGTAGCACAAGGTATTGCACCAATTATTGATTCTTACGTAAGAAGGCACTACTCAATAATTGTTACAGTAATTACTGTTCAATATTTTATTTTATTGATTCAATAATTGCTACGTTGATATTGTATATTATTATTGTTTTAATAATTATCACTGCACAGTATTTTCCATTATCAGATCAATAATTCATATTATTTGAATAATATTATTAGATAACATTATTGGCAATGTCTAAGGAAGTTCTGTCTAAGGAGTTGTTTGGTTACCTAATTGCGCGCCAGTAAGGAGAAATCCTTATTGGAAAGCCCCCTCTTTCCTGGGAACGACCTGATTGTCACTATTGTGATTCTCTAATATTATTTATGAATAATTAATTATTGATTTATATGATAAGAAAAATATTTATTTATGTGGATATAAATGGAGGAATTTTTAGAAGTGACAATTGTTGAAAATTGATATTTGATCTTTTTTGATAAAATAATTCATTTAAATATATTATTATATTACAATAATATAATAATGGTGATATTTTTACAATGAATGTGTGATATATGAATAAATGAGGAGGAAGAGTATTTTTGTTACAATAAAAACATGTTAAACATGTTGGTGGACCTCATTTCTTGACTGAAATTTGATTATAGCCTACAAAATCGTTCGTATATGCATTTCCGTCAATTTCTGCTTGGAATTTGGAAAAACATAAACTTACAAAGTTGTAGAGAATTAAATTTCCTATCGAATGGACATAAGATTTGAATTTTTCTGATAAAATGACTATTTATTATGAATTATTGAAGTTCTGAAATATTGGGTCTGAATTGATTTTGTTATAAAAAATGTTTAAAACATGTTTTTCATTTTGGTGGGCCCCACTAGAATGTGTAAATTCTAAATTCTGAATCCTACGCACACCTTAGAATTTCTGAATTCTAAGGTGTGCGTAGGATTCAGAATTTAGAATTTACACATGCTAGTGGGGCCCACCAAAATGAAAAACATGTTTTAAACATTTTTTATAACAAAATCAATTCAGACCCAATATTTCAGAACTTCAATAATTCATAATAAATAGCCATTTTATCAGAAAAATTCAAATCTTATGTCCATTCGATAGGAAATTTAATTCTCTACAACTTTGTAAGTTTATGTTTTTCCAAATTCCAAGCAGAAATTGACGGAAATGCATATACGAACGATTTTGTAGGCTATAATCAAATTTCAGTCAAGAAATGAGGTCCACCAACATGTTTAACATGTTTTTATTGTAACAAAAATACTCTTCCTCCTCATTTATTCATATATCACACATTCATTGTAAAAATATCACCATTATTATATTATTGTAATATAATATATATTTAAATGAATTATTTTATCAAAAAAGATCAAATATCAATTTTCAACAATTGTCACTTCTAAAAATTCCTCCATTTATATCCACATAAATAAATATTTTTCTTATCATATAAATCAATAATTAATTATTCATAAATAATATTAGAGAATCACAATAGTGACAACCAGGTCGTTCCCAGGAAAGAGGAGGCTTTCCAATAAGGATTTCTCCTTACTGGCGCGCAATTAGGTAACCAAACATCTCCTTAGACAGAACTTCCTTAGACATTGCCAATAATGTTATTTAATAATATTATTTAAATAATATGAATTATTGATCTGATAATGGAAAATACTGTGCAGTGATAATTATTAAAACAACAATAATATACAATATCAACGTAGCAATTATTGAATCAATAAAATAAAATATTGAACACTAATTACTGTAATAATTATTGAGTAGTGCCTTCTTACGTAAGAATCAATAATTGGTGCAATACCGTGTGCTACTATGCAACATCGCATATTACTGTGTTTTAACCACCGGGTATTCCAACAGTATTAACGGTAACCATTACGTCGTTATTTATAAAAACTCAAACTTGTCGTTTTCTTCATCCAATCTCTTTCTGTTTTGGGGCCCACACAAGGCTGTGCCGTCGTACGAATATTCCCCGACAGTAAGAATATTCCACGACAACACGAATATTCCTCGAAAACAATGAATATTTTATAACCACTTGCTTATTTAAAATATTTGCGCATTTTACCCATAACTAACCACATTAATCAAATCAACCCTTACTATTTCAAAATAATAAATAGAGGAAATTCTATTTTATTAAAAAAAATTGGGGTCTTACAATATGCTCATCTTCCTCCTCTAAACCTTTGATCTAACACTCAAGATACTTAGTTCCATACATGATGATATTTAGAACTAGGGTATATTGGGTATTAGTTCATAATCCCATCAAATCTTGCTATAACACCAAATAGAAGATGAAGATGAAGATTTAGGTTATACCTTATTCTAGTAGTAACCTTCTTTGATCTACCAAAGTAAGATATGAACTTAGGGAGCATTAATCAAGATAGAACTCTTTCTCTTTCTCCTCAAAAATTTGAACCCCCCTCTCTCTTTTTTCTCTCTTTGTATTTTGCTAGCTTGGGAGAAAAAAATAGAAGAATAAGAAGAATAGGAAAAATGAAATGAAGAGAAAAATGAAATGTGGTGATTTAAAATGTATCTTGCAATATAGTTAGATACAACTAGGATCATAACTAATATCCCTCGTATCTTTGTTCACCCTTGGATAACAGGCTTTGCCTTATCTCTTCCAATTAAGCCTAATCATGTCATTAAAGGTGCTAAGTAGATTTTCTACCATTGGGAGATGGACACACTTGTACTTGATATAAGAGTTACTAATTAAGGAACTTGATTAACATAATTTTGTTGCCTTAGAAGTCCTAAAAGGGCCGGTCACTCTTGCCCCATTATCCCCTCCATTTTGCTTTTATTTTAATGCACAAATTTAATTAATCAAAAGTCTAAAATACCCTTAATCAAGTGGGCTAAGTATATGTTTGTATTTTATTTCTTTTGGGCTTCTCATTTAATTGTTTTAGGCTATGTAATAAACATAGTTTAACAATTTTAATATATATTACCCTAATTGTTTATTTAGGGTTTCTATTTCCAATGTTATGGAATTTAATTACTTATACATATCTTTTTACTTGTAACCTAATTAGGTTTACTGTAATTAGGTTTAAAATTATTAATCACTTGTAATAATAAAATTATCCACTTAAGTTAGTATAAATATTAAATACTAAGTATTCATTATTACCATAACCCTTAGGTTATTTAATTATCTCACCTAATGTATAATTAGGTTATGAAGCTTTCCTTTTTAATGAAAGCTGTAAATATATATATCCATAACTATAGTGTGTGTGTGTGTGTGTGTGTGTGTGTTTATATATATATATATATATATAGCCATACACCACTTCACATATGATCACTATATAGCACAAAGTTTAAATATCAATAATGTATATACATATAAAGTGACTTGAAATTTTTAGTTATTACATGTACTTCCCCTTGACTGCTGATCAAGGTTTCTATTTAAATTAAATATTTTATGTAATAGGATTAGTTAGAAATTCTCAAAGAACCGGAGATCAAGGAGTAAGTAGCGCTTGAAGACCCGTTTGTAATAGAGCCCAGGTTTAAATGCAATACTTATATTTAAATGTTAATTCTTGCACCCCTAGGGTTTAAACTTTTGGTTCACTTGGTGGCTCTAGTGAACCAAATTAGAATAAAAGTCCATAATCAATCCGGATAGAATATAGTAATCTATATATGCATGCTAGTAATATATATATATATATATATATATATATATATATATATATATATATATATATATATATATATTATGCAAACATGCTTCGCATGTTTAATAATATGACGCGTATTTTATATATATATGTGCATGCGCGTTAAACAAGCTGAGACAATTAATAACAAACCCTTCAAAGAATTTATATTAAGTCCTAAGCGTTTAAATATATTTGGAATATCGAACGTCACTTTCTAGCATGATAAAATTAATAGAGTATTAAATATTTAATACGAGTTTGTTGTGTCACCACAAGGCAAATATTAAATATTTAAGATGTTAATTTATCACATTTAATGCTTATAAAGAAAATTGAACAATGTTGTTTTGTTGTGTCACCACAAGGATAATATTTTTCTTTTTTGAATATATGGAAGTGTTAGGTTGGACTTAACTTAGATAATTTTGATTCGGATGTGCCATCACTTGATTAAAATAATCTAAGAGGCAAAAGATAAGGAGTTACATAATGATGTAATTGATAAAGAATTGTCTACAAATTTATATATATATATATATATATATATATATATAGTTTGTCGTGTCACCACAAGCCTATATATATTTGAAATAGGATCCTTATTCTCACTAGCAAAAGCTTTAATTAGATTTTGCCGAACTATATAGATGACAGTAATATAGTTTGAAGAAAATAGTGGAAGATACCAATATAAAATAAGACATAATTTATTTTGTTAAAATAAATTAATTAAATGAATGTTTGCTAAAAAAAATTGTTTTTTCACATGCAGAAATTTGAAAATGTCACACTCACTAATATCACTACGTAGCATATTGGATGCTAATAAACTGACCGAACTCGAATTTAACGGACTAGTTAAGGAATCTGAGAATTGTTCTCATTGCTGAAAAGATTTATTATGTCCTAAATTTGCCCGTCTCTAAAAAACTTGCTGATACAGTCTCTAAGGAAGAGATTGCTACTTTTAAGAAGTGGCAAGATGATGCATCTACGACTCAATGCATCATGCTCACATCTATGACTAACGAGCTTCAGCGTTAGCATGAAACTATGGATGCTCCTGCTATATTGATGCACCTCCAAGAGTTATATGGTGAGCAAAGTAGGACTACTAGATATGAGATATCTAAGGAGCTCTTTCGCTCTCGGATGACCGAGGGCACTGCTGTCGAGACTCATGTCTTGAAGATGATCAATTTTATTAAATGTCTTAGACAGCCTGGGTTCATCATGGATGGGGAGTTGAGTCAAGATGTAGTCTTGCAATCACTCCCTGATACCTTATCACAATTTGTTGTGAATTTCCATATGAATAAGTTGGACGTCAGCTTGCCTGAGTTACTTCACATGTTAAAAACTAGTTGAAGGTCACTTCTTATTCAAGAAGAACCTAAGTTTTACTGGTGGATGATTCTTCCAAGAAAAGGAAGAGGCTCAAGGTTTCTACTGAAAAGAAGAAATCTAAGAAGGCTAAGGGAAAGGCGAATAGAAAGGATAATAAGAAATATGATCTAGATAACAAAGGAATATGCTTCCATTGCAATAAACCGGGACACTAGAAGAGGAACTGCAAGGAGTTCCTTGCAGAACAAAAGCAGAAGAAGCTTGGAGAAGCTTCGAATCCTAATCAATCTTTGTTTATGATTGAAATTAATTTTTTAGAAAGTCGAAAATCTACTTGGGTATTGGATACCGGCTGTGGTTCTCACATATGTAATATTATGCAGGGACTGGTTAGAAGTAGAAAGTTGAACAAGGATGAGGTCGTCTTACGAATGGGAAATGGAGCAAAGGTTGATGCATTAGCTGTAGGGACTTATTGTTTAGCACTGCCTATAGGCAAGTCCATTAATTTAAATAATTGTTATTTTGTTTCGAATATCATAAGAAATATTATTTCTATTTCTATATTAGATATGGATGGTTTTGACATTATAATAAAGAACATCAGTTGTTCTATTTATAATAATAATGTTTTATATAGTATTGGTAATTTGCGAAATGGACTGTACATACTTGACTTGCATGAAAATAAACTTCAAATTGAAAAAACTAAGAAAAGGAAAAGAGATGATGTTAATTATACATATAAGTGACACTATAGACTTGGTCATATTAATGAAAAAAGATTATCCAAGTTGCATAAAGATGGGCTCCTAGAGCTATCATATTATGAATCATATCCAACTTGTGAATCTTATCTCATAGGAAAAATGACTAAATCTCCTTTTAGTGAAAAAGGAGAAAGAGTTACAAAGTATTTAGCATTGGTACACTACAGATGTATGTGGACCTATAACAACGACTGCATGAGGAGGATATTCTTATTTTATTACATTCACTGATGATCACTCAAGATTTGGATATGTGTATTTAATGAAATACAAATCTGAATCATTTAAAAGGTTCAAAAAGTTCAGAAGTGAAGTAGAGAAAACAAACTGAAAAAGTATTAAGATTCTTCGATCGGAATCGAGGTGGTGAATACTTAAACGGTGAGTTTCTCAATTATCACAAAGAAAATGGTATAATCTCAAAATGGACTCCACCAGGGACTGCCACAACTTAATGGTGTATCTAAAAGGAGAAATCGAAC
This sequence comes from Panax japonicus, assembly GCA_020205505.1. Classification (NCBI taxonomy): domain Eukaryota; kingdom Viridiplantae; phylum Streptophyta; class Magnoliopsida; order Apiales; family Araliaceae; genus Panax; species Panax japonicus. The sequence goes on from CM035114.1 coordinate 20,395,508, forward strand.
ATTGTTGGACATGGTTCGTTCCATGATGTTCTTTACCGATCTTCCAGTTTCCTTCTGGGGATATGCCCTAAAATTGGATGCATACCTACTTAACAAAGTGCCTACCAAATTCGTCCCTAAGACCCCATATGAGTTATAGCCCGGGTGTGAAATCAAATTTTCAGCCTGTTCACGACTTGGGGTTGTCCCGCTTATGTCAAACGGATTGATAACGATAAGCTTACGAATAGATCAACAAGGTGTATATGTGTGGATACCCTAAGAATATTGGTTATTATTTCTATCCTCCAACTGATCAAAAGTTGTTTTAGCGAAACATGCTTTCTTCTTAAAAAGGCGTTAGCCTTGAATGGTAAGTGGGAGTAAGATATATAAGAATCCACTAATACAGAATCTTAGTTAACAAGCACCCTATGTAAACACCCTATCGTAATCAAAGGTATTAAGATACCTGAAAATGAATGGGTCTTTAAAAGAAAGACTGGAGCAGACGGTAAGGTAGAGACCTATAAGGCCCGACTGGTAGCAAAAGGTTTCAAACAAAGGCAAGGAGTTGACTATGATGAAACCTTTTCACCAGTAGTGATGCTTAAGTGCATTCGAATTTTGCTTGCGATTGTAGCTTACTACAACTACGAAATCTGGCAGATGGACGTGAAAACGGCCTTCCTCAATGGGAGACTTGAGGAGGATGTGTATATGACACAGCCAGAGGGATTTATTTCAACGGTTGGAACAAATCAAGTCTGTAAGCTACAACGATCCATTTATAGATTGAAATAAGCCTCTCGTAGATGGAGCATCCATTTTGATGAGACAATCAAAGAGTTTGATTTTATCAAAAATGAGGATGAACTATGTGTGTACAAGAAGGTTAGTGGGAGCGTTGTTTTATTCCTTGTATTATATGTTGATGATATATTATTGATAGGAAAAGATATTCCTATGCTAGAATCGATTAAAATCTAGTTATCTAAACACTTGTCCATGAAGGATTTGGGAGAAGCATCCTATATTTTAGGGATAAAAATCTATAGAGATAGATCTAAAAGGATGATTAGCTTATCTCAAGGAACGTATATTGACTCGATGCTAAAGATGTGACGCCCCCAAATCCGGGTCCCTTCGAACCTCGGATTCGGTCCGCCACGATACTACTATCGTCAAACTATTATATCTTTTATTCATAACTTAAATGAATATAACATTGCTTATTATAATTTAGAATATAAATTCTTTCCATATCCAGGATCTATGTATAATGACCCCAAACTATTATAAGTTTCAAATCTTGGTCATTTACCATTCCTGTTTTACATCATATTCGATGTTATATAAATATGCAGAATAATTTAAAGTTTTTCTATCTCCTTTGAAAAATAATCTTTTATTGATTCCTTAACTTGAATCAATTAAATATCCTTGAATCAAATTATGTTATGATTCATTATATTCGAATTACTGTATAAATTTTTACATCTTGATTCGAATTCCTCTATGTATTAAATAGTACAACTTAACATGTATTACACATTCTAAACTACTATCATGTACATATACTAGAACGTAAACATGGTTCAAGAGCATCTAGTTAAATAATAAATCAATCTCCTTCGATACCATTGAACTTTATCAATCAAATAGCACGTAACCTTTACCGTGTATCTTTAACCTGCAAAAGTTGTTATTTGCAAGGGTGAGCTCGACAGCCCGACAATTCTAACAAGTTCTCATGCAGCACATAGCATATAATAAGCATATTCAGTTCATGCATTCATAATCAGTTAATATTTACTACGCATGTTACTTCTCACATAACAGGAATAGAGATTTACTTCACAAGCATATCATCAAATATCAACTTTCAAATTTTATACATATCTCATATGCATTTAATATATATACATCAACATTTGTATAGCATAATATAGTTCAACTAACAGTTATCAAATTCATATATCAAATAGAAACTGAAAGACTTACCTGATTCATAGTTTATCAACTACAACTTAACTGTGTATCGCTAATTGCACTTCGTGTATCCCTACACAATTATATAATCATGTATTCATACCCATCAATCATACATTTCATACGCTCTTAATATAAGAACAAATATTGTTTCCTAACTTGGTTTCATTTTTACTTGAACTTAGGATAACAATGACACTAGCTCATTCTACTATCATATTTATTTTAACAATCCTGTTTCATAAATTGTAGTCCTTAAGGACAACATATAACTATAACTTAAGACCATGCAGTTAACCAACTACTCTTGGTCACTCTGCAGAATGGTGTGGTCGCACTGCATTTAAGCTTAGGAGTGGCGTGGTCGCGCTACTCCCAGCCAAAACCAGACTTAGGCTTTTTATTGCCCAACATAATTCCTAGCACGACATGTATTCTGATACGTACTGTAAACATACATCAAGTAGGTTCTAATAGTTCTTCAAGTTCACATTTCAAATCATTTAGTTTTGAATTACATAGTTCTATGTTGAATTATTTATAATAACAAGGCTTAACAACTTCTTTTAACAAAGGTTCAGGGTTTATAAGCTTTCAAACCTTATATCGGTACTAACAACCTTTAATACACATGTCCTACATGTATCTATCTCATTTACATAGACATAACATAGTTCATACCTTTAAAACATGCTTAAATAACTTATGTCATGCTTGACTAGTTGAGTTCACATATCATTCATGTTCAAAGGCATAAATAACTCTATCATGCTTGTTTATAAGGTCATAATGCAAGTAACACAATGCTCATCAAAGTTAGTTTCTAAAACTTTTAAATTTCTCTTTAAAACACGTACTAGACCGTGCTTGACAATCTTTTATGTGTAATACAACTTAGAATTACATTCCTTATCCATCTGCGCACATAACTAGGCCACATTCATATGTTTCCAACGTCGGAACTTAAAAGACACAAAGTTCGTTAAGTTTCAAAACACTTAAAACCAAGTTATATCAATCTAGTATATGCAAGGTAACTTTAAAACTATATTTCATGTCCATTGATATGCGTACATAGGATCCAAGGTCAGAACTCAAAGGACACCAAATTCATCAACTTTCGTTTCTCAAAAACTTTTAAGTTTTCTTTTGGAAAAATCATGTTGAAGCATTCCATTATAATTAAAGTAATCTCACTTATATGACATGTCTATTATCATGCATATTTATGTTTTATCACTTAGAACAACATATTTCATCGTCGGGAGCACTACACTTGCGTATGTGCTCGTTCAATGCCCTCCGATCGCCTCCTATTACGTAATAGTCACAAAGATAACTATTTTAACCCCTCCTAACGACCTCAAATTGAAACACTTAAAGAACAAAAGTTGTAGGTCTATTCATCCTCGTTCCAGATCATCTTGAATCACCTCTATCGGAGTTCATATAAAAAGGTTATGGCCATTTTACCAAAACAGGTCATAGCAGTCACAGTCAACACACATGGGGGGCGGCCGCGCCCCTTTTCCTCACCATTACCGTGCGCCCGCACCAATGCCCAGCCCCAGCTGTGCGCCCGCGCTGGCTTTGCACAAAAATAGTTTTTGACATAACTTTCTCATTTTAAGTCCGAATAAGTTGGTTTTCAATTTGTTGGACTCGTTAAACTCTTAGCTACCCATCTAAAGAGTAATTATAACACTTCAAACACATTAACTAAACCAAATATGAATCTATAACTTATGTTCATGCAAATGTTCACGTTTTGGACAACTTAGCGAAATCATTTGCTACGAATTCGTTTCTCAACCAATTTGGTTCGTTTAACTTTCGTTGTTTTCGCATTGAACTATATTAACAACATCTAACAACAATTCATGGATTACATCAACAACACTTAGCCATCAAATTTGTGACTCAAAAGTGACTTTTTCATTATTCTTTTTCTAAGAATTGAAGAACTTGAATTCAAGAACATATATGTTAGAATCATTACCTCTTGATGGCTTCAATTCGTTATCTATAGCTCTCCCAATCTCTGATTGTTCTTCAACTCTCCAATTCTACAAATTTCTATAGCTACTTAGCAGACATATCTCAAACAACCATGAAGGCGAAGAAGAGAGTATTTTATATAGAAAATTTGTTGCCCAATCATTAGTTTTGTTTTATGCTTTGAATCAATGGAGAATGAAATTAATTAATAGATATGCAAGGGTTGGCCAACTACCCCTTTTTGTATCCATCATCACTACTACTACGTAATGGAGAAGAAATAGGATAGGCCAATGGCCTATTTACGCGTCTGATATATAAATGGGTGACACTGATTTTGGGACACGGTTAAAACCTCAACAATAGAGCTTAGTTTGGTTCCTTTAATTCCCAAAATGAAATTTTAATGGGTTAATGCTACTACACCAAGTAACATTAGAGATTATTTATGTACTCGCATTTTATACTCCTTGTACGTAAATTAGTCCACATAATATTTTAATATTTATAACATGTATGGACTTAATTTAATTATTCACTAATAACTTGATATCTCCTTTTACTATTTACTTACACATTAGTATTGAAATAAATATTTTAATAACACATATTTATTTACTCTCATCCTTTAGAGTACACATATAATTGTCTCATCACATAGGATGAGATAACAAAACTTATTTAAATCCACTTTACGATTTAATTACTTTCACCATATGATTTTTGTATATCATTAATCCCAATTAAATATCACACTTCATGTAGTCTTAAGCCATAGGTATTATATATTACTACTACGCACATTTTCCATATTACACATAGTAACATGAAATACTATTGAATGATAATGTACACATTAATATCTTAATTGGGCTAACTATCATTCAGTTGGGTACTTTCAACCCATTAATTCATATCACCCAAAAATATTATAATGATAATTATTAATCATTAATTCTCTTTTAATAATTTCAGTTAAACCTTCAGTTTGGTTTAACTTTAATACTCAGGCCACACAAGGTTCATTTATCTCATTTACTAGGAGTTATATAACTCAAGCTCATTATTTTTATAATAAAATATTAGGGGTCTAGGCCAAGTTTGGCTTTTCCCCAATTTCATATTATTTTAATATTTATTTAATATAAGATTTACGTCACACTTTATCATAATGCTAAATTATTTAGCTTACTTAAATAATTACATACTTATAATATGTACAACCTTTACACTTAGAATAATTAATATTTACTCTATTAATTATTTAAATTACACACTATACGTATAATTATTTGATTGTCCCAAGACAACTTCTTCCATCTTTACATTCACAGCTTTCAAATATTAACCCTTTCACATATTACCATATTATGTAATATATAAAAATACTAATATTACTTAACATAATCATTTCATTTTCTTCATGTAAAGCACATATATTAATTCACCATCCTATGTAAGGGAATCAACACACATCGAGTCTTTAATGGTATTCAATATAGTACATTGAGTGGTTTCCCATAAACAACCAACAAATTAGTTTCCGTCTCGTCTACACTGTTTTCACAGTGAGTTAGATCGGTTACGAATTCGTATATACCTCCGCTCTCTGAAGGAATCGTTTAGCCCAGCTCCTATACATCAACCATTAAAGGGTACGGTCGCACTGCCTTAGACTTGATACATACTCATACATATACTCAAGAAATTGATGGTTATCAAGGATATTTAAGGTCACCAACTTACTATGATAAAATAATTCTATAAATTATTTAATGCCAATAGATAAATCTTATCCATCTTCTTTACTAATTCACCTATACAACAAAATATAATAATGATATATATTTATTAAACACAACCACACTTATTACATAATGCATATTATCCTATGTAACACAATACCACATACCACGTAACCCATTATATATTTTTATTTGAACCCTTCATATGCCTTAAGAATTTTATCTACTAAATTCTTACTTTAATATTTTCTAAAAATTTTGGTTTGTACAAAAGATGTTTAGCATGGAAGATTCCAAAAGAGGTCTCATGCCGATGAGCCAAGGAATACATCTCTCCAAAAAAACAGGCCCCAAAGACACTAGAGGAGAGAGACCGTATGCGTAAGATTCCTTATGCTTCAACAATAGGATCTATCATGTACAACAATAAGATCTATCATGTACAGTATGATATGTACAAGACCGGATGTCGCTTATGCACTTAGTGTAACAAGTAGATATCAATCGAATCCAGGAAAAGAACATTGGAAGATAGTGAAAAATATCCTAAAGTACTTGAGAAGAACTAAGGATGCATTTCTTTTCTACGGTGGGTCTAATTTGAAACTAGAGGGCTTCACAGACTCAAGTTTTTAAACGGACCAAGATGACAATATATCCATTTCGGGGTATGTGTTTACCTTGAATGGTGGCGAATTGAGTTGGAAAAGTTCCAAACAACAAACAGTTGATGATTCAGTGATAGAGGCAAAGTATATAACTATAAGTGAAGCTGCAAAAGAGGATGTTTAGATGAAGAAGTTCATAACCGAACTTGGCGTGGTTCCTAGCATTAGAGGAGCAGTGTCGTTATACTGCGACAACACTTGAGCTGTTGCGCAGGCTAAGGAACCTAGGTCTCATAAGAAATCCAAACACGTGTTGCGGTGGTTTCATTTGATTAGAGAAATCATTGAAAGAGGAGATGTCACCCTGGAGGGTGTGGAATCTCAAGACAACATTACAAATCTATTTACTAAAGCTTTAACAAAACAGCAGTTTGATCGTCACTTTGAGAAGATGGGTATGAGATACCATGACGATTGACTTTAGTGCAAGTGGGCGATTGAAAGTAGTATACATACAAGCCAATCATGTGTGATAATAAAGCATATACTTTGTAATCAATCTATTTATTTATTAATAAAAGTATTTATTTACTAAAGGCATTTAATTTATCTACATGGTATTGTTTTAATAATATGTGATAACCAATAGATTTAAGCAATATTTTTAGAATCATGATGAGATCATGCTAATAAGATCTAAATTCTTAAATAGCTTAAAAACTAAAATATTCTCAATCGATGGATTACTAAAAAGGGGATTAGTGAATACGGATAATTAGTGCATACGTTTCTTGCTCATTGGATGAGGATGATTGATCTCATGATTATTTGTTTGTAGACACTAAAGCAAGTATGTATGTGCTTATTGGAGAATAAGTTCACTGAACGCGACTCACTAAAGAATACCTAATGGAGTTTTACTTACCTGTCAATAGGAATTTCTGAAGTGATAGTAGTACAAGTGATCCTTAGACTTGAGATCATCATAGTATCTTGTATATAATGAATTATACTTTGACTTATTCCTTAAGACCCTTCGGGTATATCAAAGGGTATGCTTAGTTGTAATGATTTATATATAGAGATAATGAATGATCATTAAAGAATCTACCGCTTCTAGTAATTAAAGAAGAGATATGTCTTATGTGATTCGATAAATCACAATCCAGGAATCCTTGGCCAAGGTGGAATGAAATTAGAAAGTAGTTTCTAATTTGTGAATTTGAGAATCGAAATACATATAATTAAATAAAATAAGACTTGACAGTAATTTATGTCTTATATTTAATTGGGACATTGTATGGTGGAATGATTGAATTGTACGGTAACTATTTACTCAAAGGTTCTTTTATAATTAATGTTGAAATCTATATTATCTGGAAAGTTGTTGATCGCTAATGAGGCTTATCCTTATTGTAGAATAAATATTATTTATTTTAAATAGATTACTAGTTTAATTTATTTATTTAAATAAGATTAGAATTGTTCTAATTGATTTATTCACAACCGGTTTAATATGGAGAACCTAAAGGGTCACACCATAAAAGGAAGAATAATTATTTAAGAAGTTAATGGCATAATCGTAATAATATGTGAAGTGTATTTAATTTAATATATAGTGATAGAGTAAATTAACTAGCTTAATATTTATTATTTAATATTTTAGAAATATTAAATATAAATTAATAAGAGGAGTCATATTAATATTATTACAATTATTATTATTTTAATTTTTGAAGAAGTTTGAGAATTAATTTAATATATGTACTCTCATTTATTCCTAATAACATTAGGAGGCAAATTAATTAAAAGAGTTTAATTAATTATCCCTAATAAGATTAGGGAGCTTAATTAATTAAAGGAATTTAATTAAATAAATAAAACCTTATTTCTAATTAGATTAGAAGGGTTCACTAATATCTATATAAGAGGAGTCTTATGCTAGATATCAGGAGACATAATCCAATTGTTAGAGAGTACTCCTTTTTCTACAGAGATAGAAAATACTAGGGTTTAGCCAACCACCCTCCTTGAATAATTCTTCTTTCTTGGTGGATCACCTCTAGAGGCCAAACACTTGGGTGGCTAACATTGATCAAAGGAAGTAATCAATCCTGAAGATTCAAGGAGATCGCAAAGAATTATGAGTTGAACTCCTACATGTGGAAGCTTAAATCTACAAGGGTGTGATTCCATAACTTTTTATCTTTCGCTTTAATTAATAATATGCATAAAGGATGATTCGGGTAATTAGTTTGTGAAAAAAATTTAAATCTGATTTTAACATACTTCCATTATTTTATGCAATTTGATTACGTCTATGATTCTCACAAACCTAACAACTATAAGCTATTTTCGGTAATTGGTAATCTACGAGTCAGGTAAGTCTTTCAGTTCCTTTGTGTTCTGTGATCTTATATCTTGATGTCATATGAAATGTTCTTAAGTATGCTAAAATTTATGTTATTCTTTATGAGCAATAAAACTCAATATATGACTAAATTGATTGGGTTATGGTACCCAATAAGTATGTGATATATGATATGAACTGACATTGTTTAGCTTTAAATTTAGTTCTTATGGTTATCAGACACAATTGATATAACAGTTAATAAGTAGAATATAAAGATAGAAAGTAAATGAAATAAGATATTTAAGTGGTTCAGAGTATAAAAGACTCTTAGTACACTCTTCTACTCTACGATTAGGAAATCCACTAAGAATGTAGATGGTCTCTAAGACCAGATCACACAGATCTATTACAAGTGAATCATAAAGATTCATTTGAGTCACTAAGGCTCGACAAATGACACTAAGTCAAGAGGCACTTAGTCCAGTTAACTAAGAACTCTTCAAGTCACTTAGACTTGGTATGATGGTCAATTAGACCAATGAATCACAGTTGAATGTTGTTTATTGAGGTGTTGCTTAAGTTATGTTGAGTTTGACTTATTAAGAACTTAGCAGTAGAAACAGTTGTTCTCTTTTCATAGATTGAGACTCTTTTGACTTTGGCAGAGGTTAAGCTTTTTACTGTTATTGATTTCTACTTAGATTTGAATCATTGTAGTCTTTTATAGGCTTCCTTGAAATATTCCCATTGGAAAATTAATGTTCCTTCATTAAATGCTTTAATCGTAGAATATCTCTTATGTTGACTTTCAGGGATTACTGTGTCAAAATATTTTCGGACTTTAAGACGTCACTTCAGACTTCTAGACCACCAACTACTTGAGTGCTTGTCATATCGCCAAAGTAGTTGTTAGACATAATGCTATCTGATATTTATTTCAAACTTTAGGACCATTGAAAACTTCTTGGAATCCTTCCTCTATAAATTTTCTTAATATCAGTCTAATGTCAGACCTGATATACTCTACGAATTGGTTGATCGTAGACTCTGATGCTGATCGTAGACTTAAATGAAGATCGTTAAGTGTTTGGTAAAACATACTCTATGATAACTCTTTCTCTACAAATTGCTCTAAAATTCTTGATGTGCTCTACGATTCAATATGCACTCAATGTTCCTTGAGCAGACTCTGCAATCTTTCTCTAATCTACAATCTTAGTGTTGACTCTACAATATTGAGATAACTCTGCGAACTTTTGGCAAAATCTACGATCGTCCACTGGATGCTCTACGAAAGGAAAGCTAACTCCGCGAACATCAATATACTTTACTATTTGGCAGAGTAGCTCTACGATCGATCAACCTGACTAAACTATCGATTTGATCTTATCGTCTATACATTAATTCATCTCTTTAGATCAACCTAACAAGTTTGATTTTTATATTCCAAGTCCTTTTACATCATTTTTGTTAACGCCAAGTTTCACCGGCGCATCCAATCACAGAATCCATGCGCTAGAACCTGCACAATAATAGATCACACACAAGCTTGACGGCTTGTGCCGCAGGTGGATAGCTCAGGTGTGATAATAAGTACAGGTCATTCACAATGGTTTAACAATGGAGGCTAAGTGTTTAGTGCTCAAAAGTAGGTATTAACTGTTAATTGCAACCTTGGCCTTGTATTTATAGTGCTCATCACCTTTAGAATCCTTCTCTGAGTTGGATTAGGACTCCAAATCATGGGAGTTACCATAATTTGGGTCCAACACAATCTCATTAAAAGGTGCAAGTGGAATCCAATCTAACCACTACCTTTAAAGTTATCTTATTCAATTATGATTAGGATCCTAAACTTTGCACGTAGGAGAGCCCATTATGTAGGCCCAAACAATCCCACCATCAAATCTGGGCTTCGGCCTAAAGGACTCGAAGGCTCCGGCCCGAGGGGCTCGGATACCGAACCCGATGACCTCCACTAAGATGAGGCTCCGGCCCAAAAGGACTCGGACACCTGTCCGAACAACTCCAACCTCTCCATGGGCTTCAGCCCAATGGTCTCCTAATACCCTTCTAATGTCAGGCCTTCGACTCATGTGAAGGTCGGTAAAATGCTCCCGAACATTGCTCCCCAGTCTCTGATTGTAATATACTTGTAATCGGAGACTTGAGAGGTCAGGTATACGAAAGGTCACGACAGCTAATGATGAGTTGTCTGGGGAAGCCAAACGATCTGTCCTCATTTCTCAAAACGTTGCTCGCTTTTCCATGCTTGGTCCTACCTTGAGCATTTAATAGCTGCCCTTAGGTAACGTGCACCTACACCTATTCCCCCTCATTATCACTTTTCCAGATTTCTTCTCATCCCAACATCTCTGTTTAACTTTTTCCGGCAAGGGCCATTTTCGGCGAGCATCCCGTTCTTCATTTCTCTATGATTTTGGTCACTCTACTCTTGTTTGAACTTCATTCTTCTTCACTTTCTTCTTAAAACTTCGCATTTGTGTCTCATTTTCCTCGGTTAAATGGCTGATTCTAGCATTCCTCCCCCCACCACTGAATCAACTCCTCCCTCTGTCACCACTGGCGATCTAGTTCTCGTCGATTTGCCGGTGGCTCCTATCGACGCCCCTACCTCCTCGGTTCTTTCTACTTTAATAAGTGCCGAGGCTAGGGTCCGAAATGCTTATCACTCCAAAGAGGAGTTTTCTCATCTTCACACCCCCTCCACCATCACGCCCTCTCAACTCTCCGATGTCCAAATCCTTTATAACATCCCTCCTGAATACAAACTACGGGCACCGAAGCCTGACAAAAAGATGTTCTGGAGGCCCGAGGGCGAGTGGATAGTTGTTCCCCTATACAGTCTGAAGTATGGGGTTCGGTTCCCTCTTCACGAGTTTATTTCATCCTTTCTGAATTTTGCTGGAATCGGGTTTGCACAACTTGTGCCGAACTCGTATATCCATCTAATTTCTTTCGCAGCACTATGCCAAGAGACCAGGATCACTCCTGGTCTCGACTTCTTTTTCGCCTTATTCACTGTCACCGGGTTAAAAGAACCTGGCCTGCGACAATTAAACAAACAGGCCAACCGATCCGTCATCATCAAAATCCCTTCGAGTAAAAAGGGGTGGCACGACAAGTGGATCTTTGTCTGAGGAACCGACCTTAAACTTCTTCCCAACTGGGCTCATCCCGATGACCCCATAGCCAAGGTATTGAAGTTCTCGAAGGATCGAGCCCGATGCCTTCAGGGCTTTCTACAAAAAATGGATCAAAAGTGAGTGGAGTCTGACAGTTTTGTCCAGTGAAGTCTGGCTATACAAACACGGATATAAGTATCTCCCTCCTGATCGATCAATCCCCTCTTGCATCTTCATCTTTTTTCTCAGATGTTTTATGTCTTAACCCATTCTCTTCTGTGGAGTGACAATTTTCAAGCCCAAAGGGACTGCTGACTCCCTAACTCCATCACCTATTACCTCCGAACCTATCCGTCCACCGATAACCGACGATCTCTCCGACGAAGAAACCATCCCTATCACCGAACTGTCGGTAGGGTCCACTTATGTTTTTACTTCAATAGCTGATATATGTGTTTAATGTAGGCCAACGCCATTCTTGCTTGTGTCATCCCGCCTCTCGCCCGAACTACTAAAAAGGAGGTTCAGTTGAGATCGGATGTGCAGCTGCTCGAGGCTGAGGTCCAGGGCTTGGACGCGGATCTGAAGAAGGAATGGGATCTTCATGCTAAGACCCGTAATGAGGCGACCCGTGCTAAACGTCAGGCCGACGAACTTAAGGAATAGTACTCCCTTCTTCGGCAGCAGTTTTTCGGCCTCGAAGGCCATAATAAGAAACTAATAGAGGATAAGGAGCGCCTAGCCGCCGAAGTCAAGGAACAGGAGCAAACACTTGAGGATTTCGGGGAGAAGTTTACCGAAACACATGAGAAGCTGAAATATCTTATTCAAGAAAACAACTCCCTGAAGGAAGACCAAGTCGGAGTCAAGCAGCGGATAATAGTCGAATATGAAGAGTCTGATGCCTTGACGAGAAAGTCATGGCCCAATTTGGTGAAGGGTACGAGACTTATCGGGAAAAGGCTAAGGCGAAGTTGATAGCTGTTGGGATCGACGCCTCCCTCCTCGACTCGTCGGATGAAGAATTCGAGGTCGGGGATGATCCTCCTCCCGAATAGCTCGCTAAGACTTGTAAATTTTTTGTACTTCTTCCATTTTCCTTTCCATTTTGTACTTCGCCCGAATCGTAAGCGATCGGGTTATGTAAAAATTTCAAATTATGAATGAAATAGAATATTTTTGTTTATAAATTATTGTAATAAGTTATACTTGTGACTTATCGTGATCAGTGGTGTCTTTTCGAACCATCGGACCGGATAGTGTCCAAAGCTTATTTGAGTAAAAATTTTCAATTTTCTCGATCAGTTATACTCGTGACTTATCTCGAACAATGGTGTCTTTTCGAACCTTCTGATCGGATTATGTCCGAAGTTTGTCCATTCGAGTATTAAGAATCATATTAATATAGATGAAGTTAAGCATCTCCAAAGGAAACTTTTATTTATTTCATTTAAGATTGAAAGGTTACATGGATAAAGAAAAGAATGACATAACTATTACTGGTAAAATTTTCTAAGTCTCCCAGCATGCCATGTATTCTTTATTTCCGAACCATCCATTGCTCGAAGCCGGTATTTACCTGGCTTCGGCACCTCTACCACCTCATAAGGTCCCTCCCAGTTAGGCATTAGCTTGCTAGTGTTCTTGGGGGGTTGATGCCTCCGACTCCCGGAGGACCAAATCGCCTACTGCAAACCTCCTCGGCTTCACCTTTTGATTGTAGTGTCGGGATGTTCTCTGCTGATAGACAAATTTGTTTTTAGACCGTCATCATTGTATAGCTCCTTGTACTAACTGACTCGAAGAGTGGGGGATCCGATCTCAACCGGTATAAGTGCATCGATTTCGTATGCCAGTCTGAACGGAGAGTCCCTAGTTATTGTCCTCGGAGTAGTCCGATATGCCCACAAAACACTTAGTAGCTCTTCGGGCTACCGACCCTTCAATTCTTCCAACCTTCGTTTTATCCCGTTGAGCAGGATTCGGTTTGTCACTTCCACTTGACCATTCGATTGAGGATGAGCGACTGAGGTCTTGCGATGCTGAATTCCCAACTCTTTCAGAAAGCCCTCGAACTTAGATCCCACGAAACTGTCTTCCATTATCAGATACCACCGTCATCGGGATGCCAAAACGATAAACCACTCCTTCTTTGAAAAATTTTAGGCATTCTTGTTCGGTGATCTTCTGCAACGGTTTGGCTTCGACCCATTTCATCATATAGTCGATAGCCACGATCACAAAGCTAACTTGTCCCTTGGCCTTCGGCAGAGGCCCTAGGATGTCGATTCCCCAAATAACAAAGGGAATCGGGGATAAAACAGAATACAACTCTTCAGGAGGTTGATGTGGGATGGTTCTGTTCAGCTGACACTTGGGACACCTTCTGACGAATTCCTTGACCTCAGTGTAGATAGTTGCCCAGTAATACCCCTACCTCAAAATCTTGTCTGCAATGTGACTTGGCCCCCATGTGATCCCCATAAATCCATTTATGTACCTCCCTAAGTGTATAGTCTACTTTTGAGGGAGTCAAGCATTTGAGTAGGGGAGAAATGAAAGCCCTTCAGTATAGATCCCCATCAATGAGGATGAAGTTTGAGCTTCAGTGTTTGATCTGTCTTGCTAGGATTCGGTTCGAAGGGAGAGTCCCATCTTCCAAGTAGGAGATATAAGGTGTGAGCCAGTAGTCAAGTCGGTCCAGAGCTAGCACTTCTTTCTTTGGAACACTGGGCCGTTCTAGAACCTCCAGGTATACCGATCATTGAAGGAACTTGCTTCGGTGGTTGCCAATCTCGCTAGGGTATCTGCTATTGTGTTATCTGACCGATCCACCCCCTGACAACTGTGCGATACGAAATATGCGAGCTTATCCTTTACTTCGGCCAGATACTTTGACATTCTTGCCCCCAAGCCTTATACTCACCCGATAACTGGTTGACCACCAGCTGCGAATCACTGTAGATGACCAACTTCTGTACCTCCAAGCTCCGGGACAACCGTATTCTCGCTAGGATGGCTTCATACTCTACTTCGTTGTTCGTGGTCCTTAAACTGAAATTGGATCGCCTGTTGGACTTTGAACCCTTCGGGACATGTCAGAATGACTCCCGCTCCACTGATGTCCGAAGTCGATGATCCATCCACATAAAACTGTCCACGAGGTTGGCCTTTGTTGAGTTTCGGCCACTATGCTCACGTCTGACTCCGTAAAGGAACACTCTACCACGAAATCTACTAAGGCCTGACCTTTGATTGCTGTTCGGGGATGATATTCTATAGCAAACTGTGTTAATTCCATCGCCCATGTGGCCAACCGACCTGATACCTCTGGCTTATGCAAAATCTTCTTCAATTGCTGATCTGTGTACACCACTATTAACTGACCCTAGAAATAGTGCCTGAGCTTCCTGCTGGCAATTATTAAGGCATAGACGAACTTTTCCAGGTTCGGGTATCTGATCTCTGCGTCCCAAAGTACGTGGCTGACGTAGTACACCGGGAACTGCTTTCCTCCCTTGTCACGTACCAGTGCTGCCCCTACTGCCATCGGGCTCGCAGCCAAGTATAAATATAGGGGTTCCGAAGGGATTGGTTTCATCAACAATGGTGCCGAAGACAGATATGCTTTGATCCCTCGGAATGCGTCTTCGCACTCTGACGTCCATTAAAAACTTTTCTCGTTCTTCGGCCCCTTGAGGGTGTCAAAAAAAGGTAAACATCTTTCGGCTGACCTTGACACGAATCTCTGAAGGGCAGTTGTCCGGCCCATCAACCTCTGCACATCTTTGAATGTCTTTGGAGATTTCATGTCTAAGATCGCCGAAATCTTCTCTGGGTTGGCTTCGATTCCCCTTTTGCTGACCAAGTATCCCAGAAATTTTCCTGAGCCCAAACCGAAGGTACATTTGGTAGGGTTCAGTCGCAGTTTGTGTTTCCTTACTGTTTCAAAGCAGTTTTCTAGGTCTTCCAAATGATCTCGGACTGATATGCTTTTTACGATCATGTCGTCCACGTACACTTCCATACTTCTGCCCAACTGCTTTCTAAATACAAAGTTCATCATCTGTTGATAAGTATCCCCTGCATTCAGCAATCCGAATGTCATCTTCCGATACGCATATATAGCCCGATGTGTGATGAAGCTTGTCTTCGGGACGTCATCCTTGCTCATCGAAATTTGGTGGTATCCCGAGAAAGCATCCATGAAACTTAACATTCCATACCCTAAAGTGGCATTAATGAGCTGGTCTATGTTGGGTAGAGGATAGAAATCTTTTGGGCGTGCTTTATTCAGATCCGTGTAGTCGATGCACAACCTCCACTTCCCATTTTTATTTTGAACCAAAACCACATTCGCCAGCCTTTCGGGATAGTCGATCTCGAAGATGAATCCCGCCTCCAGCAGTTTAGTAATCTCTTCATCTATGATCCTCTGCCTTTCCGGGGTGAAGATCCTTCTTTTCTGTATCACTGGTTTCCTCTTCGGGTCTGTATGCAGCCTGTGCAGTGCCACCGATTCGCTTACCCCCGGCATGTCGCTAGGCTCCCAAGCGAAGATATTAGCATACCATCGAATTTTTGGTCGATAACAACTTTTCCAATTCAGCCACCCTTCGAGTGAGGGGTTCGGTCTCCTCTTTGCGAGGGGACGATTGGTGTCTGTCCCTCCCGTATTCGGGAGATGTGTCCCGCCTCCTCAGTCCCGATCTGCCAGGACGTTCCGATCGTCGTTTAGCCGAACAGCTCCTCATTCTACTTCAGCCTTCACGCGACCGACTGCGATGCCTGCTCCTTTCGTTTCCAACCTCTCCCCGTCGAGGTGACCAGGATCGGCTCCGATGCCTACGCCTTTTTGAGGTGGCTTCCTGCTCTCCAGCCACCTTTTCCATTTGTTGTTCGAGTTCTTCCTGTTGAAGGCGTAGGGCCAGCATGGCGTCCTTGTTCTGTTGCATCTTTTTCAGCAGAACGAACTCCCTTTTGATCTCGACTGTTTTCCCCTCAGTCCTTCCCGTGGACCTCCAGCGCCCGAGAACGGTTCTCATCCGCACGACTAGCCTGGTTGGGGGTATGATGGCTGTCATGGAAGAGTCTTCTCCGGGGGGAGCCAGCCGGTTCCACCTGATCTTCCTGGATTCTGGAACCCAGTTTGTCTTTCACCGACCCTCTCACCTAGGTGGTCTGATGTGTTTTAGCCTTTTCGTGGTAAGAAACTGCATACTCTATGATCGCTATAGCCTCTTACCGGAACGATCTGACTGTGATTGTAAGAACACTAAAGCCCTCCTTCTAGCTCCAATGTTAACACCAAGTTTCGCCGGCGCGTCCAATCACAGAATCCACGCGCTAGAACCCGCACAATAACAGATCACACAGAAGCTTGACGGCTTATGCCGCCGGGGATAGCTCCGATGTGAGAATAAGTATAGGCCGTTCACAAGGTTTAACAATGGAAGCTAAGTGTTTAGTGCTCAAAAGTAGGTATTACCTGTTAATTGTAACCTTGACCTTGTATTTATAGTGCTCACTACCTTTAGAATCCTTCTCTGAGTCGGATTAGGACTCCAAATCATGGAAGTTACCATAATTTGGGTGCAACACAATCTCCTTAAAAGGTGCAAGTGGAATCCAATCCAACCGCTACCTTTGGAGTTATCTTATTCAATTATGATTAGGATCCTGAACTCTGCACGTAGGAGAGCCCACTGTGCAGGCCCAAACAATCCCACCATCAAGTCTGGGTTTCGGCCCAAAGGACTCGAAGACCCGACCCTGAACTCCACACGACAGGGTAAGGCTCCGGTCCGAGGGGCTCGGATACCGAACCCGACGACCTCTACTAAGATGAGGCTCCTGGCCCAAAAGGACTCGACGCCTGTCCGAACAGCTCCAACCTCTCTATGGGCTTCAGCCCAATGGTCTCCTAATACCCTTTTAATGTCAGGCCTTCGGTCCATGTGAAGGTCGGTAAAATGCTCCCGAACAATTTTCATATTAAGAATTTTACAAAAATTACTGAACAATTATACATTACTAATATCACACCATTAAATTTAAACATGCAGTTCCTAACAAATTACTTTTCCTACATTAGGTCAAAAACTAACACATCTAGATATGGAGATATATTATTGTGGAATCAAATTTATTAGTTATAAGACATCTCGGTAATCATCAATCCCCGTCTACTTAGTATGTTATCGTATTTGATGAGTTCATCACCACTGTCGCTCAATTTATTGTTAAAAACCAAATATGATATTTAATAATATATAATTGAGTTTTATTGTTAAATAAAATATTTTATTATATCATATTGCATTGTTTTCAGGCTACTCGCACGAAAGGGATCTCAAAAAATTTTGAATTGAAGATAAACAAAAGAGTTCATGTTTAGTCCATAATTGTTAGTACAATTTTTTTTATTTCAAATATAAGAAATTCGGACATAAATAGGTCAAAAAACATTAAAAAATCTAATCATAAAAAAAAGATGTACAAAAAATTAAATTAAAGTATAAAAATTTTAAAATAACAAAAAAAATTACAATTAAATAAATAATAAATAAAGAAAAATTTTAAAAAGTCCAAAATATTAACATGTAAAAAATAAAATAGTCTATTAAATCAAAAGTAACATTACTTTTTATGTTCAAAATATTATATAAAAAATATTAATAAAAAATAAATTTAATATTTAAAATTAAAGAATAAGACTGCTTTGCATGAGGTATATGGCTAATTCTTTTTTATTTCGTAAAATCGAGAATTAATACGAATTCGATTATGGTGAAATTATCACATCCTTATGCCTTGATTATAAAATTTTATAATATTTTTATTACATTAAATCATTAATTATAATAAATGTTATATTTTAACTTTTACGTCCTTGTTCAAGTAGACAGAAATACAAAATTTACTTTAACTAATACAACAAAAAATTATAAAAATTTATAATAGTAAAAGATGGGACAAGTTCACCCTAATTTTCTTGTACGTATATATACACACGTATACCTCATAAATTTTCCAAATTCCATTGAAATTTTTCTGAATTGATTGGGTACCGAGAATTGCCTCCCCTGTTCTTCACTGCCCTCCTGGTCTGTATTTTCTCCTTTTAAATCTACTTTTATGGGTAATATTAGCTCTTCTTCATCTTTCAAATATCTTACAAATCCATAGCATTGTCCTAATTTGTAGAAATTGTTAATATGGAGCTAATTTTTGTAGTGCTGGAATTGTATATAATTTAGGGATTGTTTATTTTTACAAAAGTATTTGCTTCTATTATTTATATTGGCATGTGGTAATCCAAATGAATCTTACTTTTAATGATTTGTGATAGAAGAAAAAACCGAAAGGCAATCATAGGAACTCTTTCTAGCTTGGGTTTGGCTTTAATTTTTTAGACTTGAGTATATAAGAAACAATGATTTGTTATATTGGCATTTTCATCCTAATGAATTTGTATTGTTAATGTATTTGGAAAGTAGAGAAAAACTGAAAGGTAATCCTAGGAAATTTTTATAGCTTGGTTATATTTACACTTGGTAATCTAAAAAATGCAACATCTGTCATGAAGTTTGTGAATTGGGTGGTGAAATCTTTTTCGGCTATGTGGAAGTTATTTCTTTCTATAGCATGTGTTATTGAGGAATTTTTTTGAAAGGATACCTTTCAGCTTACCGAGTTGAATACACAACTTGAGTGAGTCAAGAAGTGGCAATTTAATGGTTTTTTGTTTTGTTTTTAGAGTTCTTCTGGTACCGTTATGGATCAGAAAATGAATGTGTATGTTTGGGACATGGACGAGACTCTTATATTGCTAAAATCATTGATTACTGAGACATATGCGAAGGCTTTCAATGGCTTAAAGGATGTAAAAAAGGGTGTAGAAATCGGGAGGACGTGGGGGAATCACATTCTTCAAGTATGTGATGAATCTTTCTTTTATGAGCAAGTAAGTTCGTCACTTTCATGAATATTATTTTTCCTAATGAGTACACAAATTGTGAATTTTCTTCATTGTATAATTTTAGAAAGCGTCAAACAACTGTTTTTTCCTTCACCAGGCTGTTTTTTTTTCTTATTTATTATTCTTGGTGATGCAGATTGAAAACTGCAATAAGCCTTTTCTTGATGCCTTGAGCCAATATGATGATGGACGAGATCTATCTGATTATAATTTCACTGAGGATGAGTTCGGGTCATCACTTGATGATATCAATAATAGGAAACTATCATATAGGCACCGGCTCGTTGCCGAGAAGTACAAAAAGGTTTGATGATTTAGTGTATATGTCTTTCCGTCCGTTGTACTTTATTTAAAAAATCTATCTGATTTGTTCTTATTTATGATTATAGTATCGGACAAGTATCTCGTTAAATGATTTGAACAGTTCCCCTCCACATATGTATTGTTTATATTATTAACCCTGTTGCTAACAATATCCAGTAACCTATTGAGTGAATAACTAGGAATTTTTATTTTTATGCCACATTGCCACCACCTATTACTTAGGTTATAGCTCAAGGTCAAGGTCTTCCCGCCTTTCCTTTCGGAACTGTCTTACCTTCCCTTCCTGAATCCTGATACTCATCTCACTCGAGCACAGTTGTCTGAATGATGCCTTCAAAATGGACAAACATTCTTCTGATTACTTTCTCCCTGCTGAGAGACTCTTACACATGCAATCCTTGCAATATTGTTCATCCTCAATAATAATTGCGCAATGGCTTCCTTAGGCGATCAGACGTTGATATTTTCCTCTAGTTTCAGCTCTTCTGCTAGCGTCGGTCTCTCACCTTAATTAATGCTTGCTTCCTCCCTCCGGTATCTCCTTCCGCTCTCCCTCCGATATCTATCCTCCTCCAAGATATAGGACCTTCACTCCCTCATGCTACTCCTAATATCTGATATTGACTTTCTATATTAGGCTCTATTCTCGCCACCTTCTATTTTGTCCACTTCTCAAATCTCCTCGAGCAATTCCTCGCTAATGAATATTCCCCCATCAGTCTTTATACCCTTCCCACCAGTCCTGCATCATAGCCAGGATTCTTCCCTTTCTTTAGAAGCCATATGTTCTCAAATCTAAAGGATCCTTTACGCGTAGTAGACTCCTTTTACAAAAGAGTTTTGACTGTGATTTGAAACTGGACTGAACTACAAAGTCTACAAGGCTTGTGAAACATCATAAAAAGATCTTTCCCACTCATTTATGCAAGATATTATTTTTTTCAGGCATTTTGTATGTCTTTGACAGCTCAACTGCATAAAAATTCTTGCAATACATCATTGTCAACTCTATGTGGAACAGGATGATGGGAATAATTGCATGTATGCTGCTTATGCCCAAACTATTGGGGTGAAGCTAGGAATATGTTGATTGCATCATATATAGAAGACGGAATGTGGTTTGATGCCTTGCATACTTTGTATTTATTTCCAAAAGCATGTTTGATTTGAAACAGCAGGGGTTGACGGCTCCGCTATTTTCATATATTGGCTGCTTAGTGTTTATGTCTATAGCATATAATCAATCCTTTGTCCTAAAAAAATTTGATGGTTCATTAATGGTTTCCTAATCTACTTGTTTAATGGAGATACTTAAAAGTTCTTTGGTACAACTCCAGTTGGATTGCAGGTTTCACAACTTACTATTAATAATATTTAAATTCTGTTTTGCATTCCATTGTAGCATTCTGGACTGAGAGGAATTCTAGGATTTCTAGGATAGGTTCTTGGCTTTTGATTTTTTAGGGAGAGGGTGGCTTTCTTAGCTTTTATGTTAGCTTTTTGATGTATTTCTAGGGATTCTATATCCTATATTCATAGGGATTGGAGGGCACCCTTCTCTGAGAGTGTTGTAATCTTTTAATTTTTTATTTTTCTTTTGTGGAGGACTCCTAATCCATTTCTTGTTCACCCCTTCATATCTAGTATATTCTATTATTTTTTTTAAAATCTAAATTCAGTTTTTAAACTTTTTTACCCAGGATTCAGTATGTACTATGAGGTTATAATTGGGTTATCAATCCAGTTTATAAAATTTCATAACCAAAATATCTGTATTGCTGTTGAGATTATATCACCAACAAAAAACTGAAATGCTCCCTCCGTTCCAAATTATAAGATCATTATTGACTTTTAAAAGTCACCTTAAGATATTTCAAACTCAAAATTGACATAAATTTATGTACTTTTAATCAATTCAATGATGAATGTTATAAAGTATCTAGAAAAATACTACTCCCTCAGTCCCGAAATAAATGTCCTAATTAGTTTGGCACACTTATTAATAATATATTTTTTTTAACCTAAATTACCCTTTTGAATTACTTAATAATTGAAGTATTTCTCCACTTTTCTATGACGTATTACTTTTTTCCCATGTTAAATAATTATCTAAATCATTCTTTTTATTATTCACGCATTCTCAATAAATACTAAAAACTAGAATGAATAGAGAAAAAGAATCTAGAGAGCCACTAAATAGAAGACATGTTATACTGGTAAATGAGAGAGAAAGTGGTATAATAATTCATTAGTTCCCAATGTATGCCTTTTTCATTTCTTCATTTTCCAACAAAAGTTGAGTAAAAAGATTACGAGGGTACAAGTGGAAAAATAGGATAAACGTAGTTACAAATATAGAAATAAGACATTTATTGTGCAACATCCTAAAAAAGAAATTAGGAAGTTTAATACGGGACGGAAGGAGTAATTATTAGATTCTTTGTTTCAAAAATTTTAAATAATCATACCAATTTTGTATTTGAAAATATTTAAGTTGACTTTCAAAAGTCATCTTATATTTTGGAACGGTGGGAGTACATGGTATTATGGTAGTTTACAAACATACTTTCATTGACCGTAATTTTTGGCCTCTTCCAACCATAATAATTTCTTATCTTCAATTAAGAATTTAGATTACTCTTTATTTATATTTTGTGTCCTTGCCATATAATTGATCATGACAATTGAACTGTGTCTTACTGAAGGGATTGCATAGCATTCTTGATGAAAATATGATTAAATCCTGGGAAAATCTGTACGAGGAAACTGATAGTTTCACTGATAAATGGCTTTCTTCAGGTACATTATCTCATGATAATGCCTCTACGAGCATTCGTTTTTTTTCCTTCTTTATCAGCAACTATTGATATTTGTTTTATTGCTGGGTTAGAAGCCACTTGCTTTACAGTTTACAGAAGTTTGTCCTTTTGGACTTTTATGGTGGGAAATAATGAGATAAATATATTAAGACTAAGAACAGGTTTGATTAGTCAAAAGGGAAATATATTAAGACTAAGAACAGGTTTGATTGTACAGATGATAGCTAAAAACCTAAATATCTTTTACATTTGAAACTAATACAGGTATATTAGAAGGTGCCAAAGGGGGTACAACCCCTGTTACGCTGGACATATATAAAGACCTAAAGAGTAGAGCGGTAAAGTTGTTGTGAAATGGGATGAGGGAGAGGGATAAAGGAAGGATATGGAGAAGGAAGGAGTGGGTTGCTCGATGGTACCAGTGGTGATAGTGGTCAGTGTGTTAAGAGATAGAGAGAAAACAGAATGAAACTAGAGAGAGAGAGAGAGGACAATGTCTTTTTCAAAACGGAACATGGCTTGCCCGTGAGCATCTAACAGCTGATTTTTTTTACATGAAATAAATTCTGTGGTTGTACCGATTATAAGATGAGATTGGTTAGGAAAATGCTCTACCCAGGGAGGCAAGGACTACATTTAAACACCAGCCAATAGCTTAATTAGTAACACAAGTGGATATATATTCTGTTGCAAAATTAGAGACATGCTTAATTATTCCTGGAAAAGATAAAAAAAATGGTTGATGAGAACATCTTGAAAGACAAATAAAGCATTAAGATTAAAGTCATGTCAAGCATACATTTGTTGAAGAAAATCAGTGTGCCCCTGTAGAAGAATTAGTCTACTGTGGGGAGTGTGTTGATATAATGGATTTCTGTAACTGTGATAAAGAGAAGCATGTTGTGGCTGATAAAATATTCTCTATATATTAAAGAGTTTGTGAAGGAATCTAAATGGTATGTAGAGGATATATCTACATTAACACTACATCCCATGACTCTTGGTCATAGGACAACATTTTACCCAGACAAACCTTTCTGGAAAATAGGAATCTACAAGGTGCTATCTTTGCAGAAAAATGGAGCACTTCCTTATATTTAGTTTTTTTTGTGAGACAGTGATATTGCTAGTACATGCCATTCCTGTATTTCATTGGGAGACATTAAAGTCTTTGCACAGAACATGGTAAAGGGTTTTCTGCTCTCTCTTCTGTTTAATCTTCACTTTCCATTAGTATCTTACAGTTTGAAGGCAGAGGCTCCATCAAAGATAAATACTTTTGTGTGGTCATTTTGGTAGGATAAATTCTAATGACATACAGCAATAGCAGAGGGCCTACAAAACCTTATCTTCTGATGTGTGTATAATGTGCTTGTTGGATTGTGAGACTCATGCTCACTTTTTTCTGCTTTGTCTGGTGGGCACTCAGATTTGGAATTTTTTCTTTGGTGTGTTGGGGGAGAGTTGGGGTTTTCTCTTATAGTGTGGAGAGCTTCCTTCTATGCAGATTTTGGGGCTTGGTTGGCAATAAGGATGACAAGATTTTCTGGATGCACTTTCTTTGAAATTTATGGGGTGTTTGAATTAAGCGAAATGCTTGGATCTTCACTAGAGTGGTCTACGTCTGTTAGATTTCTCTTTTTCTTCTTTTCTCAATCTAGAAAGTTTGTACATGCAGGGCTTGGTATCGATTCAGATATTTTAATGTGTATATGTAGGTCTCTATGCTGGAGTAAAGTGTAAACTTGCTATTTCATGATTTTCTAATCCTAGATTAAGCTCTGTTATGCTATTATCTATTTCATTAATTTTCTTCCTATGCAGCTCGGGCCTGCTTGGAACAGTGTTCAGCGGGGAACAAAGAAACTTCGTCAGTTGGTGGGGTCAGTGATTGCACAAACACAAGAATTGAGCATGTGAATTTGTTGGTGACTTCTGGTTCCTTGATACCCAGCCTTGTGAAATGCTTGCTATTTCGTCTGGATGATTTGATACCTTATGAGAATGGTTAGCTATTTTTTGCCCATACCTGTTTTAGGCTTTTAGCCTTTCCCATATGCATACTATTCATACTCATAGTGAACTAGACTTATTGTTACAACTTGGTATCTACATTCTATTTGATGCTTGCTTATCAACAAATAATGAAAACTTTATGATGCTATATATTAAATGCATGGTAATTAAAAAACTAGTTTTTTTAATTTCTATATTTTTGTTTAACTTTTATACCAGTTTCCAACTTTGTACTCAGTGTAAGAACAAGGCCACCACCTGAAAGCTCGCAGATAATCTCATCTTCAATACGCTCACATTGTAGTTGAGAATTTATGTATGAACTATGTAGTGAGGTGTGAAGCTATAGTAAAAATCAGAAAAACAGTTTATTTTGGTTTTGGAACAGTTTTTTTATTCCTTTCCAAAATTAGTAATGAGTGAAACACATATCGGAGAATCAAATATATTTCAATTCGTTTCACTGACCAATCTTTGATTGTCAAACTAGGTCCTTGTGGAAATTTCTTGCTTTAAACTTGACGAAGATAACCCTCCTTTCTTTTTCCTTTTTGATAAAATTAATTTTTATAATAGAGAAGGTCACCCTCCTCAAAATCATTCTTACCATATTACTTTTTATTTGTTGAGTTTACATCTTGTTCTTCCTTCTCTATTATCAAATAATAATATACATTACAAAGTAGTTACTTGCCCCTTTCTTTTCGGCAATGTTTCAGTTAAATAATTTGGGATCCCAATGAAAAGGTGCCTGCATTAAATGTTACTGATCTGAAATTATGTCTTCCTTCAACAGAACCCATGTTTTATGTCTTCCTAAAACAGAATCCATGTTTTAATAGCTCTTTGTTGATTTTAGTTATTGTATTCAAACCATCGGTCATCTAGTTTTTAATACTGTTAGTTCAGAATTTAAGTAGGTGACAACCTTCAAACGGAGTAAAGGCAGTGATGGGTAAATATGTTTTTTCTGCTTCGGAGGGGCATTTGTTACTTATTTAGTTCCAAGGCCTTGAGAGAGTAAGTATGTGAAGATGCTTTGGAGGCGTACAACCTTTTA
Source organism: Panax japonicus (assembly GCA_020205505.1). Taxonomy (NCBI): domain Eukaryota; kingdom Viridiplantae; phylum Streptophyta; class Magnoliopsida; order Apiales; family Araliaceae; genus Panax; species Panax japonicus. The sequence continues at coordinate 20,421,529 of CM035114.1, forward strand.
TGTTATTTGGGAATTTTGAGCAAAATGCTCAATCTTTGTAGATAGAGAAACTCGTCTAGTCGACTTTCACTAGTCTGCAAAATATTATCATTTTTCTTGCTTCTCTATTGCCTTCTACCTTGGGTGCCTTTAGGGGCACTTTTCGTGCTTGGTGTTTGTTGAAATTGGAGAGCTTCACTTTGCGTTTTCTTTTTATTTCCACTTGTTATGGAGTTGGTGGCTTCCCCACCCCCACTCCCTGGGGCACGCACGCTTGTATTCTTTCTCTTCTATGAATAAATTTGATTTTCTTTCTAAACTAAAGAGCTATTGGATGATATAGAAGTCTAAAACTATAGGAAACTTGTTCATTGTTGAGACTTGCTGCTTGAATATATATATATATATATATGACCCATCCTGCACTGTTCTGGTGTGACAATAAATTAGGAAGCATTACAGTGTTTAATTTAATTTACACATTTGTGGGGTTTTGTTTATGAAGTAATGAATTAGGTATACAAGTTTTTGGACAACAAGAACTGACAAATATTTGATTTTGTCAGTCTACAGCTCATGGGAAGTAGGGAAGCTCCAGTGTTTTTCATGGATAAAAGAGCGATTCAGCGGCCAAAATGTCCAGTTTTGCGTGATTGGGGATGGATGGGAAGAATGTGGAGCAGCAGAAACCTTGAAATGGCCTTTTGTCCAAGTTGATCCGCGACCAGACAGTCCTCATCGGTTTCCAGGGCTGAATGTGAGGATATTAAGTCACTATTTCTCGGTTGTATATGAAAATGCAAATGAAGAAACTGATGAAAAGTGCAAATCACAATTCCAGCTGCAATAAGGAAGCTGTAGGAAAGTTTGATTCATGAGGTAATTTCAGTTAGGTACATAATATCTATGAATCACTCAAATCAGATTACCTTCGACTATGAATTTGTTCAATTGCTGTGCTGCTAATGCACAAGATGCAACTTTCCTTTTATTTCGAAAATCAAAGTCTTAATGGTTAGAAATCTTTTACAAAAGTGCCTTTTCCCCCCTTTCTTTTTCCCACTTTCGGCGTACAGCACTAACATGCAAAAGATGTCTGGAAAGGTAACCCAAGTCTTGTATTCACATGTATTTCCTTCTGTTTTCCATGTGTGTACATTATTTATATAAAAGTTAATAAATACGGTTGATATTTCAAGAGCAAAAATAATGTTGTCAGAGCAAAATACATTTAGCGATACTTTTGCAATTGTTCTAGCGACACAGCCTTTAAGCGACATTTATTGCTTTGGTAACATCATTTTTTGTTCCGGCAATATCAGCTGCCATAATAAAAGCAAAAGGAAGTGCTATAATTTAAAGCATTTGTCCAATATTCAGCTCCCTATTAGGTACTATTATAGTGCACTATATACATCATTTAATCATTTCCTTGATCTATATATGTATCCCCAGTAATATATAGTACATATTAATATACATCCTAGAACTGTTGGTGTAAGTTTGGACCTAACATGATATTACATGAAGGAACGTTACAAAGTCCAGATAGCAAATATAGTTACTCTTCCGGTGGATACTCCTGTGTTGTGGTTTGAGCTGGTTTGGTTGCATTAATCTTTGGAAAAGATCTATATTGTGGTTTGAGCCGGTGTGGTTGCATTAATCTTTTGGAAAAGATTTGTATTGAGACAAAAATTAATCGACTTTTGTTGCTAGTAAATACATCTATACCCATGTATTTCTATTGATTTACAAATTGCCATTGCATCTTCTCACAATAAGGATCGATGTGTTTAAGCCAAGTGAAAATTTGTTGGACTTTAGGTGATAATTTTTAGAACACTGCTTGTTTTTGTCCCAATAGTATATAAATGGACTCTTAATCCTTATTATGTTTCTGCTTAGATTTGATACCAATTAGTACAAAATACCATTTGTTTCAAAACTCAGAAGTCATAACGAACTTCTTGCAACTTGACTTATAATAAAAGAGTTTTCTTTTTATCAATACTCAGTTTTTTTATAGTAATAACAGAAATGTATGTAACAAAAACAATGGTGTATAAAAACAAAATTTCTTGCATTAATAATATGGGATATATCGACTTAAAAATAGAAAGGGAAAAAAAAAAAAACTCACCATGAATTTCCTCGACTAGTGGGACATCAATTCAATTATTACTAAATGTAGCAAGAGGCATTAAGAATTTTATCCTGAGTTGACTGTACTACTTATGCAATTTGGCCCACATTGTTTTGATGAGTAGTTTTACACGGACAGGCGATGGACAGGAAAATGGGACATTTTTTTTGTATAATTCTGTTTTTGTATATGTATTTAAATTACACCTAAAACACTATATTTTGTAAAAATTACTGTTGTAATAAATACTATACATTTTTTAAGAGTCACAATTAAAAAAAAAATGGAACCTGTTCAATTTTCCTCTCTATAAAACCTGTCCGCCAAGACTTTCTGTTTTGATTGGTCATGAGTCGGTCTCAAGACTCTTCATTACATATGCAATGTATGTTTTATTCATATTCGTACTTGAACTTTTTGTATCTTGTGTGTGTATTATTTTCATAAACCAACATGCATGTATGTAGAATATATATATATATATATATATATATATATATATATATATATATATATATATATATAATGAGTTTTGTTAATGTCAGACGACTAATCCCGCACAGAAATAAAATTACATGTAAATTTTGACGGTTTGGATTACCGAAAGATAGCTCCGGTGTGAAAATAAGTAAAAACTGAATAAAGTTTAACAATAAAGGCTTAATTCTTTAGTACTGTAAAAATAATGTTGTGTACTTGATAATTAGGGTATAACCTTGTATTTATAGCGATCACACCTTCCCCGTATAGAAATAAGATTTTAGGTATGATTCTTAATGTGATTAAACTGAATCTCCTTAAAGAAAGGAAGTCAGATTATATCCTGACACTTTCTTTAGGAGTTGGAAATTAAATGTAACTTGGAATCTTTGACTCCTTAAAATACTCAAATGCCAAATCATATTTCCACGCAGGGTAAATACCTCCACATGGACTTTGACCTACCATATAATTTGGGCATAATAATCACGCCTCAACATTACCCCCAGTCTTATGTTAAATGAAACATTTAATGGAAGAATTCTCTAAACAAAATCCAATAATTAATTATGAATGTGAAAATGAAACCCAATCTCCTTAGAAACTTGTCGAACACATAAAGTCGGGTCCCACTAGCACACCCATGTTTGTAATCATAACAGTCCATTTAATAGTCGTTCTCCGAGAAGCGTACGAAGTTGAAAAGACAAATCCTTTTAAAACCCTTTCCCCCAAAATAAGCAAATACACTTTCCAATTTCAAAATCTCCAAACCCTATGTACTACTCCTCTACTCTCTACTACAAAATCCAACTCCCAACAAAGCTTCCCTACTCCATCATCAATGGCTTCCACGAGTACCTTTGTTATCTCAACTTCTACTTCCGACGAACCCATTAACGTCATCCCAATTTCCTCCATTCCTCATATCCCAATAAGCATTTCTGTCACTGCCACTCACAACCCCACAACCACCACTACCGCCACCGTCACTGAAGCTACAACAGTCACTACCAACACCAGTTCTGCCCCCAAGCACCAACCCCATATAGGACAAAGTTGGAATTTCAAAGAATGTTAAGAGAGTATTCAAATGAAACCAAGTTCACTCATGCCAACACCAAGTCTACCATCATAGAAGAGAACGTCATCGAAAATCTGGAAACAATTTCATATCCCAAACACCTACGAACTTAAAGCCTTCCACCGAAAATGACTGTATGTAGCATCTCCTCGATGGCTGGACCGCCATTCCCTTCGCCATACTGGATAAAGGAGTTCGCTTACCCCTCCATGCATTCATCATCACCTTTCTAGGGTTTATTGGCACTAACTTTTCCTAGCTGGTGTCGAACTCTTACATCCATATTATTTCTTTCATCGTCGTTTTCCACGAGCTCGGCATCCCGCCAACCATTGATTTCTTCTTCTCCCACTTCGCCATGAGCTGATCCCGAGAACCATGGTTTCGACAAATAACAAGCAAAACCTAACCTACACCTCGAAAATCGATCCCCGATGAACACCCCTTCGAGCAACAAGAGATGACATAAACACTGGATTTTGTCCGAGGACCCGATACCCACCAGATCCCAGACTAGGCCGAGTTCGGACGTCCAAACATTGTTATCGGAGAACTCCCTCAAAACAGAATTGTAGCAATAGTGAAGCTGCCCGAAAAACTGCCGATGAAGGAATGGGACTATGGGTTTCTGACTAACCAGACTTGGCTATATGAGCACAAATGTAAATCCCGAAGCCTTACAACATTTGATGTCATTAATTCTAACCCATTCTTTATTTTTAGTGTCCCTCATCAAGCCAACACCCTTCGAAGAAACTATCCAGACTTCTTCTACACCTCCCACTACCGAAACCACCCCCTGATAATTATAACCGAAGAACCATCCACCACTAACATTGAACTATACCCACCTATAAGTATGCCTCAACCAACAACAATTTCCACCCTGTCCTTCACAAAAAAGAAAAGCCCATTAGATATGTCTAACTCCGAAAGGACTAAGATCCAAGAAAAGGTGCAATAAAGTCGCTTCCCAAGCTACTACCACTGAAATGAATAAGGTTATTTCGTTAGAAGCCCAGATCATCCAAATCAAAGACATTCCAACCTCCGAATCACTCCAAACAAACATATCCGACCTGAACCAAAGCCAAAACCAAAAAAGAAAAGAACTCGAAAACCATTCCTCCGAACCCCCAGCCAAAAAAGCCATTATCAAAGCCTCTCCCACACACTCTCCCCAACACATTCCTCTTTCTTCACCAGAACAACCCTTTTCGAGTCGAGCTCGAGAGGCTCGAGCCTCAATGACGCTCTGGCCCCAATATCTCGAAGACTTCCAACACGAGCTCTATGAACATTTTGTTCTCCCAGTCGACGAACCCTGGTTCGAGAACGCAAATATAAAAGAGCTTGTGTTCGCCAACTTTATACATCAAGGCCGGGTAAGCACATCTAAAAATCCTTATTTTGACAAAGTTTCTCTTCTTTTTCCCCCTTTACTAATCCATTGAATTCTATCTTTAGTCTGCTGCGATCTCTGCCTGAATAATCTGCCGATGGTCAGAGGTCGATCGAAGAGAAAAGGATTTTAAAGACGAAAATGAACGTCAAAGATCTAGTCTTCAAGCGACCAGGGAAAGCCTTGAGGAAAGAAAAGAACCTTCACAAGAACACTTCCTTTTATTGTGAGAACCTGGAGGCCGATATTGCAAAACTGAAGGAAGAAGCCGTTGAAGCTGAGACTCGCCAAAAGAGTCTTATTAAGAACTATGAACAGATATAAAAAGAAAATAATGATCTGAAGAAAGGAAACTCGACACTCAATCGTCAGGTCCTAGAGTTGGTCAAGAAAGGAGAACACATGTTCCACACTTGTGTTTCCATGGAAAAAGAATTCAAGGAATACAAGGCTTTGGAACCTCCTTTGACCAAAGAACTCAAAAAGCAGATCTGCCAAGAATACAAAGTCTCCAGAGCTTTCGGCAGAAGTGATGCAGATGTATGTGGAAGGATATTAAATTGCTTGAGGCAAAGATAAGGATAAGATTATTACTGCCAAACTTAACGTTTCTATCCTGGACTCTTCTGAGGACGAAGCCGAAGATGACCCTGACCCTCCTCAGCAATAGTTGTTTCTTTTTGTAATATGGAGCTATCGGTGTAATTATCCAATAAATGTAAAAATATTATGCAAGTCAATGGAAATATTATTCTTTTTGAAAAACTGAATGTTTATTTCATATATGCAACCAAACAATGAAAATATTCATTTAGAAAAATTGAACATTCATTTAAATATAAGCAATTAATGAAGACACTCATTTGGAAAAGCTGAATATTCATTTTATTGATATCTTTGACAATTTATACAGAGTCGTGGAGATGAACTACTCAAAATGCGCTACTGATAATTTTTTTTAAGTTTGTATGCATGCTAAGTGTTCTTGTTTTCTGTTTCATCCATTGTTCGAAGCTGGTAATTACCTGGCTTCGACACTCTATGGCCTCATAGGGTCATTCCCAGTTAGGCATCAGCTTTCCGAGATTTTGGGGCGTAGAAGCTTCCACTTCCAGAAAAACTAAATCCCTAATTTTAAACCTCCTCAATTTTACTCTTTTATTGTAATGTTTGACCACTCTCCTTTGGTAGGCTACTGGCCTTACCAGGGCCGACTCCCATCTTCCAACTAATCAAGGTTAATGCAAATGCCTTCATCATTATATAATTCCTTAAATTGGTTGACCCGAAGTGAATGGTACCCAATTTCAACAAGAATAAGGGCATCAATTCCGTAGGCTAATCTGAATGGTGAATCGTCTGTTGTTGTCCTTGGAGTAGTCCGATACACCTATAATACACTAAGTAACTCTTCGGGCTATCTCCCCTTTGCCTCGTCCAACATTCATTTGATTCCATTTAGTAGAGTCCTATTAGTGAATTCTACCTTTTTTTCAATGTTGAATTCTCAGATGCTTTAAAAACTGCTCGAACTTAGAACCCACAAATTGTTTTCTCGAGACCAATACCAAAGGAATCCCGAATTAGAAAACTACAAACTCTTTTAGAAACTTCAAACATTCTTGCTCTGTAATATGATGAAGCGGTTTGGATTCCACCCACTTGGTCATATAGTCTATGGCCACTACTACAAAGCTAACCTTACTCTTTGTCTTTGGTAGTGGACCCAAGATATCTATCCCTGATACAATAAATAGGATCGGGGACATAACATAGAATAATTCTTTAGGTAGCTGTTGAGGAACACGACTATTCAACTGGCACTTGAGACACTTTTATACATAATCCTTTACTTCCTGAAAAATTGTTGGCCAATAATACCCCTATCGAAACACCTTATATGCTAACATCTTTTCTCCTATGTAATCTCCACAGATCCCTTGTGAACCTCTCGAAGAACATATTCGGCTTCAGTCGGTACTAAACATCTTAGTAAAGGGGAAGAGTAAGCCTTTCGATACAAATCTCCATCAATGAGCACAAAGTTCGAGCTTCTGTATTTGATTTTCTTTGCCATCATCTGATCCGAAGGCAAGACACCATTTACCAAATAATCCAAATAAGGTGTACGCCAACAGCTTGACCGCTCCATCGTCATTACCTCTAAATGCTGAACACTTGATGAGTTCATAACTTCCAAATAGATCGATCCATTGAATGAGATTGCATCCGTTGTATCCAACCTTGCCAAAGCATCGGCTATAGCGTTATCTGATCTATCAACCCACTGACAGGTGAACGAACTGAAGTAATGGAGCCGATCTTTGACCTCGACCAAATATTTTGACATTCTTACCCTCGAGGCCTCATACTCGTTGTATCCAACCTTGCCAAAGCATCGGCTATAGCGTTATCTGATCTATCAACCCACTGACAGGTGAACGAACTAAAGTAATGGAGCCGATCTTTGACCTCGACCAAATATTTTGACATTCTTACCCTCGAGGCCTCATACTCTCTAGATATCTGCTTGACCACCAACTGAGAGTCACTAAAGATGATTAACCTTTGTACCTCAAGGCTCTTTGCCAACTGAAGTCCTCCTAAGATCGCTTTATACTCTGCTTCGTTATTGGTCGCCTTGAATCTGAAGTGAATCGCTGTTGTACTTTAAATCCTTCTGGGCTCTTCAAGATAACCCCGACTCCATTGACATCCGAAGTTGAAGAACCATCCACATACAATGTCCATGAAGTCTGAAAAGACTGAACACCTGAGACTGACCCAACCATTTTTTCTGTCTGGTCAACAATGTCGAGTTTAGAAAATGAGCACTCAACCACAAAGTCGGCCAAGGTCTGACCCTTTATTACCGTCCGAGGATGATAGTCCAAGACGAATTGTGTCAATTCCATCGCCCAAGTTGCTAGCTGACCTGAGACGTCTGTCTTTTTTAAAATCTTCTTCAGTGGCTGATTAGTATACATCACAATCAACCGACCTTGGAAGTAGTGTCAAAGTTTCTGACTAACCGTTATTAGGGCGTAGGAAAACTTCTCAAGGTTTGGGTATCTAGTTTCTACATCTCGAATAACATAATTCACATAATACATTGGGAATTGCTTTCCCCTATCTCTCGAACCAAAACAACTCCAATCACCAATGAACTCGCTGCCAAGTATAAATATAAAGGTGTCGAAGGAACCAGTTTCACAAACAGAGGAGTCGAAGACATATACCTTTTGATCCCCTCAAAAGGTTCCTCGTATTCTGAAGTCTATTGGAAAGTCTTCTCATTCTTCAGCCCTTTTAAAGTATCAAAAAATGGCAAACACCTTTCTGTCGATTTAGATATAAACCTTCTCAATGTTGCAATACGACCAATCAACTGTTAAGCATCCTTATAAGACCGAGGAGATTTCATGTCCATAATTGCCTTGATCTTCTCTGGGTTTACCTCGATTCCCCTTTTATTTATCAGATAACCCAAAAATTTGTCTTCTCCCAGACCGAAGGTACACTTGGTCGAATTTATCCTGATGTTGTAGTATATGACAATCTGACAACAATCTTTTAGGTCATCTAGGTGCCCTCGTACATATAAACTCTTCACGATCATATCATCCACATACACTTCCATGCTTTAACCTAACTACCTCTGAAACACGTAGTTCATCATCCTCTGATAAGTGGCACCGACATTCAACAATCCGAACATCATCTTATTGCAAGCATAAATTGTCCAATCCGTTATAAAAGTCGTCTTCGGGATATCTTCCTTATGCATGGAAATCTGGTTATATAATGAAAAGGCATCCATGAAACTGAGTAAGGGGTTCCTTGAAGTGACATCGATGAGTTGGTCGATGTGTGGAAGAGGGTAAAAGTCCTTAGGGCATGCCTTGTTCAAATCTGTGTAGTCAATACAAATATGTCATTTCTCATTTTGCTTCTACACCAATATCACATTCGCCAACCACTCTGGATAGTAGATTTCAAAAATAAAATCCGCTGCCAATAGTTTCGCTATCTCATCATTAATGATCTTCTACTTCTCCAGGGCAAAGATCTTCCTTTTCTTCCGGATTGGTTTCTTGGCAGGGTACACATGTAACTTGTGCAGAACAACCTTCTAATTGATCCCAGGCATGTCGCTATGAACCCATGCAAATATGTCTGCGTAACCCCAAAGTAGTTCTACCAAACTTGTCCGAAAGGGTTCCTGCAGTCCCAACCCAATCTTAATTGTCTTGTCTTTCTTCCTAGGTATTAGCTCAATGTCTTCTGTCTCTTCATCACACATGGCGAGAGGCTCTGTACTGCCTTCGGTAAATGGCTTAATCTCCATCGTCTGCTTATGTTTACTAACCCCTACCCCAAAGAGATTAACGCGTTCTGATAACATCTTCTTGCCAGGTCAAGGTGTAATGCCCCCAAAATAGGTCCACACAACCCATTTTGAGCTCCAAAATATATACTACAGAATTCAAATACAAATTTTCCTATTTACAACTATTAAACTGTTGTGCAAAATATGACAACACAAATACTGTGAGTTTCAATACAAATATTATACCGTATCTAGTACGGCAATATCCACACTCAAGTTAAATTCTCAATACAATTATTGTCACACTGTTTTATAATGCATTGATATAATTTTATAGTTTCGGAACATCACTCCATTCCCCGGCTAGTCCCAGCTACACTCTCATTTTTTGAGAAGAACAATGGAACAAAAAAGAAAAGGGTGAGCTTAAATAGCCTAGTAAAGTATATCATGACTAAGATAATAAAGAATAAATTATCTTTAGTCTTCAACAATAATAAATTAGAGAGTTACGATAGTGCAATTTTCAATAATAACTGCTGCGGAACAAACAATCCATTAGAAGAGTCAAGTAGAACATAATGTCTACTATCTTCTCCTATTTGAAAAATTCACCATAAATATTTTTTCCCTGTAACACCAATCAATAGTACCTCTTTGCACTCAGTCCCAAAGAGAACTTTCACCACCTGCCTTTGCCTGTAACACTAAGAATCATGATTTTACCAATACACAATTCATGTTAATAATCATACAAATCAACTGTTTATCTTTCTATTACGGGCCAAAGATATTCAATTATATCACCAATGGGCATGATCATGCCAATCAATAGTCCATCTTTGCACTACGGGCCAAAGAGAACCTTCACCACGTGTCCTTGCCATACCAACCAAAGACCCCAAACAATTATATCGTCTTTACACCCAGGACAAAGACGTTCACCATAACTTGAATCTTTGATGATTAGTACAAGTAATTGTTAGGTTTGTAATATTTGTGAACACAATCAAAGTAACGGAAGTATGGTAAAAACAGATTTTAAAATTTTACAAATCATATACCCGGATCATCCTTATGCACAATTATTAATTAAACAAAAGAGAAGAAGAATCAAATTCATACCTTTGAAGATTCGAGCTTCCTTAGGTACAAGTTCAACTCCTAGTCCTTCGTACTCTCCTTGAATACGCGGGATTGATTCCTTCCTTTGATCAACGTTAGTCACCTAAGCGTTTGGCCTCTAGAGGTGATCCACCAAGGAAGAAAAAGGGTGTTTGACTAAACCCTAATTTTTTCCAACTCTAATACAAAAGGTGTACTCTTCCGACTTTTGAAATAAAGTGCGTAACTTATATCACCCTCTCTCCATAAAAAGACTTTCTTATTTATAGATGTAGAGAACCCTCCTAAACCGTTTAGAATAGGGTTTTGATTTAATTAATTGAACTCCTTTAATTAATTAGGCTTCTTAATCTTATTAGAAATAATTAATTAAACTCTTTTAATTAATTAGCCTCTTAATTATATTAGGAATATGTTAGAGTACCTATATTAATTAATTTTCAAACCCCTTTGGGAATTAACTTAATAATAATAGTAATAATAATAATAATAATAAGACTCCTCTTATTAATTTATATTTAATATTTTCAAAATATTAAACAATAAATATTAAGCTATTTAATTTAATCTATCACCGTAGATTAAATTAAATATACTTAACTTATTATTACGATTATGCCATTTACTTCTTAAATAAATATTCTTTCTTTTATAGTGTGACCCTTTAGGTTCTCCATATTAAATCAGTTGTGAATAAATTAATTAGAACAATTCTAATCTTATTTAAATAAATAAATTAAACTATTAATTTATTTAAATAAATAATATTTATTCTACAGTAAGGATAAGCCTCCTTAGCGATTAACGACTTTCCAAATAATATAGATTTCAATATTAATTATAAAATAACATTTGAGTAAATAGTTACCGTATAATTCAATCCTTCCACCATACAATGTCCCAATTAAATATAAGACATGTAATTATTGTCAAATCTTATTTTATTTAATTATATGTATTTCGATTCCCAAATGCACAACTCCAAGTAAATACAAATTAAAAACTCTTTTCTAATTTCATTCTACATTGGCCAAGGATTACTGGGTTGTCATTTATCGAATCACATATGACATCTCTCCTTTTACTAGAAGCGGTAGATTCTTTATTGATAATTCATTATCTCTATATATAACTTATTAAACCCAAGCATATCCTTTGATATATCCTAAGGGTTTTAAGGGACATGTCAAAATATAACTTATTATACATAAGATACTATGATGATCTCAAGTCTAAGGATCACTTGAACTACTATGACTTTAAGAATTCCTATTGACTGACAAGTAAAACTCCATTAGGTATTCCTTAGCGAGCCACGTTCAGTGAACTTATTCTCCAATAAGCACCTACATACTTGCTTTAGTGTCTCCACACAAATGATTATGAGGTCAATCATCCTCATCCAATAAGCAAAACAACGTATGTACCAATCTATTCAGATCCACTAATCCATTTTTAGTAATCTATCGATTGGGAACATTTTAGTTTTTAAGTTATCTAAAAATTTAGATCTCATTAGCATGATCTCGTCATGATTCTAAATGTATTGCTTAAAACTATGAATTTATCACATATTATTAAAACATCACCATGTAGATAATTAAAAGCCTTTAGTAAATAATTACTTTTATTAATAAATGAATAAGATTGTTTACAAAGTATATGCTTTATCATCATACATGATTGGCTTGTATGCATACTACTTACAGTAACAATAATATAAAGAATGAACATAGTTTGTATGAATAATGAGATAGAAGAATAAACATTCGATGTTTAACATTTAATTTGTTAATAATTCAATAATGTCCAAATTGTCAACATGATGACCAAAATGTGGAGTCAAATTCAAGAATCATATTCAAGATTCATATTTCAAAACTAACGATTAAAATTCAATAAGAAGATTCAGGTAAATAAAATAATACTAGATGAAGCACAAACCTCCAAGGAATTTCTATTCATTTCAGGAATTATAGAAGCAATACTTACCATAATAAGTTTAAATTTAAGAGTTTGAAAAAAATTGATGTCCCTTATAAATATGAAAGAAATGATATCCCTTACTTTAGTAGGAGACTAAATCTGACTGGTATATGTGACGCCCCCTGAATACCCGAACTCGGTGCTTCACGATACCATTTCTATGAGCGGAATAATACTACTACTAATAATAATAATAATAAAAATAAAAAACTTAATTTATATATGCATCAAAGTCTACTCCCAGGTACGCGACCTTTAAATATTCATTACATGATACTTAATAGTTATCATTATCTTAATAAAGTCATACTATTACATAGAATACCAACTTATTCTGCATCTTTCCCTTTCCCTTTATTCTTAGCTGAGCCTACTGGTTGCTCACACTTAGCTGAAAATATTTAAATTAAGCAAGGATGAGCATTTGGGTGCCCAACAAGTATTAGCAATAATTAATATTAGCTGAAAGAAGTAAATGTTTTCTTTGTACGACACTTCTACAACGAATCAACAGTTGTGAAGTAAACTGAACCAATAATAACAATATATTAATTTTATATTAAATTTTTGAAACTACGTACTGACTATAACTGGAGATTAGTCGACAGACTATGAACATTGTTTTCTATATTCAAAAAGGTTAAACTGAACTTCATCTGTAAACCGTCATAACTTACGGGCACGGGGGGTGATCAGCCCGTTATGCCCTGTATTGATCAATACTACATGCAAGAACGATATTATCGTTTATCTGATCTGCCTTTGGCGCACAAAAGTTTTCCCATACACGGGATGTTCATACTTTGTCGGGAATCCGAACCAAAACAATTTGGTCGGATAATAATAAAGTTCTATCTTGTTCAATAATATTTTTAAGTTTGTGTCTAGTCGGATCAAATAGCTTAGACAACTTTTAAGTCAACGTATACGTAATGGAAATTAATAAGTATGTATCAACATGTGATTAAATACAATGATTATCCAAGTGGGGACACTTGTATAACCATATTTAGCATTAACGAATAGAATAAATATCTGAATTATACAATAATACTATACTGATAAATAATGATCGGATACATAATCGATAACAATAGAGTTAATATTCTGGCACAATGATAATATAATTCTAAAACTTTCTTACTTATGTCCATTGCATAAAGTAAATGCAAAGGTAGGATACTTGCCTGGTCTGCTACTTATAATACGCAACTTAGTTTTATCTTTTATACCGAAACCTATCATTAATAAGATCATTCTATCGATTAGAATAACATATCATAACACACAGTACTGCTATTTGCAGTCAGCACATAACCTAAGCACATTGTCACATAGATTTAATAGTCATTGAATCACAAACAAACACTTATCAAGTTAAACTATCTAGGTCTTGATCAGTTTCTGAAACATTTCGGTTTACCGACGACTTTACCGGGTAATTATAGAGTCTAAAACTCTATCCTATAGTTCAATAGATGTAAATATCAGTCATATTATTTTTCATAGCCTTATAATAATTTTTAAATAATTATTATAATTTATTATAATTTTTCAAACACTGGAATCATTATAAAATAATTTAAATATTAAATAATTCTATTACCATTAATATTTAACTATTAATGAAACCATTGCCAAAATCTTAAAGTTATTTATAATAACTTAAAATACTTTTAAAACATTAATATTACCCTTAAATAATTTTTAAAATATTTAAAATTATTTTTAAATAACTACCATTAATATTAAAATATTAATGTATTATTTATCAAAATATTAAAAGTCATTAATTATAACTTAAAATATTTTTAATTCATTTATATCCTTTTAAATGATTTTTTAAAATTAATAAAACCATTTTAAAACTATTTATTTAATATAATTAGTAAATAAATCAAATATCATTTAATATTAAATTAATATCATTAATATTAAATTATTAATGAAATTATCCTTTAAATGTTAAAAGTTACATTTTATAACTAAAAATATTTTTAAACATTTTATTTTTATTTAAAATGATTTTTTTAATATTAAAATCATTTTAAAATTAATTTATTTAATATAATTATTAAATAAATCTAATATCATTAATATTAAATAATTAATGAAATTTGCTTTAAAATATTAAAAGTTATATTTTATAACTTAAAATATTTTTAAATACCTTATTATCATTTAAAATGATTTTTAATATAATAAAATCATTTTTAATTAATTTATTTAATATATTTATTAAATAAATTAAATATTAATAATATTCAAATAAATACTAATATTTATGAAAAATATGTTAAATTATTAAAAGTTAATTTTTATAACATAAAATAATTTTGTAATTTTTAGAAATTAATTTATATTTTAAAATGATTTTTGGAAATTAATTAATTAAAATTAAATAAGTCTGTCGCTAAAGCCTTTGGCGACAGAAAGTGTCGCCTTAGGTGTTCTTGAGGCTTAAGAACATTCAATGTCAGTGATCGAGTAGCCATGTTTGACCAAGCATAAATGTCAGGTTATGAAGTTTTTAGGCATGTTATAACTATGATCATGTACTACTAATGTAACACAACATGATACATCAATTAAGAGGTTCATTTCATAACACAGATACGAGATATAAGGCTTTGAAATCATTGTCAGACTGTTCTTCGTGTTTCTGGGCTGCCCAGAATTATATGGTCATGGCCGGTCAACGGTATTGATATCCTTATAATTTGTAATCTGTTCATGGTAAAGGTGTTGTAGACGTTAGGCTTTGTAGAATAATAACAGAGTATCTTGTTTGATCATTTATAATGTTCATATATCATTAACTTACAAGATCTAAGTCTCAACTTTCTGGGTTACCCAGAAAGTAAAGCTTAATGGTCAACGACATTTGACCGTTTACTACGATCGATCTGTTGATTTCTACGGTTTTAAAATGCTCTGTACTTGTAGATTTCATGTCATAATATAATCTAGATATCATTATACATCCCTAATACTTGTCAGAAACGAGATCAAAGCCGGTCAAAGTATGTCAGGAAGCGTGTTCTTATGTTTTCTGAAAATTCCAGAAAACAGAAATTGATACCGGATGGTCCACTTTGACCATGCACTACATCTGATCTATTTGTTGTTTAAGAGATCTAAGGGCATGGTTTAGAGTCCATATTACAGGCTACAAACTGTATTCAACAACATCAACAAAAGGCTTAACATCTGACAGATCAAAGCCTTTAAAAATTATGTCAGACACTGATTCACACTTTCTAGGTTACCCAGAAAGTTATGGTCATGCTCGGTCAACTTACTTTGACCACGAATAACATGAAACCTAGACATGTAATTGATGTTATCACACTTCCAGATCAAAGACCACATACCAAACTACATGTATAAAACACAAAACAACAAAAAGCATGATCAGGCAAGAATTTAGAGTCACTGACATTTGTTGTCAGACCATAATTTTAAACTTTTTCTAGATTTTTAAAATTACCAAATCTGAGCCTATAGATGTTATGGATCTAACATCTATCAACCCAGATCATTGATTAACACTACATAGAACATATTACAACACATAAGCATAACTTCTAACACATCATTCAAGATCAGATTTTGGTTTAAGGTTTTATACCTTTCATGATCAATCTTGATTCTAGGCTGCTTGATTTGTTAGTGGATGAACTAGGGACTGAATATGGGACTGAATAACTTTTTATTTTCGTGGGTTTAGAGAGATAGAGACTTGGTTGGGTACGTTTGTAAGCAAATGAGCCAAATAATGAACATTTCTCTCTCATGATCCTTATATAAAATGTATATAATGTGTTGGCTAATATGTAATAGCTGATTTGCTGGATTTTTAGTCACATGGAGTTGTTGGATTAGTTTACCAACTCTCATCTTGGCAAGATTTGCAAGCTAGCCTCAATTATGTAAGAGGGGCATAATAGTCATTTAAATTGGGATTTTAATGGCAGTTTGGTCAATTGAAAAACCCCTACGGTTTGACCCTTAGGGTTTAACCCTAAGGTTTTGGCACAAAGATTTTTGTAGGATTTCTAGGATTTTTATTTAGGATTTTAAGAAAGCAAAATTAGTTTCTAAAACTAGAAAATTAGGTTTTGCTAATTAATTAAGTTTTCTAAGTACATAGATTTGAAAATTAGTACATGGATTTACTAATTACAATTAAGATTGCTAATTTAGCAATTAGAGCTCCTATTTAGCAAATTAGGGTTTTTAATTTGTCAATTAGTGTTATAAATTTATAATTAGGGTTTTCTAAATAATAAATAGAATCTACCCTAATTATTAATAAGCTTAAGAATTTAGCAATTAAGGTTCTAGCTTAGTAATTAGGGTTTCTAATTACTAATTAGGGTTTCTAATTTTAGAAATTAGAGTCTCTAAATATTAATTATGGTTTCTAATTAATTAGGTTTTCTAAGTATAATTAGGGTTTTTCTAATTAACTTTAAATTCTATATTACGCGACATAAATCATATTACACAATTACTGCACAGTCTTAAAGCTCCCATTTGAATTTTAAAATAGGGTTAAATAAATTAATGCTAGGGTTTGCTCATGATACACCTTAATTGACCAACTATTATCAGTCTACACATATACAGTACATGTTTATAACACTGAAATAAATATAATATTATAATAAATGTCATTAATCACATAACTTAATTACTAGACAGATTTTAAAGTCTCATTTGACTTAAAAACTAGGGTTTATCAGTAACACTAGGGTTTTGTCAGGTTATAATAAAACTTTTCCACACATTAACCTTACACATAACATACGTATTTATAACACTGACAAATAATAATATAATATTATTATTCTCATTCCTTGATCAAAAATCCAAAATTAGGGTTTAGATTTCGTATCTGATTTATCTTTCATATATAACATTATTAATTAAGTTAAAATAATTAACTTAATTAATCTAAAATAAATTCATTTAATAAAATAGTTATTATAATAATTCTATAATAATTTCATATAGTATTTAAATAATATAAAATCATATTTTCTTGAAAAAAATAAATAATAAAAGCATTTCTACTATAAAATTAATTATTATAAGAATATAGTTTATAATGATCAATAACTCTAAATAAAATCTTTTGTAATTATTCATGTAATAAACATATTTTTATTTATCACATAAATACATATACTTTGCCTTGTACTTATTCTCAAAATAAAAAAAATAAAATAAAATTTATACGCAAAATTCCTAATTTAATTATATAGAAAATATCGGCTTATTACAGTATAAATGAGATTATCTTTAGAAAATCTTTCATTATTAGCTACATTCAAATTATCCTTATACTCAAAAGAAATACGTTCAATATTATAGAAGAAGAATTTTGTGATTCTGGTGCGAGTTTCATACTTTGACTAAGCAACCTATTTATAGGAAAATGGTTAGCACACCTTGTTTGAAAATCACGCAAGCTAAGCACACCAATTGTGAAAACTGTTTGATCATTTGAAATTATTTTTTTTATAAAATAATATAATATTCTAATAAAATAGATAACTTTATATATATTGTAATTTATTCTAATAAAGCAAACAACTTTATAAAAGTTCTTTATTTTATATATAATTTTTTATTTTATTACTATTATTATAATAATAAAATAAATACTGAAAAAAATTTATGTCGACAGTTTGATAATTTGGCAAGTGGTGAGTTCATGGAATAATAAGCCAAACTTACAACATACGTCTCATGCTAAACCCCTCTATTTGTAACAAAAATTAGACAAATATCTATCACACAATAAGTATCCTTAATCAACACCTTTTATTCTTCAATAATTATTCACAATTAATACTATAAACTCGCAATATTGACAAGTAGATCGTTCCTAGGAAAGAGGGGGCCTTCCGTATAAATGGTGCATAATTAACTAACCACTTTCCACGACAGAACTTCTAGACATTATCAATAATGTTAACTGATTTAATAATATCATATCAAATAATATGAGTTATTGTGTCATATCAATTATTGATTTAATAACATAAAATACTATGCATATATTATTGTAACAATTATTGAATCAATAATATGAGATACTATGATGTAATTACTATGATAATTATTGAATGAAATAATGAGTGACTTCTACTGTAGCAATTATTAAATTAATAATCAAAGATTCAATGCAAAACCGTGTGTTACTGTGGAATATCGCGTACTACTATGGAATAACGCGTATTACTGTACTTTTATCACCAGGTATTTTAATAGTTATCTGTTAAAGTCATGCCGACAATTTTAAAAAAAGTTATTTTTTCGCTTTCTATATTTGACAGTTATTCCGTTGTGGGGCCCACCAATGATTGGTTATTTCGGTGCCATCATATGAATATTCCCCGATAAAAAGAATATTTTCTGATAAAATAAATATTTTTTAACAAATTATTTACTTCGTAAAATTTGCACATATCACCCATAATTATAACATTTATTAAATCAACACCTTACTATTTAGAAAAAAAATTAAATCTTATTCATAAAAAGTTGGGGTCTTACAACCTCCCTCCTTATGAAATTGTCCCCGAAATTGACTGACGTACCTGGCATTTCAAAGAGTTAAGTATACCTTGCTCTCATTTAATATTCTAACTCCCAAGTCATTTCCTCAGTATTATGTAGGACTGAGCAAAAAATGGATAAAATCGAATTAATGAACACAATTGAAATTTTTTAACTGAATTATTTTAGTTTTTTGATTTTTTTTCCTAATTTCGGTTATATTCGATTTATTACTCGATATTTGTTTTTGGGTTCAGTTTTAAAAAATAAGTTGTTCGGGTATCTGAATTACCGAACGAATATATATAGTGTTATCTAAAGGTGAGTTGCAGTATTAATATAGAGAGAGACATGAACAAAACGACAACGCCTACTACCCGCCTCCTCCTTCCTCCCTCTTCCAACTCTCGGCCCACCAATCACCATCTCTCCTTCCGCCTCCTGTTTCCTCCCTCTTCTAACTCTTTGTATCTGTTTGAACCTTATCGAAACTCCCTTTTCGATCTATGCTTTTACTTGATGAAGGAGTTATGATCTGAGGGGTGGCTCTATTTTGGTTGAGGGTTACGAATATTGATGGTTATGTGCGGATGTTAGTTTTGGAAGGAGGTTTCTCCTGATCTGAGTTTCTTTTTCAGGTCTCTTATGGAGCTTACAGGAATCTGGGTTTGGCTCTACTCATCTCCGGTGGTTTTATAGATTCTGGGATTGATCCATGTCGATCTGAGTTCATGCTTGTACCTACTGCTCTGAGAACTTCCCTGATGGCGATGTTGACACCTCACTCTCTCCAATTCCACACTCAGCACCAAAAATAGGGGAAAATTCACCATTAACAATAGCAGCAGCTTTGATTCAGGATCCGTTTCCAGTTCAGATATTGGTTCTGGGTTATGGGCACACTTATTGTATAGAGGGTTCATAATGTCATCCACTGTGATGGGTGGTGAATTTGGGTTCATACTTTACTCATTTGGGTTTGTTATTTTTGATTGTAATCTTAAGTTTTTCATCTCAGTTCGAATTGGACACGATTTTATTAATTTTTATTCATCTAATTTGGTGATTTTTCTTTCAATCAGTTTTAATTTTGGCTAGTTCAGTTATTAACCAAAATACTCAAATTTACAATTCAATAATTTAGTATTCGGTTATTCAGTTATTACCAAATTCGGTTAATATTTCAGATAGTGAAATTATGAATATTTCGGTATTCGGTTATAACTGAATAGCCTATTCGGTTCTATTATAACCGAATGATTAGTCCCACTGTCATGGTTTCTCCATAAAACTTTGACTTAAGGTATAAAATTTGAGCGAAAAATACGTTTCTTCTTATCCAAGATCTTGACATGTACCTCCTCATACGTTAAATCTTCTGCTATCTCATCTGGTTCCAATTCAATGATGTGATTTGGGTCTTTCACATATTTTTGTAGCATAGAGATGTGAAAAATGTTATAAATACGAGACATGCTTGGCGGTAACGTAAGTCTATAGGCCACAGTTCCTACTCAGTCGAGGATTTCAAATGAACCAATAGATCGAGGGTTGAGATTTCCTCTCTTTTTGAATCTTTTACCTCTTTTCCATGGAGCAACACGTAATAATACATGGTCTTTGACATTGAATTCCACGTTCCTTCGATGAAGATCGATGTAACTCTTTTGTCAATCTTGTGCTGTTTGTATACGTTGCCGGATCATTTGAATCTTTTCTGTAGTCATATGTACAAACTCTGGTCCCAACAATTTTGCTTCGCCTACTTCATCCCAACATACTAGAGAACGACACTTTCGTCTATACAACGCCTCGAATGGAGCCATGCCTATACTTGCTTGATAACTGTTGTTGTATGTGAATTCCACCAATAGTAAGTACTTGTCCCAACATCCTTTGAAGTCTAGTACGCAGAGTCTCAATAGATCTTTAAGAGTTTGAATAGTTCTTTCTAATTTCCCGTCTGTCTAGGGATGGTATGCAGAACTAAATTGTAATTCAATGCCCATAGCTTTCTACAAGCTGACCCAACATTGTGAAGTGAATCCAGGGTATCGATCAATATTGGCATAACATGGAATCTTACAATCTGGTTTATGTACATACGAGAAAGACGCTCAAGTGAATATTTCTCTCGTATGGGCAATGTCGACGTCGGGATTTTTATTTGTCCCTTTTTCGTTACTTGTTCTTTGGTGTTCTCATGTTATGTGAGATTTTTTTGAAAAAACAAGTGAAAAAAGGTCCGACATGTGTAATGTCGATGATTTGACTGTAAGAGTCTCCAGTTGGTGTTTTTAACTGGTTGTACCAACGCAACCGAGAAAAGCTTTGTACATTGACCCAGTGATGTAACACTGTGAAATGGGTCTGTGAAACCGAGATTCATTTTGGTTCGGGGGCTTGATTATGCGGAAGGAAGGTGTTAGGCACCCCCCGACATCCATGTTACCACGGTGACCGCCACTTTTTATAAAACTGTTATATGAATGTGTGTGTGTGTTTGGATCAATGTGCAATTTATTTGGAAGTAGTGCGAGGCCTCGTTCGCACCTATATACAAAGGGTTTGAATTTATATGAACATTCAGTTTTAAACATGATATAGCAGTGAAATTTAGTAAAAAGAGGTTTTTCAAACACTGTGCTCAATAGTAATTGAGACCTTTTCATACTTCCATTTTATTATTAAATGTTCGGCTTGCTTGCTTTTATTTTTGAGATGCGAGGCATCTTCGAGAAAATAATATACAGCAATGTCGAACTTCTCATGGGCATGATAACCATCTAAGGAAATTCAGACACCGTAAATAATGTACAAGCTGCTTACAGCTGAAAATGTCCATCACGAGAATAGAATCTAGATTCAGTTGACTGAATCTGTGATCACATGATTCCTAGGCTCACATGATACCACAATTTATATGAAAAGCAGTAAGCAGTTATATATATAAAAGCTGTAAATATATATATACAGACATGATCAACCACCACGAAGCACCTCCATGGGGGATCGAAAATGTAAATATATAAAAGCGGTAAATATATATATATATATATTTATATATATATATATATGGACATGATCAACCACCACGAAGAACCTCCATGGGGGATCAGAAATGTAAATAAAGCTGTAAAAGACGATCAGCCGCCATGAAGTAAACTCCAGACGGGACTAAATGTAAAGAAATCAGTAAAGACGATCAATCGCCACGAAGTAAACTCCATGCGGGACTAAATGTAAAGAAAGCAGTAAAAGGCCTCGAAGTAAACTCCAAGTCTGACAAAAATGTATATATATATATATATATACATATATATTTAAAAGCGGTAAACACATAGGATGTTTCTCAATCCTGGCTCGGTTTATCATTTCAGCGATTTGTCGCTATATATATATATATAAACTGTTGTCGGACTCTGTCTGATGAGCTTGGATTTTACATCTGGAGCGTTTACGAGTGACTATTACGCGTGGCACCACAGTAGATAGAATTTGAAGCTTGAAGACCATGGGCATGGTCCCCTCTTCATAAAAGCAGTAAACGCTCCAGATATAAAATTCAAGCTCATCAGACAGAGTCCGACAACAGTTTATATAATATATATATATATATATATATATATAGAACACGGATCAGGTCCGGGAGTCCGGACCTAATCAAAATCCGGACCTAAATTTTTTTTTGTAGAACTAAAAAAAAATTATAGAACTAAATTTTTTCCATAATACAGTATTTTGGGTGTGTTTTTAATACCTACACCAACCAATGTATGTACAGTCTGCCAAGACTGTACAGACATATTTTGTTATATGTATTCAAATCACACCCAAAACACTGTATTATGTAAAAATTCAAGTTCCATAATTTTTTTTAGTTGTTTAAAAAAAAGCAAAAAAAAAGGTCCGAATTTTGTTAAAATCTGGGAATCCGGATCTGATCCGGACTATATATATATATATATATATATATATATATATATATATATATATATAAGCAAGTAAACGCTCCAGACATAAGTCTAGGCTCAATCGAGGCATAACTCGATAATGTTAGTCCATATATAAATATATACATATATAAGTATATATACAGACAAAAATTAAAACCACGGACCAAAGTTCGGGCATACACACACAACACGACTCTCAATGTGAAGAATAATGTGTGCAAAGATGAAGAGAAAGGCTTTATAGAGTGTGAGAAAGCTTACAGTGGGCTGCCAAAGATGGCTTTTATGACTCTAGATGGATAAACACTCAGCTCCCGCCGATAAAATATAGCTATATGTGAGCTAACATGTGTTTAAAACGAGAAAGTACTCAATATGAGGGTGTGTACAGAGCAAATTGGACAGGGCTTCCTCGCTTTTTTTTCTCTTACAAATGGCCACCCCAAGCTCTATATTTATAGAGCTGGGAGCCGCAGGTTTACCTGCGGCAGCCGCAGATGCACCTGCGGCTGCCCGGGGTGCCCCGGGCTCCGCAGGTCCTGTCGTCTCGAAGTACGTGAACTCGTGCACTATGATGTCCGCTCGAACTTGCAGAACTTCAATCCGAGCATCCAAACAAGGTATAAAAGACCATCTTCGGACTGATTTTGTCGAGAGTTACGTAATGACATGGGATTAGATGTTGAACGAAGTCAGGAAGAGAGGACCATGCCCATGGTCTTTAAGCTTCAAATTCTATCTACTGTGGTGCGACGCGTAATAGTCACTCGGGATTGGAACTCCTTGGCTCTTTTAGGACATTATTGTATTTATGTATGAAGTGTTGAGACGACGCGAAGGGGTTGAGGTGGCAAGATGACAATTTGACCCCTCACCGGGGTTATCTCCGGTTTGGGCTGATTGCAGACGTTGCTCAAGGTTACATCTGAGATTGGACTGCTGCAAGTATTTGAATTCTGCAAGGTCATATGTAAGTGTGTCTGTCTTCCCGGTGTTAGCTCCAGGCCTTAGGAATGAGTGCCTTGATGGGAGGTCTGAGATTGAAGCTGATCGCATGCTTTTGAAATAAGCATTTCCGGAGTTTTGTCAGAACTGCAATAACATTCCTTGGGGTTATCTCTAAGGACGAAACTCGGGGTTATCTCTGAGGTTGGAATTGATATTCCCGGTGTGTGTTCCAGGGTTAAGACTGAACTTCTGGTAGTATCCAGAATAGATGTGAGCTGTCTTCTAGGGTTATCTCCGAAAGATGAATCTGCCCTCCTGCAATGTTAGTAACAGGTGTGCAAAAAATTTTGAGTGTCTACAGATGCCCCTCTTTATCATATTCATGCAATGCAAAGCATGGATAGGATAAAGAATCCTAGACACTTGAAATGCAACAAGATAAATATGATGCTATGTGCAACAACATGATGCAAATGCATGATGTATGTATGAATGATTGCCGGTTCCCTGTTAATTCTGTCGGGGATGACAATCAGTAATGTCTTGGACATGCGATCCAAGTCTTCAAGGATGTTGATGTTGGGGCTATCACCAAAGTCTTGGATCCTTGATACAGATCTTTACTCCATATAGGTGCCTCTCGTGTACAAGAGATCTGTGGGGATAAAGCTTTATCTGTTTGAGGATATATATAACATATTCCACCATCGGTCTTCTCCGGTGAGGATGATCTTCTCTGGTTTGTGTCATCAGTATAAACTATGATCCTGTTAGAGTTACTGCCAACAGTATGTATTGTCTGGGTTACCTGACCTTCGCTGATGTGTGTATCGCCAGATAGGTCCATGTTGGGAAAACTGTCAAGGCTGCTTGACGTTCATTGATGTGTGCATCAATAATTGCATTGCGTTATAACCCTTGCTGGGGAGTATGTCAAGGCTGCTTGACCTTTATTGACGCGTATATCAATGGTTGAATCACGTTGTGACCCTCGCCGGGGATACTTTATCAATGTTTGACTTCGGCGTTATAACCCCCACCGTGGATGTTTGAAATTTTGTATTGTGACCCCCGCCGAGGATACGTGGATATTTGAAAGTCTGCGTTGTGACCCCCACTAGGGATACGTGGATTTAGGGTTACGTCCCTGTGTTTGGCGGCATCGGACCTGTGTGAGGTATTACCGAGAATGATTGGCAAAAGCTGAGCTTATCGGTATAGTATACCTTATATTCAGGTGAATACCAATGAGTGATATGCAGAGTCAGAGTTTGGCCCGTGAAAACTAGGATTTCAGGCTAATCCGCTCAATCGTGTAGCGTTTTTATTCCTAATTTGGCCTTTTCAGCTGATGAGACCTCTTTTACAACTCGAACTGGAGGTGTGGGCCCCATATAAGGGTGCCGCAGGTGGACCTGTGGCCAACCGTGGGTATGAAAGGCCTGCGGGTTGCTTTCATAAATCAATTTTAAGTTGTGCCGCGAAGGAAATCCGAGAGCTCTTCTTCAGACCTGCTGAGTTCGGGCGACTTTTTGCACATTATGCCACTGTACAAGTGTTCTTCACTGTCCTGGTAACATATGCATGTATTCTTTTCCAGTTTCTATCCGTTGGAAAATGATTTATCACATGAAATGCACTTAGACACATAGTAGTGAATATGCATGCTGATATGACTTTATAAAAAATATATTCAACACAGTAAATGTTAGTTTTAAACTATGCTGAACATAATGATGTGAAAAATTTTGAATTTTAAAATAGTCAAATTGGCACCTTTTACTGTTATTTCTTATCCTATTTGAGGACAAATGAGTAAAGGTAGAAAAGAAAAATAATCCTGGTAATTAGACTACACTTATGGATTTTTTACTGTGATGTATTAATGCATGTAGTATGTATATGACTGTGGGTAGGTGTGCTACTAAATAGCCACCTAGTCATGCCTATGGGCATGTGGATAATCCCATTTAGAAAGGGGACTATGACAAAATTTTTCCAAAATGTAGGCATTGGGTAGTTATACATTTTTAACTCTACTGTAGACGTATGTTAAAATAATGCATGCGTGCATGTAGTCATAAAAAATGCATTTTGAAAAGCTCCAGGTAAGAATTTACCACACCTTTCTGAGGTGATTTGGAGACTTATTGTCCAGATATTATGGATCCGGATCAGCCGAGTAGTTCCCGCAGGACCACTTCTGGTGTACGGAGGATGGCTTCTGAAATGCCTTGACCCTGTTCTGTTAGACATCCTCGTCGTTTAGTGGAGGCGGTGATACGTCTTATCCGGGTTGAAGTGTCGGACGTAGAGGACGAGGAGGATGTATCGGTTGAGGTTCCTGCTCCTGTTGCACGTGTTCCCCGTAGGGAATTGCCAGGTATTCAAGTGGCGAACCCAGAGCTTCTGGGTGACTTGAGTTGACATCCTTCAGTCTACCTGAACACAAACGAGGTATAAAGTTAGATCTTAATCTTCCTTGTTTCCTATTGATGATGAGTAAAGGATTCTGATGTTTATCTATATTTGATGTAGGTTCCTGGCTTTACACAGACTCGAGGGAACTAGTTCAACATCCACTCTATGTATCAAGCTTTGCACGATGACTATAGAGCGATTGTACATGGCTGGGGATTCGGGACGTTCTTTTCCATTCTTCCCCATCGTTGTCCCTGGGGTTACCTCAGGGCATTATCCGAGCCCTGGTTTCACCAGACTCAGTCACTCCATTTACTGGACTGTGAGGTGATGATGACGCCGATGGATTTGCAGTTTATCAAAGGTATGGAGTTTGGAGGGGATCTAGTGCCTTGTACGACGGATGTCACCCCTACTGCCGTCAAATCCTTGTTAGGAGTTCCGTCGGAGGCGCTCAAGGGCAGAACTGTACGTACAGGTCCTTTGAGCGTAGATGCTATGAGCGGGATGTTGAGTGAGCCCTTACCCGATGATGTGAGAGTCAGGGATCGCATTCTTCGGCGATTCCTGATGATCATTAGGGGCTGCTTCATAGCAGATAACTCTTCTACGGTGTCCTTCGCTTTGATCAGTGCCACTCAACACGTGGACCGTATAGGAGATTATGATTGGGGTTCCTAAACCTTCGCCTACTTCCTCAGGGGAATGCGTATGCTATTGCAGGGCTTGACCAAGGCTTGGTTAGGATTCTACCCGTTTCTGCTGGTGAGTATTTCTCTTATCTTTCCCCATGTATAGGTTAAGAGTGTTGACTGACAGCAGATGTTTGCCTTTGTGTTGCCAGTTTTGGGCCTATTAAAGGCTTCCATGTTTACGTCCTGTGAGCGTGTTAGGTTTAGACACCTATCCATGAGGACGGAGATGGTATCATTCCATACTGGCAGAGGTCCGTGTTGCTGAGGGTTTCACTCATTGCTGCCTACAGCTGGAGTTGTTGACAGCGGATGTCATTACGTTGGTTCCCTACTCTGGGGAGTATTTAAGCATTGGATTTGAGGATGGGTACCCGACTGGTGTCGAGCATGTGATTTCCACCCGTAGGATTCCTCTCTTCACAGATGGAGGATGGGAACTCTATTTAGGAGAGCGTGCTATCAAGAGAACCACAGGAGAGATTTGCATGCCAATCTTGCCTCCTACCAGGCGTTATTGGCCTATTTCGCAGTCTCCCGTCATTGATATCCCATTGTTGTGGGTTGACAGTTTCACATTATCAGAGGGTCCCTGCACTCAGGAGATATTCCAGCATTGGTGGTTCCCTCATACCATTGGAGCCCAGACCCGCGCAACTCAGTTTATGGGGGATATGGTTCCAGGATCTGTGATGATGTCGGATTGGCTAGAATGTGTCCGAGATCCGACTCATTTGACACAGATTGATAGTTTGACCCGGCAGTTGGACCTGGCATATTTCTTTATCTGGCATTTGGGTAGAGATCCTTTAGAGGTAGATACTTTTGATCGTTACAGCTCTCGCGCTGGCCCCTCAGGTGACCTATATGGCTTTGCCGGTGCAGATCCTCCCTTTTATAGGCCTGACATCCCTGTAGATAGAGATCCAGTGACTCAGGAGGAGTTACATCAGGTGGACAGGATTGACGATGTAGACATCGATACCATTGACTTCTTTTGATGTATATTCTCGTTATCTCTTTTGATAGGCCTCTGTTTAGACATTGGGTAGCTTCGCCTCATTCTCGCTATATCTTTTGATAGGCCTCTGTTAGATGTAGGGCAATTTTGCCCCATTTCCTTGTATTTTAGTTGTACAGAGATGTATTAGATGATGATATACTTAGGAATATATGTACAATTTTCCATTCCCTATATCATATTGTCATCTATTGTATCATGCATGTTATTATGTTATGCATATGTATGTATGTCTAGAGATATTCAGTATTGGCCCCTAGCTGGTCTTATGACACGGCCCGTACAGATGTCTTCTTCGACAGTTAGCTGTGTTGATCATACCTCACCATTTTTGGTGGCATCGGGTATGCAATTGTGGTATGATAGCATGTCACCATCAGATAGGGTGACTGTAGATCATTTGTTGCAACATTCTATGACCCTGGTGATGTTTCAGGTTCCCACAGGATTCGTGGAGGGCATGCTAGAGCACTGGGTATTGGAGAGGTAGGTTTTCTGATTTAGGACCCACGAGTTGACTCCTACTTTGGAAGAGTATGCACGTTTGATGATGCTACCATTGGATAAACCTTGCGTGAATATGGTGATTGGAGACATAAGTAGGCAGGTCATGACCCTCACTAGCTTGAGGCATAGAGTGGTGCAGGATGAGATCACATATGGCCACGTTATATCCCAGTGTTTTCTGTTTGACAGATTTGGCTCTAAGGATAGTTATGCACGACATTCCGGTGATTTCACCATACCGGAGGATCATTGGCGTCTAGCTAGAGTGGATGTATTGCTACTGTACGTATTGTCGTATGTCTACATGCCACGATACATGGATGAGTTGGACATTGACATCATTATGGTAGTGAGAGCTCTCAGTGAGGGTCACACCATCATACCGATGATTATTGTAGAGACTCTGAGGTCAGCTACATACTGCTACACTTATCTGGTAGGAGTGTTTAAAGGCAGTTCGGTCATACTGTACGTGTGGTTTATGGCACACTTGAGACCAATTGGCACTTTTAAATGGCATGGGTAATGTTTCACCCATGATATAGCCATGTCATACTCCTTTCAGCCTGTAGAGTGTACAGATGCTGCATCTTGGTCAGTTTTCCTGGCAGGGATTGGAGATCCGTTCGCTATATTGCCGTGTACAGGGCTTAGTTCACCCTAAAGCTTCATTACTTATGCTCTAGCATGGATTATCTTCCTTTAGCTGGTTTGAGAGGCATGATTACTTACCACCCACTGGCCATGATGCGTCAGTTTGACCAGTTTCAGGTCTTCCATCCTTTTGAGGGGGCATTGAGTCAGCGCTTCGCTTCTCGTCATTTATCAGCAGAGGACAAATCCAGGTTGTATGCTTGTTGGGATCAGCGAGAGATAGCATCAATTTTTGTCAGTCATTCAGGTTGTTTTGTAGAGTATTTCGCATAGATGGAGACATAGACTGCATCGACTATGGTAGTATCCATAGTGCAGGGGACTGATTCCAACGATGAGGAGATTATAGAAGAGGCTGATATACCCATCAAGGAGGATTTGAGTGCTGGGTTGCCAGCATTTGTGATGGATTCTCCCACTATGAGTGCTACTGTCATTCAACATTCAGCACAGTATTTAGAGCAGAGTCTACATTTGATGACCTATGAGAGAGATCAGACTAGGGCCTCGATGTTGACAACTCTTGATGGGAGAGACGTTGCTCTGTTAGAGAGAGATGAGGCTAGATCAGCCAGAGATGCATTGATTGTGGAGCGGGATGCTGCCCTATTTGCTCGGGATGTGGCCGTCGCAGATAGTACTTCAGTGAGATCCCATACGACTGACATCCTTACTTATATGAGTGCATATATTAATGAGCATAATGCCACCATGCAGTTAGCCTCAGATCTGCTAGCTCGTGTAGATACCATTGGGCAGGAGTTTGCAACATTACCTCCTTCTTCAGAGAGGGATGCTATATTAGATCTGATAGTTCGTATATAAACAGATACTTAGATAGACTTGCATTTTTCCTGCATAGACTAGCTTAGCCATTTTATCATGTACAACACATTGTATATATCAAACAATACTATATATGGAAGAGGAATATATTTTGATTTCTTTCCCTTTCAGTTGTGCCTTGATACTTGCTTGATATTTGCCTATTTCTTCAGGGCTTTGTGATCTTGATGCATTCTGAACTCATCCTTGATATGTGGACATTGAGCCATCGTAGGATCTTTCAGAATGGATCATTGATCTGTATGTGTCCCTACAATCTTTGGTGTCTTGGGACTGATTTCTGTATATAAATATGGAGAGGAGTGTGGCTTTTCCTCTCTGAGATTGACTGCCCCACAGATGGTCGCCAGTACTTCTATTTGTGAGAAGCCTAGTTAATTCCACTTCTTATGGATTTGTGTTTCTCTTTGAGGCATAATCGCATCTTAGATGGTCACCGAATCTCCTATTGGTAAGGAGAGGTTGGGTAATTCCATCCCTTTGGTCTGAAGCCAATAAAATGTGGTGGATTGATGGTTGATCCCAGTACCGTGTGACAAGTATTTTTGTTCTGGTAGGGGGTTTGACTGAACCATAAATGGATGCCTACGTACTCCTATTGAAGAGGAGATTAGGTCTGCGTAGTTCGAACCTGGTGTAAGAGGTTCAACGCTGAGTGTGAAAGGTAGATGGGTGTAGAAGCTTTATTGATAAAGAAAGGTGTAGAAGTGTTTTGTTGTTTTTGTTTTTGTAGAGAAAGGGTAGAAATGTTTTTGTGTTTTTTTGTTTATTGCGACCAGGCCATATAGAATATGGTTGCCTATATACTCTCGTGTATCAGAGAGATAAGGTCGACGTAGTTCCCCTCAGGACGAATTGTAGCCAAAGAGAAGTATGAATCCCATGTGCAGGCTATACTGCCGGGAGAAGAAAGTTTAATCCCATGATTGGGACAAACTGTAGGTGTGGAAAAAGTTTGATCCCATCTTTAGGACAAACTGCAAGTGTAGAAAAGTTTAATCCCATCTTTAGGATAAACTGCAGGTATGAAATGTTCAATCCCGTCTTCAGGCTAACCGAAATTGTGTGAAAGGTTTGAAATGAGGTGAAACCAGGCTGCTAGTTTGAGGTGTATGTTTCCTTGAGGGGCAGAAGAGTATGTATAAAGGATTAGAAAATCGGAATGACTGGTGATTTGATGATCAAAACCCAGGATATTTGCTTTATGGAAACCTCAGACATAGTACCATTTCTTGGTGTCCGAGTTGAAAAGCTGTGGAAATTTATCATCGTCCATTTCCTGTAGTCTGAGAGCGCTTCCTGTCAATACCTCTTTGACAACAAATGGGCCTTCCCAGTTAGGAATGAATTTTCCCTTAGATTGATCTTAGTTGTCAATGATCTTCTTCA
The DNA here is from genome assembly GCA_020205505.1 of Panax japonicus. Lineage (NCBI taxonomy): Eukaryota > Viridiplantae > Streptophyta > Magnoliopsida > Apiales > Araliaceae > Panax > Panax japonicus. The sequence continues at coordinate 20,453,065 of CM035114.1, forward strand.
AAACCAAGTCATGTTGTTTGAACTGCCATATTTGGACTTTCCTGTTGTAGTATCTTGCGATCCTATGCTGATATAACTGACCATGGAAGATAACCGCGGTTCGCCTTTCGTCTATTAGAGACAATTAGTGATACATGTCTTGTACCCATTGGTCTTCATCCAACTGAGCATCCATCAACACTCTGAGGGATTCCATTTCCACCTCTATGGGGAGCACTGCTTCTATCCCTTAGGCTAATGAGTGGAAGTATGCATTGAAGTTCTGTAAGCTAATAAAGTTAGAGGCAAGAGGTCAGGTCATCCTTTGTGATTGGTGGACATTTTCTGCATGATTTTCTTGATGTTTTTATTAGCCGCTTCAATAGCACCATTCATCTTTGGACGGTAGATGATGGAGTTAAGGTGTTTGATGTGGAATTTATTGCATAATTCCTCCATCATTTTGTTGTTGAGGTTCTTAGCATTGTCTGACACAATGACCTCTGGTTGTCCATATTGATAGACGATATTGTTTCTAATGAAAGCAATGATGACTTCTTTAGTAACCCTAGGGAAGGAGGCTGCTTCTACCCATTTGGTGAAGTAGTCGATCATGGTGAATATGAATCGATGTCCGTCACTGACTTTGGGCTCGATGGGCCCGATCACGTCCATTTTCCACATTGAGAAGGGCCATGGAGAACTCATATTGTGGAGTTCCCTTGGAGGGGCGTGGATGGAATTTCCATGAATCTGGCATTGATAGCACCTCTTACTGTGATCATCAAAGTCAGCTTTAAGTGTAAGCCAATAATGCCCTGTTCTAAGGATCTTCTTAACAAGTAGGGGTCCGTTCATGTGTGGGACACATACTCCACTATGGATCTCATTCATGAGCCTCTAAGCTTGGTCTTTGTCCAGACATCTGAGGAGACCTAATCCTGCATCTCTTTTGTAGAGTGCATCTCCGCTCAGGTAGAATTTCATAGCAAGTCGATGGATCCGCCTCTTTTCAGTCAGGCTCGCCTCAGCGGGTGTAGATCCATCTCGCAGATACTCCTTGATATGTTGATACCAAGGGTTTTGGATGGGAGGTAGCTCATCCGATACTTCTCCAACATAGTTACCATAAGATGGGGCATTTTGCATGGCAAATGTGATGCTTGGCATGTTTTCCTTGTCAGGTATGTGAATCAAGGAGGCCAACGTTGCTAGTGCATCCGTAAAATCATTCCTATTACGAGGAATAGGAATGATAAGGCATCTATAAAACTTGTCAATGGTAAGGCAGCAAATATAGTTCATTGGTTTGATAGATTCATGTGGATTGTTTGATTACCAATTTGAAATTCCCAAAGACAGTTAACCGCCTGATGCCCATTGAACGGGCAAGTTTTAGCCCCATGATACAACCTTCATACTCAACTGTGTTGTTGGTGCTGACAAACTGCAATTTGACGGGGACGGGATACTGCTCCCCTTGTACCAGATACTAGAACTGCTCCAGCTCCAGAACCTTCTGTGTTAACAGCTCCATCGAAATATATTTTCCATGTGTGCCATGCATCGTACTGATGGTGTTGCTGAACTGTCATTACCCCTTCATCAGGAAAATATGTTTCTAAGGGTTTGTAATCTCCTGCAGGTGCGGCGGCTAGTTGATCCGCAATTCCTTGACCTTTGACAGACTTTTGCGCCACGTAGACGATGTCAAATTGTTGTAGGATCAACTGCCATTTGGACAACCGACAATTCAGTACGGGCTTACTGAACACGTACTTGAGAGGATTCACGCGGGATATGAGATATGTTGTGTGACCATGGAGGTAATGCTGTAACCTCATGGAAGCCCATACTAAAGCACAACAAGTCTTCTTAATAAGAGTGTACTTGTGTTCATTGATGCTGAATCTTTTACTGAGGTAATAGATAGCTTGTTCTTGGTCTCTATCGTCTTTTTGCCCCAGCATGTAGCCCATGACATTGTAATAAATGGACAGGTACATGAACAAGGGAACATCATCCCTGGGTGGTACCAAAACAAGAGCGTTAACCAGCTGCTCTTTGATTGTAAGGAAGGCTTTCTAACACTTATTGTTCCATTTTATGGAGGAGTTCTTCCTTAATAATTTAAAGATGGGCTCACAGGTTGCTGTGAGTTGAGAGATAAACTTGCTAATGAAGTTGATTCTTCCCAAAAATCCCCGTGTTTCCTTCTCTGTCTGAGGAATGGGCATTTCTTTCATGGCCTGGATTTTGGCAGGATCCAGCTCAATCCCTTTGTGGCTTACTAGAAAACCTAGCAACTTGCTTGATTTAACGCCAAAGGCGCACTTGGCTGGATTCAACTTCAAGTTGTACTTACGCAACCTATTGAAGAGCTTTTTGAGATGGTCTAAGTGGTCTTCTTCCCTTCGGGATTTGACAATGATGTCATCGACGTAGATCTCTATCTCTTTGTTCATTAAATCATGGAAGAGAGCCATAATAGCTTGCTGGTAGGTTGCCCCGACATTGATGAGGCCGAATGACAACCGTATGTAGCAAAAAGTTTCCCAAGGCGTGATGAAAGCAGGTTTTTCACGATCTTCCTCAGCGACCATAATTTGATGGTACCCCGCAAAACAATCAGCAAAGGAGTACATGCCGTATTGAGCAATATGTCAATAAGAATGTGGATAAAGGGCACGGGAAAGCTATCTTTAAGGCAAGCTTTGTTCAGATCTCGGTAATCCACGCAAACTCGCACCTTTTCTCCTGGTTTAGGCACGGGAACAATGTTGGATATCCATTCCAGATAAGTGGACACCATGATAATGCCAGCTTGAAATTGTTTCACAATTTCTTCTTTAACCTTTAAACTCCACTCAGGTTTCAATCGTCTGAGCTTCTGCCTGACTGGCTTAAATCCCTCCTTAATGGGAAGGCAATGAAGGACAATGTCAGTGGACAAACCCAACATGTCTTTGTGAGACCATGCAAACACATCCTGGAATTGGGTTAGTAGTGCAACCATGTCATTCCATTGGTTTGGGGTTAGGTCTGAACCAATCTAGATTAGATTAGGGCTTTCTAAGGTTCCAAGATTAAAAGAAGTGGTTTGGTTAAGGTTGGATTTAGGTTTGTCTGTGACCCATTCCTTAATCTCCTATGGTGTCTTAATGTCCTCTTGGATTTCCATCAAGTCTGAGTCCAACTTTTCATCAAAGTTACAGTCCTTTTGGAGAAAAATTCACCTCATCAGCAAGTACATGCACATCTAAATTTAGAGTCCTGAAACAAAATATACTTTCACTTAATATATGAAACTATTTAATCATACACAAGTGTTAGCATGTACAGATAAAATAACTGCTAATATTGTATAAAAAAGTAAGCAATTAAATTTATCTACAAGGCAGATGGATTTCTGTCCGTTTTACCCTCGTCGACCAATGCATGAAGTGCTGCTCCAATTGTCAAGGGTAAAGTCCTGATGGACTGCAATGATGGAGGGGCTGTCATCGTCCTCCTTTTCCTGAATGATAACTATAACATCTGGGCAATCATCGTCTGGGGTGTATCTGTTTGTATGTTCATCGCGGACAATGATGCTTATGCCTGACATCATCAAGGCGATGTCATGTTTACGTTTCCGTTCCCTTTCTTCCACTTCAGGATCAGGAATCAGGACCTCTTTTGCTTTGAATGGTACTGGTTTGAGAAACAGCATAGCCATAACATGGGCTGGCACCTTTACCGGAGACTGTATCAGCTCATGGGGTGCAGATGGAGAAAATCGCCATGCGGCGGAAGCTTGTGGAACCTGCTTGTGCTTATGAGGATTCCTATGACTGGAACTAGCAGAATAGCCTATTCCGGATGTCCCAGTTTGACTGGACACTTGAATAGGGTGCTTAATACCCTGCTAATTTTTACCAATCCCTTGTCCAGGCTGATGACCCAATGACATCATTTCTTGAGAGGCCAACATAACCTCGGCAGAAATCTTGGGTATAGGAAGTGGCGCTCCAATAGGATGGTATTGCATGTTACTCACTTCCAAAGAATGAAAACTGGTCGGCTCAACTTCTGAATTAAAGTTGATGATTGGTAGATCTCTTTGTTCAGGACATTCCGGCTCAGCGTTGATAGTGACTAGGCTATTGTTGACAATGTATTTGAGTTGTTGATGTAGTGTAGAAGGGACGGCTCCAGCGATGTGGATCCATGGTCTCCCCAATAACAGGTTGTATCCTGAATCTATCTTGAGGACGTGGAAGGATACATTGAATGTATTTGGACCAGTCTCAATTGGCAGCTCAATCTCTCTGATAGAATTTCATCGAGATCCATCAAAATATTTTGATAACCATATGGCTGCTTCGGATCCGTTTGAGATTAACGTTCATCTTCACCAATGTGGCATAAGGACAGATATTCAGAGACGAACCTCCATCTATCAAAACTCCAGCTAACATATATCCGGAGGACAAAACTGCGATGTGCAATGGTTTGCAATGACCGGTCCCTTTGGAAGGTATGTCATCATCAGTGAATGATATCACATTGTTGTTGAAAATATGATCAATCATATGTTGAAATTTTTCCGCATCCACTAATTTTGGCAAGCAGGCTTCTTCAAAAACTTTTAATAAGATCTTCCTGTGATCTTCAGAACAGAAAACCAAGTCCAGTATTGATATCTGATGTGGAGCTTCTCTTAAGCTTAGAACCACCTTGGCTTCATTATGGCCCATAGTGCGGAGGAATTTCTCAATTTTCTCCATGGAAATCTTCCCCTTTGCTTTGAAGGTGGGCTTCATAACCCTCTGAGAAAGATACCGTGGATTTACCTTCGACACTATAGCAGTAGTATGAGACTTGGATCCTTCAGCTTCCCCATAATTCCATGGGACTTTGTGTAAGCCGACAACAGAATATTGTGGTCTGAAGGGTAAAGAAATTGGCTCTGGTGCAACCACTTTCAAAGGATTGTTAACTCCTTTGAGTTGAATTGCTTGTATGGGAAATGATTTGATAGTCTCATTAGCCTCAGCGGATATAATTGCTACTGAAACCTTCCATTTGGTAGGACATGTATCCCCACTCTCGAGTAGCACAGTGTCATCGTCTTCCAGCTGCAGGACACCGCTATCAATTAGATTCTGAATAAGGTGGCTGAGTGCCCAACATTCTTCTGTGCTGTGACCGCGAGAATGTGAATGATATTGACAGACTCCATCAGAGTTGAACCGTCTGGAATGGGAATTGATTGGAGGTGGAAGGGAGGTAATTCTTCCTTTGTTGATTAGCATCTGAAATATCTCCTCCATAGGTTGGCCTAGATATATGAATTCACTGTGATTGGCAAATCCCGACGGGCTTTAACATTTGCTCTCTTTGCAACCTTATCCTCCATAGCTTCACTTTCTGAAGGTGATGGTGGAGCATTCATAACAAAAAGAAGGAGATAGGCATGCTCTTGGCTGACTAACTGACACGTGACTTGATGCTGATAAGTCACCAGTTCTGCCAATTATTCAATTTGCTTGCAAAGATTTTTCATCTTTATTCCATAGGAAATTGAAACTTTGCGTAATCCCATCTGTCAACACCGTCTTTGATGGTCTGGGATGATTCACTGTTAAAATTGGAACTCTGTCCAGTGCTCCAACTAATCATGTTGACCTCTTCTTCTTTGTGTTGAGAAAGAGGGTTGTCTTGCACATGAGGTTGATCTGGTTTGGTAACCATGATCTCACTGTTGTCTATTAAATCATGGATCTTGTGTTTCAAGGCCCAACAATCTTGAGTATCATGTCCAGGTGCTCCGGCATGATAAACACACTCCTGAGTAGCATTAAAACCCCTCCCATTAGGGTTGGCTTGTGGAAAAAGATGTGTGATTTTCTTCTAAGTAGTCAGAAGAGCAAGAATATTCTCGAGCGAATCCCCTAAGGGTGTGAACGTTCGAGGGCGCTTTGCATCTCCACCTTTTAGCAATGGAGGGTTTGAAGACTGTGCTTGAAAAGGGGAGTAGTTTTTCCTTTGTATAGGCATGTTTTGACTGCCTTGTTGACCTTGTACTATCAAGGAAACATCCTCCTCTTTCTTTTTATGGACCCTCCGGGGGTTGTTTCTATAAGATCTGGACTGGATGTGCTCAGCAACTGCTTTAAGAGTAGCTAGGTCTTGAATCTTATCTGACTTCAATCCCATCTCAGCCATCTCTCCGTGTTTGATCATTTCAGAGAATGGTTTGCCAATACCAGCTAAAACTCTTTCATAGAAAGGAGCTTCCTGTATGTCTATGAAAGTCATGACCATTTTTGACTCTGTCATGGAAGGAATAACTTGAGTAGCAAGGCGCCTCCACCTTTGAGCATACTCTGAAAGACTCATTAGACTGTTTCTTGACCTTGGTAATCTGGTATCGATCAGGAGCCATCTGAAATTGAAAACTGTATTAAGTAAGGAAGGCGTAAGCTAGCTCTTCCCAGTTATGGATCTTTGAGTTGTCTAATCTAGTATACCATGAACAGGCTTCTCCAGTTAGACTTTTCTTGAACAGCTGCATTCTGAGCTTCTAGTTTTCAGCATAAGATCCAAGTTCTCAAATAAATACCTTCAAATGTGTGTAAGGAACTCCTAATCCATCATACTTTTCAAAGTCAGGGGGTTTGAATTTCTCTGAATAACGAACACCAGGAAATATGCAAAGGTTAGCATATGAAACACTTCCATGTGTTCCAATCCCTTTGAGAGCACAGATAGTTTCCTCCATTTGAAGGACCTTCTTCCTGATATCACCGGTGTCTAGATCTTTTTTGAGATGGGTGTTTTAGGGTCTTTGTTGGTCATATCCAACTGAGGTTCTGGATTTGTTCTATCCAAACCTTGTGTCCCTCCTTGTGTAGAGGATTCTGTATGTGTAGGCATCTTTGTACCCTGAGTAGACTGATACAATTCTTTTAGAAGAATAGCCAAATCTATAATTTGTTTACTTAATCCGTCAAATTCTTCTCAAGAAATGGCATTAGACTGGTCAGAAGAAGACATGATTAGCTGTATGCTCGTGGCCGTTTTGTATTTTGAGCGGGTAACAGGCCCAATTGTTTTCCTACAAAAGACTTATGTTGTTTAGTCTTAGGGATAATGTAAATGCTATCATAATGTGTCCATTTTATGAATATCATCCTGCAAAAACGGGTGTTATTTGATAGCATGTCATGTATGCACAAATATTCTTCATATTTTTCATTACATAAAGATGAACATGGAATGAAATTACAAGTAAATGTTTTTACAAGTAATAAAAAAATGAAAAGCATAAAGAGACTTTCATCCACGTTTGGTTTATCAGAGGTTGTCCTATCTTAGGGTTACTCTCGTGGCTTTTTGGCATGAAGGTCCCCAGATCATCGCAATCTATTTGACGGGAAGTTATTCCGGTCTTTCAACTGGAGCGAATCTGGGTGGTGCCTTTCCTGAGCCTTGTTGGAATTAGTCTCCCTACGAGTCCAGTAATCAAACACCGATAGGATAACCTCCTGGTGGACGAACCACACAACATACATTCACATACGTGTCTCGCCGTTTATGAAAATGATGACATGTGCAAAGCACTAATATCATAGATATATATTTTGCAGTGCAATAAGTAAATGCATTAGTACACATTCATCATAAATATAAATGCAACATTCACACACAAGCATACAACAGTTTTGAAAAGCTTGTAATAGCGGCTTAAGCCCTCTTACTGGAGTCCCCAACAGAGTAGCCACCTGTCAACATCAGGATTTTTATTTATCCCTTTTTCGTTACTTTTTCTTTGGTGTTCTCATGTTATGTGAGATTTGTTTGAAAAAATAAGTGAAACAAGGTCCGATATATATAATGTCGATGATTTGACTGTAAGAGTCACCAGTTGATGTTTTTAACTGGTTGCATCAACGCAACCGAGAAAAAGTTTGCACATTGACCCAATGATGTAACACTGCGAAACGGGTCTGTGAAACCGAGATTCATTTGGGTTCGGGGGCTTGATTATGTGGAGGGAAGGTGTTAGGCACCCCCCGACATCCGTGTTGCCACGGTGACCGCCACTTTTCAAAAAACTGTTATATGAATGTGTTTGTGCGTGTGGATCAATGTGCAATTTATTTGAAAGTAGTGTGAGGCCTCGTTCGCACCTATATACAAAGGGTTTGAATTTATATGAAAATTCAATTTTAAACATGATATAATAGTGAAGTTTTGTAAAAAAAAGTTTTTTAAACCGTGTGCTCAATAGTAATTGAGACCTTTTCATTCTTTCATTTTATTATTAAATGTTCGGCTTGTTTGCTTTTATTTTTGAGATGCGACATCTTCGAGAAAATAATTTACAGCAGTGCCGAACTCCTCATGGGCATGATAGCCAACTAAGGAAATTCAGACAACGTAAATAATGTACAAGTTGCTTACAGCTGAAAATTTCCATCACGGGAACCGAATCTAAATTAAGTAGACTGAATCCGTGATCACATGATTCCTAGGCTCACATGATACCGCAGTTTATATGAAAAGCAGTAAGCAGTTATATATATATAAGCTGTAAATATATATATATACAGACATGATCAACCACCACGAAGCACCTCCATGGGAGATCAGAAATATAAATATATAAAAGCGGTAAATATATATATATATATATATATATATATATATATATATATATATATATATATATATATATATGGACATGATCAACCACCACGAAGCACCTCCACGGGGGATCAGAAATGTAAATAAAGCTGTAAAAGACGATCAACCGCCACGAAGTAAACTCCAGGTGGGACTAAATATAAAGAAAGCAGTAAAAGGCCTCGAAGTAAACTCCAGGCCTGACAGAAATATAAATATTTGTCGGTATATATATATATATATATATATAACAGTAGTAAACGCACCAGATATAAAATCCAGGCTCATCAGATAGAGTTCGACAAAAATTCATATATATAAGTATATATATAAGCAGTAAACGCTCCGGATGTAAAATCCAGGCTCATCAGACAGAGACTGATAACAGTTTATATTTATAAGTATATATATATATATATATATATATATATATATATATATATATATATATATATATATATATATATATATATATATATATATATATATAAGCAAGTAAACGCTCCGGATGTAAAATCCAGGCTCATCAGACAGAGTCTGACAACAGTTTATATATATATATATATATATATATATATATATATATATATATATATATATAAAAGCAAGTAAACGCTCCAGACATAAGTCTAGGCTCAATCGAGGCATAACTCGATAATGTTAGTCCATATATAAATATATACATATATAAGTATATATATACAGACAGAAATTAAAACCACGGACTGAAGTTCGGGCATACACACACAACACGACTCTCAATATGAAGAATAGTGTGTGCAAAGATGAAGAGAACGACTTTATAGAGTGTGAGAAGGCTTATAGTGGGCTACCAAAGCAGGCTTCTATGACTATAGATGGATAAACAGTCAGCTCCCGCCGGTAAAATATAGCTATATGTGAGCTAACAGATGTTTAAAATGAGAAAGCACTCAATATGGAGTGTCTACAGAGCAAATTGGACAGGGTTTCTTCGCCTTTTCTTTTTACTTATAAATGGCCACCCCAAGCTCTATATTTATAGAGCTGGGAGCCATAGGTGTACCTGTGGCAACCGCAGATGCACCTGCGGCTACCCAGGGTGCCCCGGGCTCTGCGGATCCCATCGTCTCGAAGTACGTGCACTCGTGCACTGTGATGTCCGCTCAAACTTACAGAACTTTAATCCGAGCATCCGAACGAGGTATATAAGACCATCTTCGGACTACTTTTGTCGAGAGTTACGCAATTATATGGGATTAGAGGTTATACGAAGTTGGGAAGATGGGACCATGCCTATGGTCTTCAAGCTTAAAATTCTATCCGGTGTGCTGCCATGCGTAATAGTCACTCGGGATTGGAAGTCCTTGGCTCTTGTAGGATATTGTTGTATGTATGTATGAAGTGTTGAGACGGCGTGCAGGGGTTGAGGTGGCAAGATGACAATTTGACCCCTCACCGGGGTTATCTCCAGTTTGGGCTGATAGCCGACATTGCTCAGGGTTACATCTGAGATTGGACTGCTACAAGTGTTTGAATTCCGCAAGGTCATCTATAAGTGTTCCTGTCTTCCCGGTGTTAGCTCCGGGTCTTAGGAATGAGTGCCTCGACAGGATGTATGAGATTGAAGCTGATCGCATGCTTTTGAAACAAGCATTTTCAGAGTTATCGCCGGAACTGCAACTACATTCCTTGGGCTTATCTCCAAGGATGAAACTCGGGGTTATCTCCGAGATTGGAATTGATATTCCCGGTGTGTGTTCTGGGGTTAAGACTGAACTTCCGGTAGTATCCAGAATAGATGTGAACTGTCTTCCAGGGTTATCTCTGAAAGACGAATCTGCACTCCTGCAATGCTAGTAACAGGTGTGCAGAAAATTTTGAGTGTCTACAAGCAAGAAATGAACAAACTTAGTTAATCTATCAACAATGACCCAAATTGCGTTTAAGCCTTAAGAAACCTTAGGAAGACCCGTCACAAAATCCATATAGATGTGTTCCCTCTTCCATTCTGGAATCTCAAGTGGTTGCAACGGACCGTTTGACACTTAATGCTCTGTCTTAACACATTGACTAGTTAGACAACTTGTGTAAGACCCCATATTTTATGAAATAAAAGTATTCAATTTTCTTTATAATTATTATTCTATTCATTAAATGGTTAAATTGATAAAATGTTAAAGTTAAGGGTAATATGTGTAAATTATAAAAGTATGTCGTGGAATTTTTGTTTTGTCGGAGAATATTCGTTCTGTCGGAGAATATTCATTTTGTCGGGAATATTAGGTAAATGTAAGACGGCGCTGAAATAACCAATCATTAGTGGGTCCTACAACGAAATATTTTCGGATGCAGAAAATGACCTAAATAACCTTTTTAATAAAAAAAAGTATAGTCAACGATACTATCATTTTTACTGTTTAAATACCCGGTGATAAAAGTACAGTAGCATGCGATATTCTAATGTGATACGACATTCTATAGTATCACACGGTATTGCACAATACTTCATATTATTGATTCAATAATTGTTACTATAGCAACTGCATAATATTTCATATTATTGAACTTAATAATTGTCACAGTAACAAATGCATAGTATTTCATATTATTATAATTGACACGACACATTATCTTATTTTTATCTGATATGATATTATTAGGCTAATAAACATTATTGACAATTTCAAGAAAGTTCTGTCAAGGAAAGGGGTTATTTAATTGCGCGTCGTTTATAAGGAAGGCCCCCTCTTTCCTGGAAATGATCTGGTTGTCAATATTGTAAGTTTATAATAATTATACACAGAAGAAATTAGTGACCATCAGTCTACTGTAGCAAGCATATGGATTTAGGGATGTCATAATAACTGACATCGTAGCAAGGGTAGTAATGGATAGTTTCATAAATGAAAGTCATGAGTTTTAAATAGTTAGGTCGACTCATTATTTGAAGAACAGTAATATTCGTGATATTAATACATTAAGTCAATAATGTAGAAGACATCTAATATAATTAAAATGGTATAATCTTTTTGATAATGGATTTATCTTTTTGAATAAATATTGATAATTGATTATTCTTTTTTAATAAAGTAAAGATAATGGATGAAAATATGTAATTATTATGTTTAAAGTAAAGATAATGGATGAAAATGGGTAATCATTATGTTTAAAGATAATGATAATGGATGAATAATATATTTATAAAATGTGGGATATTTTGGCTATAAATAGGAAGGCTTAACATAAAGAAATTCATAACTTCCTTGCTTATACTTCCTTCCGCTCTCTAAAAAATTCTTAGCGTAAGTTCTCTCTAAGCGTGTTAACCTATCATGAGTATTTATGAAGATCGATAAGAGTACAAGTATTGATCAAGTAAGTATTTTCTATAAAAGTTGGTCAAACACTCACACACATCACACGGTGTTTAATTCTTCCTTTAGAAGAGTTATTTTGAAAAACTTTCTTTGGAAGATTTATTTTGAAATATTATTTTAAAGCTTATTTTGTACACTACACAAATTTATACTATATAGTCAATTTTGATAATTTTATAATATACGAGTTAGTGTACACTATATGTTATAGTTACTAATTAGAGTATAAATATATTTAGGTTGATAAACTTCATAGAAAGCAGCATCCAACCACTTGTTAATTGAGGTAAGGGGTATCATTTTCTTTCATACTCCATATTATGGTAAGAAATTGTTATTTGTTTCGATAAATTTTTTATTAAATGGTCAAAAGTCCTAAATTATTTAGAACTTCCTTAATAGTTTGCGCTTCATCTAATATATTTTCACCTAAATATTCTTATTGCACTTTACACGTGCTTCATCTAATATCTTTTTACCTGAATCTTCTTATTTTGTTTTACACATGATAGTTAAATTATGAATCTTATTTATCCTATTCTTGAACTCTAATTGAATTTCTAGATATCATTATTAAACTCTGGATAAATTAAACGTCAAATCTCGGATGTCGATTATTTTATTTTATAATTCCTACAACTTCCGTTCATTCTTTATATCACTATTATTTGTACTAATCATCAAAGAATCAAGTTATGGTGAATGTCTTTGGCCTGGGTCCAAAGACGATATGATCGTTGAGTGTCTTTGGTCAGTATGGCTAAGATGGACTGTTGATTGGCATGATAATGACCATCGGTGTTACAATTGAATATCTTTGGCCCGTAGTGCAAAGATGAACTATTGATTTGCATGATTATGATCAATAAATATTGATTGGTGTTACAGGGATAAAATATTGATGGTGAACTTTTATTTTTGAGAAGATTGTGAACAATATGATTTATTTTACTCTCCTAATTAATTAATTGATATTTTCATTGCAAATGTTGATCTAAAACTTGTTGTCTATTATAATCTATCAAATTTTTCATTGTTGAAGGCTAAGAATACTATAATCTTCATTATCTTAGTCATGATATTCTTTAGTGGGCTATTTGAGCTCACCCTTTTCCTTTTTATTCCATTGTTCTTCTCAGGAAATGAGAATGTAGCTCTATCCGGGGTGTGAAGTGATGATCCCAGATAGTTTCTTTAGTTGTCTTCACTATGTTGTTAAATAGTGTGACAATAATCATGTTGAAGACTTTCTTTAGTTGGCATGGATGTGGGGGTAAGAAGCGATGTGTCAGTTGTTTAAACTAATCTTTGTTTTGTGACCAAATTTCAGAATGGCATCTGAAAATCAAGAAGTGAACTGTGAGGCAAATATGGCTGAGAATCAAAAAGCTATGGATAATCCTGCTACGCACTCAAGAAATAATGTTGCTCACAACATGATGCATAATGTATTTTTAGGAACTTCATGCAATTCATGCAGAATCAAGCGAGAGAAGTTCTTGCCCATAATGCTATTAGAAACGTTGGTAACTTACGAATGGTCAATATCAAGCAATTGAGTTAGTTAGGACCACTTGAATTTGATGGAAAGACGGACCCACTCAATACAGATGCATGGCTCAAACAGATTGTGAAGATATTTGATGTACTACGTTGCGTTGATGATCAAAATGTTCCCTTTGATACCTTTATGTTACGAGGAGAGGCAGATCACTGGTGGAAATCATTGAAACGTACACATCACGCAACACTTGAAATGTCTTGGGCAGATTTTCAAGAGCTCTTTAATGACAAGTATTTTTCGGAGAGCATTCACAACACGAAAGAAGTGGAATTTATTAAGTTAAAGCAGAAAAATATGACTATCTCGCAGTACGAGGCTAAATTTTTTGAGCTGCCCCAATTTTCTCTCTATCTGGTGGACAACGAAGAACGCATGACATGAATGTTCTTACGAGGTTTGAAATTTGAGATTCGTCAACATCTTATTTCTCATAAACTTCGTTTATATTCAAATATTATGGATAGAACAAAAGAAAGAAACATTGCGGCCAAGAGACAATGATCGACAACGAGAGAGCAATTACGATAACAATCGTAACAGTAGTAACAATCATCGGAGCAATGAGAACCAGGGAGGAGGAAATCATCATACCAGAAATAGTAACCACTTCGGTGGAAATCCTAGCCTAGATAACAGAAGAAGTGCGTTGAGTGGAAACAACTTTAAGAAGAGGAGATTCAACAATAACCATGGAAAGATATCGACATCAGCACCATCACCAGTTTCAAAGGGAGGAGAGCGATCACTGGTCAAATGTTACAAGTGTGGACAGGAAGGACACATTAGCCCAAACTGTACATAGACATCCAAGGTATGTTACAGTTGTGGAAAGGAAGACCATATAGCTCGATTTTGTTCTGTAGCAAAATCAAGTCCTACAGTGATGATGACACTAAAGGCTGACACGAACAAGACAAAATTTGTAGTCCAAAGGAGAGCTTTTGTCGTGTAGTCCCAAAAAGCATGGAAATTGAAGTTATCGCGGGAAATTTATCAACTTTTGTGAAGTCTATGACTTTTTAGATACTGGCACTACTCACTCTTTTATTTCACTTGCATGTGCTAGACGTTTAAACTTGACTACTGAAAAATTGGACTTTGACTTATCAGTTGAAACCCCACTAGGAAAAATAGCCATTACATCTATTATCTATAAATCATGTTTGGTCCAAATCAACAATCTCATATTATCCACTGATCTTATTTCTTTGGAAATGCATGAATTTGATGTAATTTTAGGAATTTATTGGTTGACTACCCATCATGCCAAAATTGACTGCTTTCAGAAAATCATTAGTTTTCATATTCATAATCAACCTATTACTCAAATTCAAGCAAATAAACCATTGAAATCAATAGTTGTCATTTCTAGTCATAAAGTCTTTCGTTTATTAAAAAACGGATGTCATGCCTTCTTAGCTCATATCACTGATTTGAACAAAAATACGTCAAACTTGAATGATATTCCCATTGTTAATGAATTTCTTGACGTTTTTCCTGAAGAACTTCTTGACTTACCCCCAAACTGTGAAATTAAATTTTATATTGACCTAGAACCCGGTACTAAACCTATTTCTAAAGTCTCATATTGAATGGATCATGTTGAAATTCAAGAGTTAAAAGTCCATCTTCAAGAATTGTTGGATACTGATTTTATACGTATGAGTACATCGCCTTAGGTGCTCCTGTTCTATTTGTGAAGAAGAAAGATGTGAGTATGAGACTATGTATTGATTATTGAGAGTTAAACCATGTTACCATAAAAAATAAGTACCCGTTACATAGAATTGATGATCTGTTTGATCAATTACAAGGTGCTCAATACTTTTCAAAGATTGATCTTTGTTCAGGGTATCATCAGTTGAAGGTTAAAACTGATGACATTCCTAAGACTGCCTTCAGAACTTGTTATGGGACTTATGAGTTTGTAGTCATGCCTTTTGGATTAACCAATGCTCCTGTAGCTTTCATGGACATGATGAACCGAATATTTCATGGAATATTTGAATCATTTTGTGGTTATCTTTATTGATGACATCCTCATATACTCTAAGAGTTACGAGGATCATGAACAACACTTAAGTTTGATACTACAAAAGTTACGTGAGAATAAGTTGTACATATGTCAAGTTAAAGAAATGTGAGTTTTGGCTTGAGGAATTAACATTCCTTGGTCATGTGATTTCTAAACAAGGAATATCGGTTGATCCTGCAAAGATTAAAGAGATTTTAAACTGGGAACAACCTAAGATAGTAACCGAAGTACGAAGCTTTCTAGGATTAACTGGTTATTATCAGAGATTCGTAGAAGAATTTTCTCGATTTTTCACTCCATTAACTCAGCTAACTCGGAAAAGTATAAAATTTGAATGGAACAAGAAATGCGAGAAGAGCTTCTAAGAATTCAAGTGGAGACTTTTTTCAGCCCTTGTTCTAACCATACCATTAGGATCAGGGAGATTTGTCATCTATAGTTATGCTTCAAGTAGAGGCTTAGGTTGTGTTCTTATACAAAATAGAAAAGTTATAGTTTATGCCTCCCGACAACTCAAAGATTATGAGATAATTACCCTACTCATGATCTAAAGTTGACAGTGGTCGTTTTTACATTGAAGATCTAAAGAAACTACTTGTACGGAGAGAAAGTGGAGATCTTTACATATCATAAAAGCCCCAAATATTTTTTTTCACTTAGAAAGAACTCAATATGAGACAACAACGTTGGCTTGAGCTGTTAAAGGATTACAACAACATTCAGTATCACTTAGGAAAGGTGAATGTGGTAGCTGACACATTAAGTAGAAGATCTTATATGAGTACAAATGTAATACTAACAACACAAGAAAGCATTTTGTGCAACTTATAAAATATAGAGATAGAGATAAAGACACCAGGGACCAATATGCAGATTGCACATGTACGAGTATAACCAGTTTTAATTGATAAAATTAAAGTTGCTTAAGATACTAATTGCAATTGATAAATATGATGAAGAAGGTACAAGAAGGTGCTATTTCTAAAGAAAGAATCGACGAAGAAGAGATAGTGTGAGTTAATTCTTGACTCTCGGTCCCTAACGACCTTGAATTAAAACATAAAATTATGATGGAGGTGCATAACACACCGTTTGCAACCCACCCTAGAAGTACCAAAATGTATCGTGACCTTCAACATACATTTTGGTGGAGCAACATGAAGAAAGAGATCACAGAGTTTATTTCAAGGTGTTTAACTTGTTAACGTGTCAAGACAGAGCATTAAGTACCTAAGGGTCCATTGCAACCACTCGAAGTCATAGAATGAAAGTTGGAGCACATCAATATGAATTTCGTTACAGGTCTTCCCAAAGTTTCTCAAGGCATGGATGCAATTTGGGTAATTGTGGATAGATTAACCAAGTCCTCTCATTTCTTACTCATATGAGAAAACTATTCACTAGAGCGGCTTGCCAGTATATATAAAAGTGAGTTTGTGAGATTTCATGGCATGCCAGTGTCCATAGTTTCTGATTGAGACCCTAGATTCATGATGTGATAAAAATATGTACTGCAAGTGCACAGTGTCTAATTGAAGAACTGGCAAGTACAGGTCGAACCCACAGAGACTAGATTAATTTTAATGTTACCTTAATATTTATTTTAGGTGAATTAGAAATAAAGATTGAGAATTAATTAACTAGAATGTGAAAACAATTAACGAGAATGCAATCTAGGAATCTGAATCCACTAAATAATAAACATAACATATAATTCAATCTCTTCTATTTTTATAACTCAAATTATGATTTTGATTTCTCTTCCCTTTAATTTAGTAATTTACAATTAACGTGGCCAATAATAGACTATGAAAATTTAAGGATTAACTATAATCCATCAAAACTTCTTTGAGCAAACATGGATTATGAAAAACTCATATCTTAACAATAATCTATCAAAACCTCTTAATTAATTTAAAATCACATAAGAACTATAAAACGAATGTATTTCAATAACGAAACATGAAGGCGAAATCAATTAAACATAAAAGCATAAATAATAGAAGAGATAAAAAATATTATTACGAATAATTATTTAATTTCATCTTCATCCTAGATTAAAGAAATTAACTAGACATGAAAATAAATAAATTAACTAAAATAAAGAAGAAGTAGAAGATTGAAAATAAATAAGAAAACTCCCTTTATTCACGATCCTCCAACAAGCGTACAAGAAACATAATTTAATTTTACTCCTACTCCTAACCTAAAGTAATACAATACTTAATTCCTTAATTCTCTCTAAAACAAGAGACCTATTTATAAGGAAAATAACTTTGAACCCTAATTTAGATTCATTGAACTTGGACATTTTGATTCCCTTTCCATGTAGGATTCAACTTCCTAGTAGCAATCAACTTCTCAAAAATATCTTCTAGATAGACTTTTTTTTTCTCTTGTTGGATTTGAATTGCACTAAGATTGTTCCACCTCTTTCCTTCTCCTTGTAGGATTCTTCTTGGACATTCCTTATATGAATAAGAGCATTAAATATTGCTTGATCACCAAGATTTTGACTTTATTGCAATAAATATTAAATCCTATAAAATAAAATAAAACATATTAATTTAATAAACTAATATAATTAAAAGGACAAAATTAGGGATAATTAAATGTACGAATTACGTTTCTATCAAATACCCCCATACCTAGCTTTTGCTCGTCCTCGAGTAAAATAAATAAAAAATAAAAATAAAATAAAAATTACAATACCCCATTTTCGTAGGAAACACGATTGCACTTAGCATGTGCAACAAGCCTTTAAACCCCAAGGTTACCCCAAGTGGACGAGTTGTGTCTCGTGAGGGTTTGCAGTGAATATACCCACAAAATTTAAAAATATTTTTGGGTTCAACAAATTATGAAATTGAAAGAAAACTTTTAAATATTTATGGGCATTATACATAAGCAAGATTAAATTCAAAATCACACTTTCACCTTATCAAAAATACACGATCTTCATTTTAGACACCATCCTTCATTAAATCAATTTCATGTTATGCATGCATGTGTATGTGATGTAACTCTTAGTAGGGATTTTTATCATGAAAATCAAGCAAACTCTTTTTTTCTTTGTCTTTCTTTTTTTCCTTCTTTTTTTTCCATTTTTTATTCTTGACCTGTGCAATGTCTCATTTTCTTAGGCTTTTCAGAGTTACCCATGTAGAGCGAGTGTTGGACCAATGACTCCCAAACCAGATGGCTTTAGGGCACTAGGTGTAGAGACACCCCTAAGGATTTACTAACTCGAGTAACAAAGGCCACAAAATTAGACTAGTCAAGCTGCTTTTATCCATCATACTTTTCAGCGTGAATATCGATGCTTCCCAAGGCTTGGATACCCAGTTATTTCGTTTAATGGACATTGAAGCAGTTATTTATTTCTTTTTCTTTTTTTCAACTTTTCTCAACTTCATTTTTTTCTTTTTTTTTCTTTCTTCTTTTTTTTTTTTTGAAATTACTCGAATCATGGTTTATACCCCATAACTAAGAATTAGTGCAAACGTGAAGTGCAAAAATTTTTGTTAAATCAATTTTAAATCCAGATGGTGTTTTGAACTAAGATTTCATATTTTATCAAAAATTCAAGAGTTCCAAATCTTTCAATCCTTCTCATGCGCTTTGCTCCATAAACACTTATTAGAATTAATTCAATTCATAAAAAGTCAAACAAATTTTTTTAATTTTTTAATTTTTTTGTGTTTTTTTTTCATAAAAAGAAAAAAAATCTAATACAAACAAACTCCCCCCATACCTAAATCATGCATTGTCCTCAATGTATGAAAATGAAGAAAAGAGAACAAAGATATGAAAGAATTGTACCTTGTATGCGGGGCATTTGTTCTGCAAGAAGATGTGGCGAGAAAGAAAACAAATGTACATATCTACAAATTTTATAAATCCTAAAAATTATGTGACTAAAAATGAATGTTACAAATGGATAAGTGAGTGTGAACTTTTCATTATTTTCAGGAGGTCTAGGAAATTGAAAATAGTCAGAATTTTTATCATAGTTATGCTTCAAGTTTACCTCAAGAAAACTTTCATTAACATGTTCAAATGATGGAAGAGTTGGTTCAAATACATGTTCTAGTTTAGTTGACTTATTTGTAGTGGATCTCAACAACTCATTGACCTTATCTAAATATTCAGATTCATTCCAATTTTGGTCAAGGTGATTTAAGAAAAAATCAATTGGATCTTTTTCAATCAAAAGTCTATTTTCAATTATTTCTTGGGTCATTGACAACTCTTGTATCATGTTTACTTTAATGGGTTGGTCCAAAAAATCACTAGGTGGTTTTTTAGGAATAAGTCTTTCAGAGTATGGAGCTTTAGGCTTATAAACTTTTTCAACCGACTCATCAAATGAAACATGATCAATTTTAAGCATAGACTCATAATTTGTAGACTCCTCAAATACGCTTGACTCAAATTGTGTAGAATTGAATATAAAATTTCTATTTTCCTCATCATTTCCACAACCATCAAGATTTTCAAAATTAACCTCAGAGTTACTAGAAAATTCACCCACCTCTTGTTCATTTATTATGGTGGCTAATCGACTCATTTGGATCTCTAAGCGAGAAACGGATTTTATTAAAGTTTCCATACTCTTCTCTAAGGTGATAAATCTCCTCTCACTTTCATTAGAAAAACCTGGTGGATATTGAGGTGCTGGATTTGAATTTTGGTACGGACCAGGATTTGACTTTTGGTAAGGTTGAAAAGATTGATTTACAGACTGATTGACCTGATTTAAAGAATTATTTGGGTAGGGTCCTTGGTTCCATACAAAATTAGGATGATTCCTCCAACCAGGATTATAAGTGGGTGCAAATGGGTCATTCCTAGGTCGTTGCAACATTGCATTGACTTGTTCATATTCTTCAAATTGGGGCACGACTCTAGGACATTCCTCAATCACATGGCTTGGTGAATTACACTTTAGACACAAAGGTGTTGGTGTTGAGACTTGGTTCACGTGTGATTGTCCCCTAGTTTCTAAATCTTCAAGTCTTTTAAGTACACCAGCCAACTTAACTTTTGTAGCAATTGAATTGTCAATTGTATGAACACCCCTAGATGAACTAGGTTTATCTGTCTCTCGGGTGGTTTCCCATTGCATGGTTTTTTCTGCTAAGTTTTCTAAAAACTCCCAAGCCTTCTCCTCATCATTATTCAGAAAATCCCCTTGACACATTGACTCTAACATTGTTTTAGTGGGATAGTCTAAACCTTCGTAGGCAATTTGACACAATCTCCATTTTTCAATTCCGTGGTGTGGGCACTGGGATAACAAATTTTTAAATCTATCAAAATATTTTCAGAAGGACTCTTTTTCAAGTTGGCAAAATTGATGAATTGCAGTCCTAATTTTAGCAGTTTTATGATTTGGAAAATATTTTTTTAGAAATGTAACGACAAATCCCTCCCAGGTTGATATGGAATTATTTGGTAAGCTATATAATCACTTTTTAGCATTATCTTTTAAAGCAAATGTTATAAATCTTAGCCTAATTGAGTCATCAGACAATTGTTGGATTTTTATTAAGGCACAAACTTCCTCAAATTCCTGAATAAATAAATATGCATCTTCTATCCCCGTAAACCTAGGTAACATATTTATAAAATGTGGCTTAAGTTCAAAATTATTACCAGTTATCGGTGGTAGACTAATACATGAAGGTTGGACAGAGCGGGAAGGATAACATCGATCCCTTAAAGAAACAGTTTGGGCGCCCTCCATTTTTGTTAAAGTGAGATCTTTTAAAGTGAAATCCGAAAAATCAAGTTTTCTCACTAATCGGGATGTTTCGTCCCTTATCCACACTTTTTGCATACACTAAATAACAAATAATCAGATAAGCACAAAAAAAAGAAAATAAATAAATAAAATTAAAATTTTAAAAAAAAAAAAATTTACTTCTAAGGTTAACCTAAATAAAATCTAGACAGCTCCTAACTGTTCCAAGTTACACTGCAAGGTCCACCAAATTCGAAATTAATCACACCACTAGCCAGGTAAGTGTAAGAAAGGTGGGAGTCTCTCCGTAGAAACGGTGACTAATTGAATAACCACACAATCTTTAGGCGTATACCTTTTGAACCACTTGCCTAGACACCAGTAGTTTGATTAATTTAAAATTCAGACTCCTCTTGGAGTTTCTTGTCCTAATTGAGCTCGAGAGTCCTAGGGGTCAACGTCTACTTGATTTTATTAGGTCATGGTCATGCACAATGTAAATTGGGTTGTTTGTGGGCCAAGGAAGGGTGATGAAATCCCCACCTTATCTTGTTACAGGTTGTGCCCTTAATGTTAGATTAAAGATGAAAATGCACAAATAAAAAAAAAACTATAAACAAATAAAATGTCCTAAAACTATGTGAATAACGAAAGAAGGAGAAATTTTGACGTACCTCAATCCTCCAGCAATCACCACAGTTTATATTTGACAAAAAATAAAAAATAAAAATAAAACCTAACAGGATGTGCTCTACGTGAGTGAATGCATGAATGCGACAAAAAAAAATATATATAAAAACTAAACTACTATTTATTTATTTTTTAAAAAAAAATATGGAGATACGAAGTACCGAAGAAAGCACAACAACAAAATCTTTATCTTTTCGCTTCTTCGATTCGCTTCAATAATCCTTAAAAAAATGACTTAAAACTAATTCGAATAAATAAAAATTAAAGAATAAATAAAAATTAATTCTAGTCCCCGGAAACGGCGCCAAAAACTTGATGTGATAAAAATATGTACTGCAAGTGCACAGTGTCTAATTGAAGAACTGACAAGTACAGGTCGAACCCACAGAGACTAGATTAATTTTAATGTTTCCTTAATATTTATTTTAGGCGAATTAGAAATAAAGATTGAGAATTAATTAACTAGAATATGAAAACAATTAACGAGAATGCAATCTAAGAATCTGAATCCACTAAATAATAAACATAACATATAATTCAATCTCTTCTATTTTTATAACTCAAATTATGATTTTGATTTCTCTTCCCTTTAATTTAGTAATTTACAATTAACGTGGGCAAGCATAGACTATGAAAATTTAAGGATTAACTATAACCCATCAAAACTTCTTTGAGCAAGCATGGATTATGAAAAACTCATATCTTAACAATAATCTATCAAAACCTCTTAATTAATTTAAAATCACATAAGAACTATAAAACGAATGTATTTCAATAACGAAACATGAAGGCGAAATCAATTAAACATAAAAGCATAAATAATAGAAGAGATAAAAAATATTATTACGAATAATTATTTAATTTCATCTTCATCCTAGATTAAAGAAATTAACTAGACATGAAAATAAATAAATTAACTAAAATAAAGAAGAAGTAGAAGATTGAAAATAAATAAGAAAACTCCCTTTATTCACGATCCTCCAACAAGCGTACAAGAAACATAATTTAATTTTACTCCTACTCCTAACCTAAAGTAATACAATACTTAATTCCTTAATTCTCTCTAAAACAAGAGACCTATTTATAAGGAAAATAACTTTGAACCCTAATTTAGATTCATTGAACTTGGACACTTTGATTCCCTTTCCATGTAGGATTCAACTTCCTAGTAGCAATCAACTTCTCAAAAACATCTTCTAGATAGACTTTTCTTTCTCTTGTTGGATTTGAATTGCACTAAGATTGTTTCACCTCTTTCCTTCTCCTTGTAGGATTCTTCTTGGACATTCCTTATATGAATAAGAGCATTAAATATTGCTTGATCACCAAGATTTTGACTTTATTGCAATAAATATCAAATCCTACAAAATAAAATAAAACATATTAATTTAATAAACTAATATAATTAAAAGGACAAAATTAGGGATAATTAAATGTATGAATTACGTTTCTATCAATTCACTTCACAATTTTGGATTAGCTTACAAAAAGCTATGGTCACTGAACTACGATTCAATTCTGCATATCATCCCCAAATGGACGAACAATCAGAAAGGACAATTCAAATTCTAGAAGATCCATTGAGACTTTGTGTACTAGACTTTAAAGGAAGTTGGAAAAAATACTTACATTTGGTTGAATTCTCCTACAACAACAGTTATCAAGCAAGTATAGGCATGACCCGTTCAAGGCTTTGTATGGACAAAAGTGCCACTTTCTAGTCTGCTGGAGTGAGGTAGGAGAAGCAAAATTATTGGGACCCAAGTTTGTGCGCATGACAACATAAAATATCTAAATGATTCGAAAATAATTACAAGCAGCTCAGGAACGACAAAAGAGTTATGTTGATCATTACCAAAGGGATGAGAAATTCAATGTTGGAGATCATGTATTTTTACGTGTTTCTCCATGGAAAGGAGTTACGAGATTTAAAAAAAGAGAAAAGCTCAACCCTCTATTTATTGGCCTATTTGAAATTCTTGACCGAGTAGGAACTATGGCTTATAAACTTGCCTTACAACCAAACATGTCTTGCATTCATAACGTTTTTCACATATCCATGTTACATAAGTATGTAAAGGATCCTAATCACATCATTGATTTGGAGCCAAATTTAATAGCAGAGGATTTAATGTATGAAGAATTACATGTCAAGATCTTAGATAAAAAGGAACAAATTCTACGCTCAAAGATTACACCTCAAATCAAAGTTTTGTAGAGAAACTAAGATATAGAGGAAATGACTTGGGAGCTAGAATCTGAAATGAAAGCTAAATATCCTTACCTCTTCGAAATGCAAGTCGAAATGCCAGGTACGTCAATTTTGAGGATGAAATTTCATAAGAAGGGGAGGTTGTAAGACCCCGAATTTTATGAAATAAAAGTATTCAATTTTTTTATAATTGTTATTCTATTCAGTAAATGGTTAAATTGATAAAAGGTTAAAGTTAAAGGTGATATGTGTAAATTATAAAAGTATGTTAGGGAATATTCGTTCTGTCGGAGAATATTCGTTTTGTCGGGAATATTAGGTAAAAGTGCAACGGCGCCGAAATAACCAATCATTGGTAGGGCACACAATAAAATAGTCAGATGCAAAAAACAACATAAATAACCTTTTTAATAAAAAAAATGTATAATCAACGATACTATCATTTTTACTGTTTTAATACTCGGTGATAAAAGTATAGTAGCATGCAGTATTCTACAATAGTAGCATGCAGTATTCTACAGTGACACGACATTCTACAGTATCACACGGTATTGCACAATACTTCATATTATTGATTCAATAATTGTTATAGTAACAACTGCATAATATTTCATATTATTGAACTCAATAATTGCCACAGTAGCAAATGCACAATATTTCATAATATTATAATTGACACAACACAGTACTCATTTTATCTAATATGATATTATTAAGCTAATAAACATTATTGATAATGTTTATAAAGTTCTGTCAAGGAAATGGGTTATTTAATTGCACATCGTTTATACGGAAGGCCCCCTCTTTCCTTGGAACGATCTGGTTATCAATATTGTAAGTCTATAATACTTATACTCAAAAGAAATTAGTGAGTACTAGTCCACCGTAGCTAGCACATGGATTTAGGGATGTCATAATAACTGACATCGTAGCAAAGGTAGTAAAGGATAATTACATAAATGGAAGTCACATGTGTTAAATAGTTAGGTCGACTCATTATTTGAAGAATAGTAATATCCATGATATAAATACATTAAGTCAAATAATGTAGAAGACGGATAATATAATTAAAATGGAATAATCTTTTTGATAATGGATTTATCTTTTTGAGCAGTAGCATGGGGAGTCTTTGTACGAAGCTTGGGAGAGGTACAAGGAACTACTTAGGAAGTGCCCACATCATGGACTACACAAATGGTTGTAGATGAACACTTTTTACAATGGGTTGAATGGTAATCTTCGGACTAGTATTGATGCAGCTTCTGGGGGAGCTTTTATGGCTAAGAGTTATGAGAAAGCATACGATCTGATAGAGACGATGGCGGCTAACAATTACCAGTGGCCTACAGTGAGAATGACACTGCCTAAGGTAGATGGGGTAACAACATTAGTGACATAGATTTCAGCTTTATCAAAGAATATGGATGCTCTTATAGGTGTATAGACTCAGCAGGTTGCTTTTGTTTATGAGTTGTGTGCGGGGGGAACATCCTATAGAACAGTGTGTCATTAACCTAGCAACGGTATAATTTGTTAGCAGCTATAATAGAATTTTGCAAAATCCGTATCAGAATGCCTACAATCTAAGGAATAGGAATCATCCTAATTTTTTATGGAGTAGTAATCAAAATTAGCAGGCTCCACGACCATCTTATCCCCCTGAATTTCAAAATCAACATCAACAAGTAGCTCCGCATCAAGAAAAAAGTTAGATTTAGAAGAGCTATTGTTAAAGTACATATCGAATAACGAGGCAACAATGAAAACACAAGCAGTGGCAATCAAAAACTTAAAAAATCAGATGGGATAGCTTACGTTAGCATTGAATAACAGGCCTCATGGGACTTTACCTAATGACACTAAGAAGAATCCGAAGGGGAATCATGAATAGTGTCAAGCAATCACTTTGAGAAGTGGAAAACATCTTGAGGGACAGAATGCAGAAAATTCAGCAAGGAAAGATGCTAACAAGGTGAAGACAAATTGGTTAAAGAGAGATAGGGTGAGGACAAGCAAGTGGACAAGAGTCAGACATATGTTGAACCCATTGTTTATCCTTCACCACCATTTTAGCAGAGTTCAGAAACATAAATTAGACAAGCAATTCTCAAAAATTTTGGAAGTCTTCAAGAAATTACAGATCAACATTCCTTTTGTAGAAACTCTAGAACAAGTGTCGACCTATGCCAAATTTATGAAGGGTATTCTGTCGAGGAAGAAGAAATTAGAGGACTACGAGACTGTGGCATTAACAGAGGAATGCAGTACAGTATTACATAGAAAGTTACCTTTGAAGTTGAAGGATTAAGGGAGTTTTACCATTCCTTTCACAATCGGGAACATGGCCTTCAACAAGTGTTTGTGTGATTTGGGGGCGAGTATGAACCTCATGCCTTTGTCTGTATATACTCAATTGGGTTTTCCAGCTCCGAAGCCTACAAACATATCACTACAGTTATCAGACAGATCAATGACTTATCCGAGAGGAATTGTTAAAGACATTTTAGTTAAAGTGGATAAGTTCATATTTCTGGTAGATTTTATTATTTTGGATTATGAAGAGGACAAGAATATCCCAATCATCTTAGGGAGGCCATTCTTGGCTACAGGTAGGACTCTCATTAACTTTCAAAAAGGGGAGTTAACAATGAGGGTACACGACCAATAAGTAAAATTTAATGTGTTCAAAGACATGAGGTTCCCTACAAATGAGAAAGAATGTTTTCGAATGGCTGTGATCGACAAGATGTAAAATAAAGACTTAGTTAGAGGTTTGGTCAGAGATTCATTAGAAAATACTTTACTGGGAGATGATGATTTGGATGATCCAGAATTCATGGACTACTTGCACATGTTGGACTCTTTGCCTAGAGTTAGCAGGTTCAAGGTACCATTCGAGCCTTTACATACAGAAGAGAAAGCATCAGCACAAATGAAACCTTCACTTGAAGATCCACCCACTCTTGAGCTTAAGCCTCTTCTTAAACACCTCAGGTATGTATTTTTGGGTAATTCAAATACTTTACCTGTTATTATTGCATCTACGCTTAATGAAATACAGGAAAGTACGTTGCTGAGGATACTTAGAGAATACAAGTCTGTAATAGGATGGACAATCGCCGACATCAAGGGAATAAGCCCTTCTTTTTTGCATGCACAAGATTCTCTTGGAAGAGAACTTAAAGCCAACAGTGGAATAGCAGAGAAGATTAAATCCAATCATGAAAGAAGTGGTGAAGAAAGAAATATTAAAGTGGTTGGATGCTGGAATAATCTACCCGATTTCATACATTACATAGGTAAGTCCAGTTTAATGTGTTCCAAAAAAAGGTGGAATGACGGTTGTAACGAACGATGATAATGAAATAATTCCAACGAGGACATTGACTAGATGGAGGGTTTGCATGGATTACAGGAAGCTTAATAAGGCAACCCAAAAGGACCACTTTCCTCTACCCTTTATTGATCAAATGTTGGACTGTTTGGCTGGGCATGAATATTATTTCTTACTGGACGAATATTCGGGGTACAACCAGATAGTCATAGCTCCTGAGGATCAAGAAATGATCACCTTCACGTACCCATACAGCACCTTTTCATTCAAGAGGATGTCCTTTGGGTTGTGTAATTCACCGACGACTTTCCAAAAATGTATGTTGGCCATCTTTTCAGACATGGTGGAGAGGAATGTTGAAGTTTTCATGGACGAATTCTTAGTCTATGGGAACACTTTTGATATCTGTTTAGAAAATCTGGTCATGGTTTTAAAATGCTGTGTGGAAACAAACTTGGTGCTGAATTGGGAGAAGTGTCACTTTATAGTTGAAGAAGGAATTATTCTTGGGCACAAAGTCTTTCCGAATGGGTTGGAAGTTGATCGAGAAAAGTTAGATACAATATAGAATCTTCCACCACCGACTATAGTTAAGGGAATCCACAGTTTTCTTGGGCACGTCGGATTCTACCTGCAGGTTCATCAAGGATTTCTCTAAGATTGCAAAACCACTAGGCAGTCTATCAGAGAAATATACAGTTTTTAGCTTTGACGAAGAATGTATGATAGATTTTGAGTAGTTAAAAAACAAATTGACTACAACTCCCGTAATCGTGGCACCGGATTGGGCGATCCCGTTTGAATTGATGAGTGATGCTAGCGATTAGGCAGTAGGGGTTGTTTTAGGTCAACTCCGAGAGAAGATATTCCATGCCATATACTATGCAATTAAAACCCTAACGGATGCTCAATTGAACTATACAACCACCGAGAAGGAGTTACTTATAGTCGTGTATGCCTTTGATAAATTCAGAGCTTATTTGATAGGAACAAAGGTTGTGGTTTACACGGATCACTTGGCGATTCGTTATCTGATCTCAAAGAAGGATGCTAAGCCTAGGCTCATTAGATGGATTCTACTCTTTCAAGAATTTAATTTGTAAATAAAGGATAGGAAAGGGGAAAGAAAATCAAGTGGCAGGTCATCTTTCAAAACTAGAAAATCTGGATAAGGACAAGGCAGACAAGTGTTTGATCAACGAGTCGTTTCTGGATGAACAACTATTTGGAGTAAACACTGAATTTCCATGGTATGTGGATTTTGCTAATTACTTGGTGAGCAAGGTCCTTCCCCCTGATTTGACACATCAGTAGAAAAAGAAGTTCCT
The DNA here is from genome assembly GCA_020205505.1 of Panax japonicus. NCBI lineage: Eukaryota > Viridiplantae > Streptophyta > Magnoliopsida > Apiales > Araliaceae > Panax > Panax japonicus. The sequence goes on from CM035114.1 coordinate 20,481,985, forward strand.
ACATGATGTCAAGTGGTATATGTGGGATGAGACCAATCTCTTCAGATAATGTGCAGATAAAATGATCCGCAGATGTGTTCCTTATAGCGAAGTGAAGAATATCTTGCACTAATGTCACTCATCTGCGTACGGGGAACACTATGGAAGTGAGCGGACATCGGTTAAGATTCTTCGGGCAGGATTCTATTGTCCTACTATGTTCAAGGATACCCACCAGTTCGTGAAAAGCTGTGATAGATGCCAAAGGATGCAAAATATTTTAAAAAGGAATGAGATGCCGCTCAATACAATCATGGAGTTGAGGTTTTTGATGGATGGGGGATGGACTTCATGGGACCTTTTCTGCCTTCATACAATAATCTTTACATTCTGCTAGGTGTGGATTATGTATCAAAGTGGGTTGAAGCTGTAGCACTCCCTACGAATGATGGCAAGGTAGTTCTAAAATTTCTATAGAAGAATATTTTTACAAGGTTTGACACGCCGAGAGCAATCATAAGTGACGAGGGAAGTCACTTATGCAATAGATCCTTTTTCAACTCTCTTGGCGAAGTATGGGGTCAATCACAGGGTTTCAACAGCTTATCATCCCAAAACGAGTGGCCAAGTTGAGGTTTCCAACCGAGAAGTGAATAAATTTTAGAGAAGGTGGTGAATTCGAATAGAAAGGACTGGTCTCTAAAGTTAGATGACGTGTTATGGGCCTATCGGACAGCATACAAGACACCAATTGGGATGTCTCCATATCAATTAGTCTACGAGAAAGCGTGTCACCTCCCAATAGAATTACAACATAAAGCATACTGTGATATTCAAAAACTCAACTTTGATCAAATAGTTACAGGTGAGAAGAGATTACTCCAATTAAATGAACTCGATGAATTTTGACTGCAAGCTTACGAGAACTCAAAAATTTATAAGCAAAAAGTCAAGAATTGGCACGATCAAAAGATTTTACAGAGAAAGTCTGAACCAAGACAATCTGTGTTACTGTTTAACTCAAGACTGAGATTGTTTCCTGGAAAGCTCAAATCCCGATGGTCGAGACCATTTACGATCAAGATTGTTTTCCCACATGGCGCCATTGAACTGTACATTAGAAATCCTCTTGAAACATTCAAAGTCAACGGGCAGCGGTTAAAGCATTACTGGGTGGCGACATTGACAATAAAGCCACTAAAATCACACTTGTTGATGCCCCATGAACATGTAGCAGTCAAGCTAAAAGACTCAAAAACAAGCGCTAATTGGGAGGCAACCTAATTTTCGAATCAATTACAGTATTTTTGTTTCATCTTATTCAATTTGTAGTTTAGTTCATAATTCTAGTATCACTTACTTTAATTTTGTACAATTCATAGGTAGTTAGTTATTGATTTTTAGTTATGTTCATCAGTCGTGCTTAAATTCCATGACATTATCTCATATTTATAGTTTTAATGTATTTTATGTACTTAAAATGCCATTGGACATGCGAACGGGGAGAAAAAGCTCAAAAATCAAAGTTTGGCAGAACCAAGACCCCCGCCCCTGCGGGCATATCCACAGCCTGGCACACCCGCCCCGGCGGGTCTTTATAGGCATATTACCCCACGCCCCAGCAGGGGTATGGGAAGCTGGAAATTTTTTTTTCTACAGAAAACCGAATTCACTTCTCCACTTCTTTTTTCCCAAAATCGAATCCATCACTCCATTAACCAACGAACTTGCCCTACACATCTCCATTAGCCACAAATTAATACAATAATTCCCATATCTATAAATCAAACCCTAATTTCTCCATCTCATACCATATCCCCGTGAATTTCCCTAAATTTCACCAACAAAAACTTAGGGTTTTATACAATTTTGGACTGCTGTAAGAAAGAAAGGGGGAATTCAACAAATTTCTCAATTATTCATTGCACAATCATCATCAATTGGAGAATTCAGTTTGGTTTGGGGGAGAAGACACATAATTCAAAAGAATGGCACCTAAAACTCCATCAAAGCGCTAAAGGGGCGAGGGTTCAGGTTCTTCACCACCAATCCAAGCCTTTGACAGAAGAAAGTTTGTTAGTTCAAACGCTGCAGATAAGTATGACTACTTAGTGCCCAAAGAACTAACACCTGAGTGGGGCTTGGTGCCAGATTCCTTCGATGGGCAGATGCGTAGATAGATATATGAGCAAGGCAGGGAAATGCTCACAGATGATCCAGACCCGACGATAGTGAATGTGGTGAAGGAATTCTATGTGAATGTTGAGGACAGGATGCTATATATGGCATTTATGAAGGGTAAGTAGGTTCCCTTCAGTGTAGAGGCACTCAATGAATACTACAGTCTACGAGCCCCTACCGTATGCCATTATGTTCAGCTCAGAGATAACAACCCTAACTATGACCAGATCCTGATAGAAATTACAAAACCGGGCACAGTTTGGGCTAAAGGAAGAAAAGGTAGCCCGATTTTCATGAGTAAAGACCTCAGTTTGTATGGAAAGATATGGTATTCGTTTCTATGGGAAAAGTTGTTTCCTTCAACGCATACCAGCGAGGTGACTAGGGACAAAGTGCTGCTACTGTATGTGATAGTGAAAGACTTCGACATCAACATTGGCTCGATCATCAGTTTCTCTATCTGACGATGTATGTGCGGGACATTCTCAAGTGGACTGCCACACCCATCCCTCATATGTGGGTTGTGAAGGCAGTCTGGTGTGCGATGGTTAGGTGATGAGCCTGTGCAGCTGCCCCTTCAGCTACTAGACCCCAGGATGATAGCTAGATACTCTATCTGGGATGGAGGAGAGTCGCATCCAGAGGTGTCAGGTTTGTATTTCTAGACACTCCTAAGGAGGAGGAGGCCGAGGACACTTCACAGGATGAGGAGTTTTGGGCTGATGAGGTAACGGGGGAAGAGGAAGTTACGGGGAGCAGTCAATCTGCAAAGTATATGTTCAGTTCCCAGTTTCGCAGTCTTCAGCGTCATATGGATGATAGAGACAAAGCAGCTGATAGAAAGATGCCACGACTGGCAGCCAGGCAGGACCATATGTTCAATGCAATGAATAACTCGTTTGCATCTTTGAATACGACATTACAAAGTCTAAATCTTGTCGTGGCTGATCAGTTCCTGTTCCAACAGCCTGAGCCCATGCCACAGTATCTTCCATCAAATTCAAATATTGAGGAACGTAAAGTTTATGTTCAAAGGCCACCACCACCACCACCATCACCATCACCTCGTGCTTAGCAAGATACATGGAAGTCCTCTGTTCTTTTATTGAATATTCTTACAATGAGGACATTGTAACTTCTAAGTTTGGGGTAGTTAGTTTTTGTTTTATGTTCAATGTTTTAGTTTTTGTTTATGTCAATATGTTTAATTTGCATATGTTAGTTTAGTTTTCTTTCATGTTTAGTTTGTTTTCATGTCAATTATGTTTGCATTCATGTAGATGTAGTTGCATAGTAGTTTAATTTATTAGTTAGTATTGTAAGTCGTTTATGTTTCTGTCCTTTTATATTTAAAAAATGTAAAAATTGAAAATTTTCAAAAAGAGTAGTTAGGTTATTGTGTTTATATTGCATTTAGTTCACACTTGCATGTTTCCACTTGTTAGATAGTTACAGTCTATTTTGGCCAACGATGAGATTGGAATTGTGTAGAAAAGTATGGTATTGATTATTAAAGCTTTGTTGTGAATTCTTATTATGATTTAGATCTTATTCTGTTTGAAACTGATATAATCAGGTTAGCACCTTAAAAATAGCTATGTTGACTGTTTGAGTTTAAATTGACACATAAAAGAATTCTTAAGGATAGTTCTAATGTGAATGAAAGAAAGACTTCATTATGTAGTGATGGCTAAATTTGGGATATATAAGCTATATATAAAAAAAGAAGAAATAAGAGAAGTAAAAAAGAAGAAAAAAAAGTATGAATAAATACCGTGTTTAGTCTAGTTCTGTGGCCTTTGTTACTTGAGTAAGTACGCCCGAGGGGATGTCTTTACTCCTAGCGCCCTAAAGCCTTACGACTTGGGAGTCGTTGGTTGAAAGCTCGCTAATGGGTAGCATTGAAAAGCCTAAGAGGACTAGACATTGCACATCCTTGAGGAAAAAAAGTGAAAATGGGAAAAAGAGCAAAAAGCCCCCGTAAGTGAAAAATAAAGCATAAGTATCCCATTTTGACCTTTAGAGTTGGTAATTATTTGATTTTAGTCGGATCTAAACTATTTTTGGATTTTTTGAGTTTACACTGTTTGAGTCCTTCAAAAGACCTATTATGTGTTATATTTGACTTTATATCAGTTACCATGGTTGTTGAGCACACACACACTATATCAGTTAGAACAGTTTAAGATTTGATGATTGACTAGGAAGTTATTGATTTGTCTTGATATGACATACTATCGTGTTTACTTGATTTCTCTGAGGCCGTGTGATTAGATTGTGTTCTGTCTTACTGCTGGATTCCTAGGCATATAATTAGCTGCATTTCATTGCATTGCATATTGTCATTGTGCTCGAGGACTAGCATAGTTTAAGTTTGGGGGAGTTTGATGAGTTGGTTTTATACCTACGAATCGGTTCATATTTAAACTTAAAATAGTGTTGATCATGTCTATTTCTGTACAGTTTTACTTATTTTTGTGTTTGTTTGTATTTGGGTTGCATTGTGAGTCATTGGTGGTGTAATGGTGGCGTTGTGGCGAGAAAGCGGCATAAAAAGAGCACAAATCAGCATCTACAGAAAGCTTGACCCTCGCCGGGGCGGCCCCTAATACAAAGAAAACCCCCGCCCCAGCGGGGGTGTACGTGGCAAAGAAGACGTTAAGATCCCCAGTCAGGGCAGGCATCAACAAACATAAAACCCCCACCGGGGCGGGGGGTACGGAGAAAGAGAGAGACTTTTGATTTGATTTGAATTCTGCAACTACGTGGATTAGAGAACTTTGGCATGTATAGGGACTATTTTGGGCATCTTTTATCAGATATTACACGACTTATTCCTATTAAAACAGAGACTTCAATAATCAATCAATCAATTAACAACTTGGAGCCCTAATTTTTAGAGAAGATTTGGAGGAGCAGAGCAAGAGTCAAGATCACAAATATTTCAGATTGGAGTGAGGATAAAGGTGGTGTATTACTGTTATTAGTCTTTCAGTTCAAAATTTGTAATTGAGATGATGAATTCTTTACTTTATTAAGTTTTTAATTTATCTATGATGGACTAAATTCTTAATTAGGCTTGCAATGGATCTTTCGTACTGAACGATGATTGTCATGCTTTGATTTCAGTTTAATAATACTATCTATTCAGTTCATCTATTGTGATTTATACTTAATTTATGAATTTCTTGATCACCAATTTTATGTGGATTTGTATGGACTCGAGAGATGATGTATGAATCCAGACCTAATCACAATAGCATGGGTTCTTGAAATATGCGATTTGATGGATTTCTTGATGTATGTTTAGGATAGAGATATACCTAACATCGCATGTAATCGCGTAAAGAACTTGAGATTTAAACCTTATTGGATTTTAATTTACATATAGATATAGTGAATGAGTTAATTAGGGTATTTGACTTAATTCTATCAAATTGTGGATTTAAGTTAATACGATGTAAGTGCTTCGAGAGATGGCTAATTCTACTTGAGTGTTCTTGATTAATGAACTGAAATAGTAAATTAAACTGGAAAATGTGTGATAATCAGAGTGAAACTTAAAGTGAAATTATAAGCCTAATTCTCCATTATCTAATTGAAATTACGGTTAATAATTTGTGTTGATTTACTTTGATTTTTAGTTTATTAGTTTTTATTAATTATAAGCATTAATTCGTTTAGTTTAATAAAATTGAAATAATATAAAATTGATAATTGTTAGATTTAATTTCATACTAGTCTCTGTGGGAACGATACTCTATTCATCATTATATTACTTTTTGATCACGTACACTTGTGTGTAGAGCGTATTTAGAATTTTCCCAACAGGGTAGAACTGAAAAGCCTAAGAGGACTAGACATTACACAACCATGAGTAAAATAAAAAGTGAAAAATAGGGGGGAAAATAAGAGCAAAAAGCCCTAGTATGTGAATAATAAAGCATAAGTATCCCATTTTGACCTTTAGATTTCGTAAATATTTGATTTTAGTCGGATCTTGCTTGTTTTTTGATTTCTTGAGTTTACATTGTATGATTACTTTAAAGAGGTTTATTATGTGTTGTATTTAACTTTATATCAGTTAGCATGATTGTTGAGCACACACGCATTATATCAGTTATAACAGTCTAAGATTTGTTGATTATTTGAGAAGTTATTGATTTGCCTTGATATGATGTATTATCGTGTTTATTGTGATTTCTTTGAGGCCGTGCTAGGGATAATACACTTTTTAGTCACTGTACTAGGGTCTGATTTTCATTGTGGTTACCGAAACTTGTTTTGTTACAATCGAATAACTGTACTCTTAAAAATTATAAAATGGTCATTACTTAAGATTTTCGTCCAAAAAAATGAACGAAATGCTGACTGTGCAAATTGGCCCTTTTTTTTGCTTACGTGGAGCACAATTTTGCCATATCACTTCTCTTCTCTTTTATCTTTAAACAAAGTGGAGTAGTAAAATTTATTATCTTTAAATAATAATAATAATAATAATAGTAATAATAATAATTTTGAAATAATAATAATAAAAATATTAATAGTAATAAAAATTTCAAATAATAATAATTTCAAAATAATAATAATAACAATAATAGTAATAATAATTTTTAAAAATTTAAAAAAAGATTATATAAATTATAAAAATATTTTTATATGAAGCTGATGTGTATTTAAAAAAATAATATTTTTATTATTTTATTAATTTAAATTATTTTGACAAAGATAAATTTGAAAAATCATTTTTATTCTCTATTGAAATAAAAAAAAATTCATACAAAACTGTAGGAACATACCCCCAATTTGAAGTCACTCAGCAAAATAGTCGGTAAACACCATGATTTCCGACCATAAGTGATAGACTCCACGGCACGCTCGCGTGAGGTGGTCGCCGCCCCGATCGTTTCTAGCACAGTTGTTGGGTGAATTGCTTGCAACACCTTAACCCCTCGCCTATATGTAGACGGTAATCTTGGTACAATTGCTCGCATTTGGAATTATGCGTTGAATGGACACCAACGACACCTTGACCCCTCGCTTATATTGAAGCGGTAATCTTGGTACAATCGACGATTGATGCGGTAGAAGACGCCACACACAACTATGAATTGTTGTATGATAAGTCAAATTGAATCTCAAAGAAATAACTAAGAAAAATACTTAGGAATTCTTCAAAGAACCAAAAGAAGAGAATAACCTCACAAATATATTGAATAATGAATAATGTTTAATGTATTTGATTACATCAACTTGACCCTCTATTTATACTACTCAAAACAATCCAAATCCTAATAGGAATTTATAAACTATAACCCTAATTTCTATAAGGAAATAAAAATCAATTTGGAAAAGAAATCTAATTAAAACAATCTAAATCCTAATAGGAATTTATAAACTATAACCCTAATTTCTATAAGGAAATAAAAATCAATTTGGAAAAGAAATCTAATTAAAAGAAATCCTAATTGTAATAGGATTATAAAAATCTAAAAATCCTCCCAATGTTGTGTAAACGAAATTTTTGGCCCACATGCTAATATGATATCGTTCTCAATTGTGAGATTGGACTTTAATTTGGGCTTGTATTAAATTGACCCAAATTTATGTCTCATGCCCATTAGCCTCCTCTTTGGATTTTCTTCAGCCCAATTATTTGAAATAAATTGACGAAAAATTCTGACCCGGTCAATCTGTCATCATTCCCCTCCTCTTCAAAAGGATTTGTCCTCAAATCTGACATCCGCTCCCCTTGAAAAGGATTTGTCCACAAATTTGATCCTACATCAAACAATCAAAGTTAGAATCACCGAACAAAACATAACCACAAGTCTCACCTGATAATTTAAATGAATGAGCAATATCAGCAACGCAATCAAGAAATTGAAAAGTTCCAACTCCTCCTGGATCAAATATTAAAATGAAAAACTCTTCATGTGATAGATTCTCCCAACGACGAATTCCCGGATCAAACAGAAATCTTATGATATCGATCATTTTCAAACATAACCACGCCAATGATCCTGGGTCAAATATCAACTTTTGAAATTCATGAGGTCGCATAATCCCATACACCTAAATCACTGGATTAAACACAAAATAAAACAAATCAATAAGTTTCTTTTGTCTAATCATGAAGAAATTAAATAAACCAAAATCATATGCATAGTTTACTAAAATAATATTCCAACACTTCCCTGTAGATGTCTTATGCATTGAATGGAATGAACTGCACGATCCATGCTTCCCTCGATGAATATGATCCTATCACGAATCTGCAAAACACAACCAACCTCCCTCTTTCCATTGACATTAACACAATAAAGAACAAATAATATTATCAACGGAGTAAAAAGGTCATAATCATAAGTTGGAAATTCAATAGCATATCGACCATGATCACAAACAAACTCAACAAATGCTAAAGAATTTTTAAAAGTAGTGACAAAAATTAGAATATCATCAAAATAGAGAATAACAAATTTTTCCATGAAAGAATGCAAAATATAATTCAACAATTCCATGGAAGTATGCAATGTCTTAGCTAATCTAAGTGAACTAACTAAACATGCAAATAACTCATCTCTCAAACCATCTTGATGATAAACACTTCTTGAATCAAAACCATATGATAGCAAATCATGCAATGAAGATTGCTCTAACGAAATAACATGATTACTACCATTGTCAACTAACGACAATTCATGTAAAGATTGACTAGCATGAAACCCTAAGTCAATATTTGGATAAGAAAATCTAGAATTATTTTCATGCAAATAAGCACATTGAAAACGAGAATATATATCATGGTCATAAACTAACTCAACATAAATCAAATATCCTCCATAGTTTATGACAAAAATGATTCTACCATCAAAATAGCTAACAACAAATTTTCCAACGGAAGCATGCAAAACATGTTTTAAATAACTCATGAAAACACTAGATGCATCAGTTAATCTAACAGAAATAACTAACCACCTATATAACTCACATGCTAAAACAATTTTCCATTTATCACAATCTCTCGTGCTAAATTGATTAGGCATTGTCATCACATGATCATTATCACATGTAGATAAAACACAAGTACTATGCAATTTATCAAGCATATTATCCAAACAAGAAAAAGAATAACGATACTTGTTTACCGATTCAAAATCGACGAAAAAACTCGTTGGCTCATCCTCCCTAGATATTATGATCTCATAATCGACACATGAACTCGTGTCTTCTCTCACGATACCCACTTTCACCAACTCTCCAACTCGCCTTGGTAACTCCGCCGTCTCTTCGTGAATAATATCAGCTGATCGGTACGGAATGATAGTACGGGGTATTTCATCAACAACCTGTACAAGAGACAAATCAAAACTAGACAAAGAAGAATCATTAGTGTTAGTATTCAAAAGCGCCGTCTTGTACGAATGTACAGTCATTGGCTTTTCAAAATATAACTCACTTTTCAACTCACTCTCTTTTTCATAGTCACATATTTCTTCTCTCTCTTCTTTATGCTCACTCTCTCGTTTTTTTTTCTCTCGTTTATTTTCAAGGTCACTCTTTTCATTCTCTTTTTTCTCAATCTCTCTTTTCTTTTCATTCTCTTTTTTTTCAATTTCTCTTTTCTTTTCATTCTCACTCTTTTCACTTTTTTCTTTTACATTATCAACCTTTTGAACAATTTCTTTTTGTCGATCTTTTCCACATGCATTTTCTTTTACAAACTCATCTCCTTGATTACTTTCTTTCGGATGTTCACCATCTTGCTTTTGATCATGGATTTCATCTTGAACACTCGAACCCAATAATTCTCCTTGGACCGCATATTCTATAATTTCTTCCACTTCCTCCCGTTGATCTTGTTTCTTTTGCGCCTTAGGAGTATATTGTAGTTGCATCCAATAATCTTCCTTGTTTACTTGTGTGCGAACACTCCTGTTATTATCTACTGTAGATGGCCCTGAAGGTTGCTCTACATGTCTTCGAGATGTATATTCCTCCCTCCTGTCACGCTGTACTAGAGCAAAGCGCTTTCTCATTGCTGATTTTAATTCTGCCCATGTCTCGAACGGATGCTCCCCATGTTTTTGTTTGATAAGTTGCCACCATATAATTGTATGATCGGAGAACTCTTGAATTGCACGTCTGACCTTCCCCCTCTCGGAGTAATCATGATACTCAAATTCTCGCTCCATTTTTCTCTCCCATCTCATATATGCCTCTGTATCAATATTGCATTGGAAAGTATTCATTTGAGACCCATAAGAACTTTCATAATTGTAGCCATACATGTTTGCTGTAAAACAAAGGTTAGTAGATAAAAATTTTCCTCGCACACTCCCTTACGTGTTTCGCTCAAATAATGATGAATCACTCGTGTATCGCTCAAATTTGGCTTTTACCCTCGATTAATCTCATCACTAAGCCTTTTACCTCGAATATTCTCTCTAATAGGTTCTTATTGAATTCCTTAGCAAAATTTTTGGTTTTACTAATCAATTCAAAATTACTTATCACTAAACAAAATTATAGATGGTATGACTTATCAAAATACCACAAAATCACTGATCGATTGTCTTGTACTCCTCTTGTATGCCTCAGATTTGTAATTTGTAGCTCCGTTTCAGAATTGATGATGACGGAACGGTATGAAATCTTCGTTGGAATTTGATGGTGTGCTACAAGTTTGGTTAGCACAATGAAAATATGAATTTTTTTTCTTTTCCTTCTTTTTTTTTTCTATTTTTCTTCTCTTTTTTTTTTGCCTTCTTTTTTTTTTTACAATATATATTTCGACAAAAAATTAAAGATAAGTAACTCGCTAGAAAGGCTTAGCTTTGATACCAAAATGATAGACTCCACGGCACGCTTGCGTGAGGTGGTCGCCGGCCCGATCGTTTCTAGCACAGTTGTTGGGTGAATTGCTTGCAACACCTTAACCCCTCGCCTATATGTAAGACGGTAATTTTGGTACAATTGCTCGCGTTCGGAATTCTGCGTTGAATGGACACCAACGACACCTTGACCCCTCGCTTATATTGAAGCGGTAATCTTGGTACAATCGACGATTGATGCGGTAGAAGACACCACACACAATTATGAATTGTTGTATGATAAGTCAAATTTGAATCTCAAAGAAATAACTAAGAAAAATACTTAGGAATTCTTCAAAGAACCAAAAGAAGAGAATAACCTCACAAATATATTGAATAATGAATAATGTTTAATGTATTTGATTGCATCAACTTGACCCTCTATTTATACTACTCAAAACAATCCAAATCCTAATAGGAATTTATAAACTATAACCCTAATTTCTATAAGGAAATAAAAATCAATTTGAAAAAGAAATCTAATTAAAACAATCCAAATCCTAATAGGAATTTATAAACTATAACCCTAATTTCTATAAGAAAATAAAAATCAATTTGAAAAAGAAATCTAATTAAAAGAAATCCTAATTGTAATAGGATTATAAAAATCTAAAAATCCTCCCAATGTTGTGTAAACGAAATTTTTGGCCCACATGCTAATATGATATCGTTCTCAATTGTGAGATTGGACTTTAATTTGGGCTTGTATTAAATTGACCCAAATTTATGTCTCATGCCCATTAGCCTCCTCTTTGAATTTTCTTCAACCCAATTATTTGAAATAAATTGACGAAAAATTCTGACCCGATCAATCTCTCATCAATAAGGTCATGAAACTCAGACCATAAAGAATCCCCAGCGAAAAATCTCTAACAGCCAAAACATCCCACAACACACCTGTGAAAATATTGTAGCAAGGAATCCAAACAGCTTAAAATAAATAAAATAACAGCAACATCGAATCAAGTTCAAATGGAAAACAAAATCAAAATGAACCAGATCGGAAACCGACAAAGTATTAGGCTTTTAGATATACCAACAAAAAACTTTCCACCCAAAGAGATGGCCAGATAGATTGCCGGTACCGGAAAGTGCAACTTTTATTGAGCAATTTTGTCTGTGAGAATCCAGGGTTGCAAAGATGTAAAAATATTTTCAGATCTCTGTACTTGTACCCAAATGCATCCGATCAATCAATTATCTACCAAAATTGTAGAATACTAGGATAACTCTAGTACTCCGTGAAATCTAACCGGAAAAAACAATGTCTACCCAGATTTAAAAATAAGAACTGGGGAATTATCAAATCAATTCCTTGAGTTTTTGACTCTTTCTTTTGGTTTTCTTCTGAAGAAGAGTCGAGAGAGAGAAAACAGAGGAAATAATGAAATGAATGGACAGGGAACAGAACAATGACCGGAGAAACAAATTCAATTAATTTTATAAAATTAAAATTTTTATAAAATTAATTATTATTATTATTATTTAAAAATTATTATTATTATTATTTTGAAATTATTATTAATACTATTATTATTATTAAAAATTATTAATATTATTTTAAAATTATTATTATTATTAGTATTTTATTATTATTATTATTATTATTTTGAAATTATTATTATTATTTTGAAGAAATTATTATTATTATTATTATTATTATTAGTAGTAGTAGTAGTAGTAGTAGTAGTAGTAGTTTTGGCATTATTCAGGTGAAGTAGTTAATAGTTTTGGTGGTTTGTGCTATAATAATCCGCTTCCTTGTATTTCTGTGTTCCATGTAAGCAAAAAAATGAGTCAATTTGCATAGTCAGTATTCCGTCCATTTTTTTGGACGAAAATATTAAGTAATGACCATTTTATAATTTTTGAGAGTACAATTATTCGATTGTAACAAAAAAAATTTGGATAACCATAATAAAAATAAGACCCTAATATAGTGACCAAAAAGTGTATTATCCCGGCCGTGCGAATAGACTGTGTTCTGTCTTAATACTGGATTCATAGGCATATATTTAGCTGCATTTCATTGCATATTGTGTTGTGCTCGAGGACTAGCACATTTTAAATTTGGGGGAGTTTGATGAGTGGGTTTTATACCTACGAATCGGGTTCCTATTTGGACTTAAGTGGTGTTTAATCTAGTTATTTTTGTACAATTTTACGTGTTTTTGTTTTGTGTGTAGGTTGCATTATGTGTTAGTTGTGGTACAATGGTGGTATTGTGGTGAGAAAACAACATGGAAAGCAAGAAAATAGTAATTGCAGAAGGATACGCCCATCGGGGCGGGCCCAATAACAAAGAAATACCCCCGCCGGGGCGGGGGTGTGCTTGTAAAGAAGATCAAGTCCCCGCGGGGCGAGCATAATCAAGGCAAAAACCCCTTCCGGGGAGGGGGTACGTAGACAGAGAGAAGAGTTTGAATGCTATTCTAACACTGCAGATTCGTGGACTGAGCAACTTTGGTTCTGATTGGGAATAGATTGTGGTCATCTTTATCAGCTATTACATGACTTAAGCCAAGGGAACACAGAATTCAAGGATACAATCAATCAATCACAACTTTGAGCCCTAATTTGGAAAAGACAGTGGACGAACAGAGCAAGGAATCAAGATTCACAAAGATTGCAGAATTGAAGGCAAAAAAGGGTGATTTTGTATTGTTCTATTTCTATTATTCAGTTTTTGTAATTGGGATGATGAATTCTTTTATCTTTTATCTTTTTAATTTGTTTATTATGGACTAAATTACTTATTAAGCTTGCAATGGATCTTTAATGTGGATCGATGATTGTTATGCTTTAATTTCAATTTAATAAATCTATCTTTTCAGTTCATCTATTGTGATTTGTACTTAATTTATGAATTGTTTGATCACCAATTTTATGTGGATTTGTATGGACTCGAGAGATGATATATGAATCTATACCTAATCATAATAGCATGCATTCATGATTTATGCATTTTAATGGAATTCTTGATGAGTGTTTAGGATAGAGATTTACCTAACATCACATGTAATCATAAAAGAACTTGGAAGTTAAACCTTATTTGATTTTAATTCACATAGAGATATAGTGAATTAGTTAATCAGGGTGTTTGGCTTAATTCTATCAAATTATGGATTTAAGTGAATATGGTGTTAGTAGATCGAGAGATGGCTAATTCTACTTTAGTGTTCTTGATTAATGAACTGAGATAGTAAATTAAATTGGAAAAAAGTGTGATAATCTGAGTGAAACTTAAAGTGAAATTGTAGGCTTAATTCTCCATTATCTTACTGAAATTTGTGGTTATTAGTTGTGTTGATTTGTTTTGATTTCTAGTTATTAGTATTTCATTATTTTCCATCATTAATTCTATTAGTTTAATAAAAGTGAAATAATATAAAGCTGGTAATTGTTAGATTAAAATTCATACTTGTCTTTGTGGGAAATGTACTCTATTTATCATTATATTACTTATTGACCACGTATACTTATGTGATGAGCGTATTTAAAATTTAACCAACAACATCTCAGGTGCAACGGAGCTCGGTGGGAACTCTTCAGGATCCTCTTCCTCCTCCTCCTCCTTCTCCTCCTCCTCCTCCTCTCCCTCATCATGTAACTCCTCCTGCTCAAACTCAGGCTCATGCTCCTAACCATTAACTGTAACTAATGGGAATGGATCCCTCGGGACTAGCTGCTCCCAAACTACATGAATGTCTCGGGGCTTCTCCTCTTTAGGAACTCGGGGTTGCTCCTCCTCGGCCTGATTAGATCCTCCAACATCAGTCATCCTGACAACCAAAATTTTAAGTTTTAGTTACTACTCGCTACTACTAGAGGCACATAGGTTGTTAACACATAAGAACAAAAAGTCTTTTATTAACTTCAATGAATTCCTTAATTCATTTCTTAAACTCGATAAGAGTTTATCACCACTATGTTTTCGACCTCCTATAAGGTTACTCCCTAAGATTTTTCTCCACCTAAGGTTCATAACTTACTGCTCTAATACCAACCCGTGACACTCCCAAATCCGGGTACTTCATTCCCATAGGATTTAGTGTTCACTTTCCAATTAAATCACATTTAACTACCCATAAAGAAGGATATAAATGAAACTCATAGCTTAAATAGAAACCATCCCCTTAAAGGGTTACAACATCATAAATAAATCACAAGCCATCTAACCTTTAATACATAAATGTGGAAACATAACATAATGATATAAGTCTTATACATAACATCTTTAAACAAATTAGATAAGTTTTCATCACTTGTTCATCTTGCCTTTGCCTTTACTAGTGGATGGTTAGTCAACTTTCTCAAATTTAGCTATAATGTTTTATATGCAAGGGTGAGCAAACAATTGCCCACAAGTATAACAATAACAACATGAATCACATAAGAGTAATTAATGCATACTGAATAATAGAAAGACTTTTGAATCTAGAATAGGAAATAAGATCAAAAGTACATCCGAGGGTCGGAAGACCGTGAACTATGTATTAGGTTATTAAGTATCTCTACTTAAACCTTTAACAGTTGTAAGACTATATGGACCTTTCTTCTCATACTTAGGGGAATCATCCCTTCGTGCCATGTATTGTGCACAAACTTTCCTCTCAATTTCTCTCTATTCTTAGAATTCTCAGACTTAACAAATAAACTAGCATAAACTAAAAATACATATATAATATAACTGGCATATACATGGGTATTAGTTGAGCGCATCATGGCCTTAACTGATCCCATGTTCTCAAGGTCATGTTTGGTTAGCGCATAAAAAGGCTCCTTTCAATTCATTTTTATTTTCTTCTTATTATATGGTACAAAATGTCACACTTTAATTAATCAAAGTATATTATTTAAATTCAATGAAATTAAAGCCAATATCACTCATTAAATCAAATTACAACATAATTAAACTTCTTGTTTATTAATTATAAACAAACTATCAAATCTCTAATTAAATATTAAATAAATTAGGACAACATTATAATTATTGAAAAACTCATTTAATTTAATCATCCTAATTAAATTATAACTTCAAACTATATTAAATTATTCAATCATTAGTTTAATTAATATATTTAATTAAATTAATCTATAACAATTACATCAACAATTTAATTAAGTCAATAATTAAATCAACAACAAAATATTTATTTAACTCGATAAATATTTAAATTAAATACCCAAAAATCTCGTTCGTTACAACTGTCAGGTATACGAATGATTCATTATTTGTTAAAAATAAATTGTTGCAATATGAATCATTAATGTTATTATTCTTAATATTTGTTTTTAATAAATTTTGAAGAGAGCATTAAATTCTCTGAATATTTATTTTTAATATATTTTGAAGTGAGCATTAAATACAAAAGTTGGTGACTAAGAACCATATTTTGGTAAAAATAAACTGTGATAATATGAACCATTGATGCTATTACTCTTAATATTTGTTTTTAATACATTTTAAAGTGAATATTGAATATACCTAATATTTATTTTTAATACATTTTGAAGTAAACATTAAATATAAAAATTGGTGAGTGAGAACTATATTTCGGTATCAAATTGGTACTAAAATAGGTTGGGACCAACTTCAAATGTGATTTTATATTCTTTAGTTGACAGGGGAGGACCTCTTTGGTGGCAACATAGACATTTCTATCTATGCTCAATTTTTTATAGGTATAGAAGTAAGGGTAAATATGCAACTTAATAAACTTAAGGGAACAGATTGATGAAAGAGTTAAACTTGGAGGGATAAAAACAAAATTCATAAATCAATTCTAAGTCTAAATTACAAAAGAGCAGGCAGATTGTTCTTCGCCTCTTCACTTTTCATTCTGCAGCTTCTTCTTTTATTTTTCATACTCTTGACTCCTCCAGTCTTACTGCTTCTAGTTTCTTCTACTTTGTGGCTGGGCCTCCACCTACTCCTCTTTGTCTAAGTGGTTTTCTACTACATCTCCACTAAGCGCCACACCTCTTGCGCATATTAGAGTAATCAAACTTAAAAGATAACTAAATTAGGGCTTTTTTGTTTTAATAATTTAAAATTAGTATTTTGTTTGAATTTGTGGTTGGTTTGGGACTTGGTATTAAATCCATTTCAAATTATTTGATTTGTTTATTATATTTTGGACTTATTAGGTTACTAATTAGAGCTTTTTTTGTTTGATAGTTTAAAGTTTCACTATTACTAATTAGGGCTTTTTTCACATAATGAAAGAGGTGAACACGTGATTTTTGTACATAATCAAAGAAATTGCACATATTATGTCATTGTTGGTGGTTATTTGATTGATTTATTGAGTTTGATGTTGTCTAGCAATTTATGGAGTCTAATTGTGTGTTACGAAAATCTTAATATTCACAAAAAAAATAGCCATAAAATATTAAACTCCCTTTTGCTAAGAGTCTGATATTAAAAGGAATGGTAAGCCTTTGAAGTTTATTACATATTTTTTACCAATCCCAATTGAATATGAGGTAATTTAGTAATTAACATACATAAAATTTGAGGATAGATAGATTCCTCTTAGGCCAAATTGGCAACAATGTGTAATGACTCTTAGAATTCATTTACTAGATTCCTCTTGGGCCAAATTGGAAAAAGTTACTCCTAGACTTCATTTGCTAGTGACCCTTTTCAGCAATAAATATTATTAAAACCACTCTCCAAACCAAATGGGTGATATATGGTTGAGTGATTGTTTATTTTCTTACATTGAAAATGATGTATTTGAAACTATTAATAATGAAATTATTTTATAACATTTTCAAGCTATGAGGTCTAGGAAGATAACATTGTAATTTGTAAACATTATTATGATTAGTGAATATTATGATTAGTTCAAATTTTCTTTATTTAAGTTCAATAAAAAAATTAGTTCAAATTCGTCCCTAGTGAGGTAAATTTTTAGATCCACCCCTGCTATTTGATTGATTGATAAATCAACAGTAGAGTTTGATTATTTTTTTTGAAATAAATAGCAGAAACTTAAATGTTGAATATCATGTAAATAGGGAACAATTACATTTACCCCCACTGTGGTTATCGTGTTTTAAGTAATTAGCTATTGTGCTTTAAAAATATTCAATTGACCCACTGTGGTTTTTAAAAATATACAATCAAGTCATTCCGTCCAATTTCTTGGACGGACGTCAAATAATTGTTAGGTTTTATGAAAATTAAAGTAGCAATCAAATTGCAAAATTAGCGAAAATGTAATAAAATCAGATTTTAAAAATTTTCACAAACCAATTATCCGGATCATTCTTTATGCATATTATTAATTAAAACGAAGAATAAGAAGTTATGAAATCATACCCTTGTAGAAACGAGCTTTCTCAGGTATGAGTTCACCTCCTACTTCTTCGCGATCTCCTTGAATCTCCTGGTAGATTCCTTCCTTTGATCAATGTAAGCCACCCAAGTGTATGGCCTCTAGAAGTGATCCACCAAGGAAGAAGAATTTTCAAGAAGAATGGTGTATTGGCTCAAACCGTAGTTTTTTCTATCTCTATAGAAAAAGGGGGCGTACTCTCCAACTATTGGAATTACGTATGTTTGATATCTGTTACAAGATTCCTCTTATAAAGATATCAGGTAACCCTATTTAATTAAAATAAGATATTATTTATTAAACTCTTTTAATTAAATGGGCTCCCTAATCTTATTAGAGATAATTAATTAAACTCCTTCAACTAATTTTCCCTCCTAATCCTATTAAGAATAAATGAGAGTACTTATATTAAATTAATTCCTAAACCTTTTTAAAAATTAAAATAATAATAATTGTAATAATATTAATAAGACTCCTCTTATTAATTTATACTCCCTCTGTCCCAAATTAACTGCTCAATTTTGATCTTTTTAAGTCAAATTGACTTTTTTTAGAATTAATAATTAAGCATATATAAATATATTTATAATATTATAAAAATTGGGATTAGTAATAAATTGTATATACTTTCTTTTGGTTATAATCTCTTCACCTATATTTTAACAAAAAATAGTAAAAAGATTATTTTTAAAAATGGTCAATTTGACTTTAAAAAGTCAAAACTGAGCAATTAATTTGGGACGGAGGGAGTATTTAATATTTCTAAAATATTAAATAATAAATATTACATTATTTAATTTATTCTATCACCATATATTAAATTAAATATACTTAACATATTTGTGACAACCCGAAAAATCGGATTGTCCAGAATTTAAGATTTAAAGAATTAGTTATTAATAAAATGAATTTTATTAATACTATTCTGTGCTATGTGTTCATTGATCGTTCTATAACCTAGAATGATTATTAATCGGGAGGATTCTGGCTACGAGCTAGACTGAACGAGTAAGAATTTTCAAGACGAAAATAAAATTTTTCCTGGGAACAAAATATTTCTGGGGAAAAAGACGAAAATAGGCACTATTCACCTGACGAAACCCTAAGGGTTAGGGTTTGAATAACCTAAGCCTTTCAGAGAGTTCGGTATGTCGAAATGACATTCCGTCGAAAGATTTGACGATAATATATCGTGAAAAGTTAAGTAAGTCGATAAAAGTTATTCTCAAAAAACGTGCAGAAATTTGATAAAATAAAAATGATGAAAAGTAATGTTTTGTACTTTTCACTCGTTTAACTACGTTAGGGGAAAACGTGAAGGAAAACGCTTGACACCAAAACATGTTTTTCAGTTTTTCGGAAATCCGAATAATACGTAAAAGTTAAAATATTTGGATTCCGAGAATCGCAGTTTTTAATACTGTCAGACAAAACCCAAAAGATGGAACCACGAAGCTTCCAAGGGAAGCTACGTGAATAGTAAGGAGGTGGAATAGTAAGGATAAGTTACTTAATGAGTAAGTAAACTTAAGAGTTAAGTAAACTTAAGAGTTAAGTAGACTTAATGGTTAAGTAGACTTAATGGCTAAGTAGAGTTAATGGCTAAGTAAGTGTGGAGGTCAAGTAAACTTAGTGGCTAAGCGATGAATAGTAAGGCGATTTAGTGAAATGACCAAAATACCCCTAGCCTTGAAAATCTATAAATATGAAGCTAACTTCATTGTTTTGGGATTTTGAAAAATCCTACAACTTTGAGGGAGGGAGAGAGAGAGAGGGTTCAGATGGGAGAAGAGAGGAAAAGGAAGAGGAAAAGCTTGCCCGAGTGCACGTTTTGTCCGACGAAAGAAGATTAAAGAAGAAAGGTAACCCGAAACCTAGTCTTCTATAATTTTTCTTTAAGCTTTATATGTTAAAAACATAGCTTAACGAGAATAGGAAGTAAAAGATGTTAGAAATGGTTTCATATGGTTGAAATCATAAGAAAATGAAGAAATAAGAAATTTAGTTTATAAATTTCTTAAGGAAGTATAAGATTCGTAAGGATTTTGAGCGATCCGAATGAATCTTATGAATGAGTAGGTCAAATAAGTAAGGAATGATGTTCTATAACATCAAATTCCAAGAAAAAGTAAAATCATAATCCAAAATATCGATTAAAAATGAAGAACACGCGAAGAACGCGAAGAACACGCGAAGAACGTTGTTGATGGATAAATTTAAAACCATCGTAGGATAATTGTTGTTGATGGACAAGTTTAGAACCATCGCGTATAGGTTAGTTGCTTATTGCTTGGTTAGGAATGTTAGAAACGTTCATGAAGAATGGATTAAAATTGAGCTATAACGAAGTTATGGCAAAAATTTCGTAAAAGAAGAACGAGAATTAGAACGTTAGTAAATAAACCCGAACGTGTAGGGTTTCATAAGAATGTAAGAGAACGTATAAAATGTGATTCGTGGACTCAAGAACGAGAGAGTTTTGAGTTCGAATGACTGAATTATAGGCGAATGAACGAAGAACGTTAGTAACATAAAATGAACAAAGAGCAAAGATTAAGCCAATTGATTGGCATGTTAACGGATTCAGAATGAAGTTCTGTCCAAGGGTAATCAAATTACGTAAGATAAGGAAGAAAATGGATTTGGAACGACCTTGTTCTGAGCTATAACGAATAAGATATGAGATTTAAAAGTCAGCGTCTCAAGCTTGTAAAAGACTTAGAAAATTTTTCTAGGTTTCATGCTTGGCGCTGCAGCGCGAGTCGTGCCTTGGGGGCCGGCACCGCAGTGCGAGCTCGGGCCATTAGCTACTGCTAAGTGGTGCAGCAGCGCAAGAGAAAGGGAAGGGCACGACGCCACAGCGCCGGTGCAGGGCAATGCCCAGAAATGAGATTTTTACTGTTGAACATGTAATTCAAGTAATGTAACACTTAATTAAGTGTATTAAACCTTTGATGAAGGCTGAACAAAAAGATTAAATGAGATTAAAAGATAAAGAATGTAGATGCGAGTTACGAAACCAATGTCCGGGAACTGTAGTCACAATGAAACGAACGTGAGGGATTGCTATAATTGTGATTACTTAAACGTTGATTGACTAGGGTAATGAATAACATTTTGATGTTATGTCATGGTCATGAGAGATTAATGTAAAGCGTTTAGACGCTGTGAACACAATGTTGTTGAGATGAATGATCGGTCTTAGCATACAACGAACCGTATGGCTTTGACATTAGGAAAGAATAATGAACATGGGGTTCAGGTGACGAGTAATAAATGAAAGTAATTAAAAACTTGGATGAAGGTTGAATAGAATTAAGAGGCAAGTAACGTAAATGTTGAATACATAAACGATCCTCGTGAATTGTATTCACGTTGAGCGAACATTCTAAGTATACATTGGTTGTATGACTTAGACGTTGATGGGAGTTGTAAGTAAGATATGAATTATCAAGAAAGCCGTAGCGAATGGTAATAAGATTAATGAAAGCTGAATGTGAGTCGGATGAGAATGTTAGAATGAAATGTAAGCGTTGGACACTTAAACCAAGTTAAATGTTAAATGTACGCGAATACTAAACGGGTAGAACCTACACCCCGTGTATGGTTTGATCGTAAGGTAATAAAGATCAATGATTAAACCTATGAACGGTGGAGAAGCTGAATTAAGGACAAGTACGTATAACGTAAAAGAAGCCGAGTTAATGTTTGTAACATGGATAACTTTCCGAGTCAAATGAATCGGACATTGTAAGATAAGAATAAGGTAACGTAAATTGATTAATGCTATAAATGCGTAGAATGAATATTGAATGATTGTCCTGAGTATACAAAAGATTGTATGACTTAGACGATAAAGAATGAATCCTGAGGTATGGCATTTAGTTACCAGAAACCCATAAGGAATAAGAAATTGACTTAACGAACATTATAGTTTAATAGTTTGGGTAAGTTAAGATGAATTTAGGTTCTAGTACAATCGTAAACTTTGATGGTTGACATATGGGAGCTGGGCTAAACAATTCCTTCAGAGAGCGAAGGTATATACAAAAGTGGCAACCGATCTAACTTACTATTATGGCAGTGTAGATGAGACGGGAACTTGTTTGTTGATTATTTGTGGGAAACCACTCAGAGTACCATATGGACTACTAGCAGAGACACGATGTGTGTTAAGTCCTAGGAGAGTTATAAGAAGAAGATAAGAATGTAAATCATCAAAGATGATGAACGTATTAAGTAAGACATCTCCGTATGTCATGAAGCCGTTAACCGGTAAAGAAAGTTGGTCACGTAAACTTAGTTTGTAAGAACGTGAACCCTAAGAAGTAAAGTAAAGTAAACCAATGCGTAAGTCAAGTATATGACTAATTGGTATATGTGTTATTTTCTTATGTGCTACATAGGAATTGGATTGAGCAGTTCAGCGTAAACTATAAGCTGTAGCTGTGCGTAAGGCAAATTTCCTAACTTCATTCATATTTTAAATGAATGTTAGTTTCTAAACTTCTCAGATGTTGAACTTGAGAAGTTCTGTCTATGTGCAAATGTGTGATATTTGTACAAGGTGTTAGAATATATGAGGCCTTGTGCCACAATGTGAACACTTCGGTGTTTCAATGATATGAATTGTTCTGTGATTGAACTGTTCAATATGAGCATGATCTGTTTATACATGAACCATTATTGTTAAGTCTGTGCTATTGATTCTAGCCAGACAGAATATATATAAAAGAGAGTAGAGAATGAAAGTATTTCAAAGGGAATGTAACTAATGTTTTAAAATGATAGGAATCGAGATTATTCCTATTATTCAAGCTGCTTCATAACCTTTGTTCGGTTATTGAAGTCTTACAAGAATGTTTGAATTCTTAAAGTTGTTTGTTCAACTGTTATGACTTGTTGGGCAATTGAATGCTCACACTTGCTTTAAATAAAAATATTTTTAGCGAACGATGTTAAAAAGAACTTAAGGATCCCGGAAAGATCAAGCTGATCGGTATATAGAAGAAGTGTCATTCATTATATGAATGTTCCTGAAGATCAAGCGAGGACTTGTAATATAGAATGATAGAATTAAACTATAAAATAGTTTAATGAACGATTATGTATCCTTGGTGGCGGATAAAAGTCACTTGTACAAGATGTAAAGAATAATGTAATTATCATTATTTGGAATGAAAGAGGTTTTAAGGTTTTAGAACCTGAGATTTGAGGATGTATATTGTTATATTTAGCTATATAATGATGTATGTTTGGAAGAAGATGGGATCGTAACGTACGGAATCCGGATGTGAAAATAGACCAGATTTTGGGGCGTTACAATATTATTACGATTATGCCATTAACTTCTTAAATAATTATTCTTCCTTTTATGGTGTGACCCTTTAGGTTCTCCATATTAAACTAGTTGTGAATAAATCAATTAGAACAATTCTAATCTTATTTAAATAAATTAAACAAATAATTTATTTAAATAAATAATATTTATTCTACAATAGGGATAAGCCTCCCTAGCGATCAACGACTTTTCAGATAATATAGATTTCAACATTAATCATAAAAAATCTTTGAGTTAATAGTTACTGTACATTTCAATCCTTCCACCATACAATGTCCCAATCAAATATAAGACATGGAATTACTGTCAAGTCTTATTTTATTTAATTATATGTATTTCGATTTCTAAATTCACAACTCCTAATGAATGTAAATTAGAAACTACTTTCTAATTTCATTCCACTTTGGCCAGGATTCCTAGGTTGTCATTTATTGAATCACATAGGACATTTATCTTCTTTTACTAGAAGTGGTAGATTCTTTATTGATCATTCATTATCTTCATATATAACTTATTACACCCAAGCATACCCTTTTATATACTCTAAGAGTCTTAAGGAATAAGTAAGTGTAATTCATTATATATAAGATACTATAATGACCTCAAGTCTAAGGATCATTTGTACTACTATCACTACAGGAATTCCTATTGACACGCAAGTAAAACTCTATTAGGTATTCCTTAGCGAGTCACGTTTAGTGAACTTATTCTCTAATAAGTACCTACATACTTGCTTTAGTGTCTCCGCACAAATGATCATGAGATCAATAATTCTCATCCAATGAGCAAGCAACGTACGTACCAATCTATCCGAATTCACTAATCCCCTTTTTAGTAATCCATTGATTAGGAACATTTTAGTTTTAAGCTATCTAAGAATTTAGATCTCATTGGCATGATCTCATCATGATTCTAAAAGCATTACTTAAAACTATGTGTTTATTACATATTATTAAAACAACACCATGTAGATAATAAATGCCTTTAATAAATAATTCTTTTATTAATAAATATATAAGATTGATTATAAAGTATATGCTTTATCATCATACATGATTAGCTTGTATGCATACTACTTTCAATCTCCCACTTGAACTAAATCCAATCGTCGTGGTATCTCATACCCATCTTCTCTAAGTGACGATCAAACTGCTGTTGTGTTAAAGTTTTAGTAAATGGATCTACAATATTGTCTTGAGAGTCCATACGCTCCAGGGTGAAGTCTCATCTTTCAATGATCTCTCTGATCAAATGAAATTGCCACAACACGTGTTTGGATTTCTGATGAGACCTGGGTTCCTTAGCCTGTGCAACAGCTCCAGTGTTGTCACAAAATAAAGGCATTGGTCCTGTAAAGCTAGAAACCACACCAATTTTGGTAATGAACTTCTTCATCCAAACAGCTTCCTTTGCAGCTTCACTTGCAGCTATGTACTCTGCCTCTATCACTGAATCAGCAACTGTTTGCTGTTTGGAACTCTTCCAACTCACTGCGCCACCGTTTAAGGTAAACACATACCCCGAAATAGATTTACTATCATCTTGGTCTGTTTGAAAACTTGAGTCTGTGAAGCCCTCTAGTTTCAATTCAGACCCACCGTAGACAAGAAATACATCCTTAGTTCTTCTCAAGTACTTTAGGATATTTTTCACTGCCTTCCAGTGTTCTTCTCCTGGATTTGACTGATATCTGCTTGTTACACTAAGTGCATGAACGACATCTGGTCTAGTACATATCATACCGTACATGATAGATCCTATGGCTGAAGCATAAGGAATCTTACTCATACGGTCTCTCTCCTCAGGTGTCTTTGGGGCCTGTTTCTTAGAGAGATGTATTCCATGGCTCATCGACATGAGACCTCTTTTGGAATCTTCCATGCTAAACCTGTTTAGCATCGAGTCAATGTACGTTCCTAGGGACAAGCCAAGCACCCTTTTAGATCTATCTCTATAGATCTTTATCCCCAAAATATAGGATGCTTCTCCCAAGTCCTTCATGGAGAAGTGTTTAGATAACCAGATTTTAATTGATTGTAGCATAGGAATATCATTCCCTATCAGTAATATATCATCAACATATAATACGAGGAATGAAACAGCGCTCCCACAAACCTTATTGTACACACATGGTTCATCCTCATTTTTTGATAAAATCAAACTCTTTGATTGTCTCATCAAAACGGATGTTCCATCTACGAGAAGCTTGCTTCAATCCATAACTGGATCGTTGTAGCTTACACACTTGATTTGTTCCAACCTTTGAAACAAATCCCTCTGGCTGTGTCATATACACATACTCCTCAAGTTTCCCATCGAGGAAGGCCGTTTTCACGTCCATCTGCCAGATTTCGTAGTCATGGTAAGCTGCAATCGCAAGCAAAATCTGAATCGACTTGGGCATTGCTACTGGTGAGAAGTTTTCGTCATAGTCAACTCCTTGTCTTTGTTTGAAACCTTTTTCGACTAGTCAGTCCTTATAGGTCTCTACCTTGCCGTTTGCTCTAGTTTTTCTTTTAAAGACCCATTTACACCCAATAGGCTTAATGCCTTCAGGTGGTGAGACCAAAGTCCATACTTGATTCTCATACATGGAGTCCATCTCGGATTCCATGGCTTTTTGCCACTTCTCTGAGTCTTTACTACTCATAGCCTGTTCGTAATTCAATGAATCATCATCATCTATGATGCGTACCTCATCGTCATCCTCTATGACAAGTCCATACCTTTCAGGTATCTTTGGTACTTGTTGCCTAAATTTTTAATAGCACTTTACCACGCAAGTATACGCGTTCAATTGTAATATTCAGCAAGCAAGGATATCGTTCCCACGAGAAAATAGACTAATATTTATCAATTACTAATTCTAATGCAATTAATCCTATTTTAAACTAAAAAAATTTTGTTTGTGATTTGAAATTTAAACTTAACAAAACTAATGATTAAAAATCAAAATTTCACAAGAATAACTGCATATTTAACAGGTTAAGATTACAACTTCCCTTGGTATTTTATTCAAACTAACTTACTTCCCATTTAAAATAAATCAATTAATATGAATTGTTATCCAATAATGCTTTATGAATATCCACGCACTTCTTCCAAAGACACGTGAACAAATCCTCCTAAATCCAATCTTTAAGATGCAGAATTACAAGGAACACCCCAATTAATCAACTCACTATATTCCTATGTGAATCAAGTTAATTAGGGTTTTACGCACAAATTCTTTCAATGGATACAAAAGACACATAGGTATATTCCTATCCTACACGCTAATCATATTAACCCTATTCAGATTATATGAACAAATGTTATCATATCCAGATCTCAATCTATACTCCATCTTCCAATTTCATATAGATTATCACAGTAATTGTTGGCCAAACAATTAATCAATAAGCATAAGATATAATAAACAATTCAATAAAAACCAACTTTCATTCAATGGGAAGCTTGCAATTTAAACTACATACCAAGTTCCGTTGCAATCTTAATTAAAATTTAGTTCATGATAATAATAAAGAAAAACATCATCCAAGTTAATAAACCAAACATCCCAGATAATTACAAAAGATAAAACTAGAAAAGAGAAGAAGAAACTCTGAATTTGCTCTTAAACTCTCTCTTAGATCTTTAGCCTTTGCAATTCTCCTTCGTATTTTTCTTCCTTGTTCTCTATGTAAATCTCTTGAAAAATTGATTGATTGATTGCAAAATTCGTTCCCCTTGCTTTTCTAGAGTCCTTCTCCTATTTGTATTGGTCTCAACCCTCATTCAGACTCCTCTTTGGCTTCAAAAACCCCCCTTGGCAGCAGAAAAACGCAACTTTCTACGCACTAGAGCGCCTAGGCGCTCATCATAGGGCATTTTCAAGCGCCTAGGCGCTTGGCCAGGACCACATAATTACAGAAATGCCACTTAGCTTTAATTTTCATGATTTTTGACATTTTTCTTCTCCTGAAATGACCAATTTGTCCCTCTAGCTCCAACCTACAATAAATAAACACAAAACACATAAAAAGATCCTACAAAACAATTAAATATAACAATAATTAAGTTTAATAATATCGAATTCATAGGTATAAAACCTACTCATCAAATACCCCCAAACTTAACCAATTGCTTGTCCCCAAGCAACACAACACAATGCAATAACTAAATATGCAATGCAAATGCAGCTATCTAAATGCCTACATTCCAGCAGTCAAACAGAACAAAATCTATTCATCAAGCCTCAGAGAAATCACAATAAACATGCTAGTACATCATATCAAGACAGATTAATAATTTCCTCGTCAATCATCAAATCTTAACAAACAATACTATACTTGTCTACTCAATTCCAAACTCATCACTGGCCAAAACAGACTTAAACTATCTAACGGCTGGAAACATGCAAAAACTACAATTAATATGCCAAAACTGCAAAATTTTTGTTTTTTTTATATGAATGCAAACTATATGAAAAACTATTAACTGAATACTATATGAATGCACTAGATGAATACTACATGCATGAACTGGAGCTGGAAAATTACACCCCCAAACTTAACCTATGCAATGTCCTCATTGTATATAACAAACAGAATTTAAGAAATTAAGCACTGAGGACTTCCCTGAAAGAAAGAAGCTTTATTCCTCGTCAGTATTCTCCTCCTCTTCTTCGTCCTCTTCTTCTTCATCTGGGGGGTACGCAGACAATGGTGGAAATTGGTAGGGAGTGGCTCCTGGATTCATGCAGGCAAACATTTCAAGGAATGCGGCACTAAAATTCTGATACACCTCCGTTTGCCGCTGAGCTAAACTATCCTGATTTCTTTCCATTCGGTCAAAACCTTCCTGAACTCGAGTGGCCACCATGTCGATCCTTCTAGTTTGATTTCTCAAATCTCGACGGATATCTTCATAAAAATTAGGTGGTTGCTCAGAACTTCCAGCTGCAGGAGGATTGTCGTGTAATTGGTGAATAGGCTCGGCTGTAGGCTCGGGAGGAGCAATAATGAATCCTAACCCTCTCGGGTGTGGTATCCCCCCACCCCATACCTTGTACTTCTTAATAAGCGAGTGGTCAATTGCAGCTAAAGGAGGCTGTGTAGCTTCCTCGGCATCCCATTTTACCCCAGCTTGTAGGCATAGTCCTGTGATCAAAGATGGGTGTGGTAATCCACCTGAGGTCCCTCCTCGAATTGCTTTGTCAATGGAATCATGAATAACTTGGCCCACATCTATAATTTTTCCTGATGCAATGCAGAAAAGCAATGCTGCCCTTTGATTTATAACATCACTCATATGCCGACATGGCATAAATTTGGCACAAATAAAGGCATGCCATGCTTTCCCATAACTGCTTAGTTTGGATGCGGGGAACAACACAGCTTCTTGTTGATCTGTTAATTTCTATGTTGTTCCAGGTACACACAAGGCTTGAATGATCTCACTGTAGTCTAGCTCGTGTTGTAAATATTGCATGTATCCATTATTGGGTATCGTGTTCAAGCCGTAATAAGCATTTATTGACCCAAAACTGACCTCCACAGATTTACCGCGAACCCAAATTATGTTACCCACATGATCTATTGCATTGGCGTAGAATTCCTTAACAATTTTAACAACTGATGCATCCGGTTGGGCTGTAAAGTTCACCCATCTTCTACTCCCAATCATTTGTAATAATTCCCCATCTTCTATCTCGGGCAATAATCCACGCTCGGGAATTAGTGCTTTATTAGAAAGTACATTGTAATATCTTTCGGACGCTTTAGCATTTATAAATCTCTTTTTGTCATACTTTTGCGAAGTGCCCGAAGTCTCTCCTCTTTGTCTCTTAGTAGCCATAGTCTTATGTACTAAGTTCTTGCCAACCCAAATGATACTCAATGACTTAGGAAAGCCAAAATCCTCTTTGTGACAAACTATCGAACACTTGGTGTGCACAGAATTGGAACACTATTGGTAGGCACTCCCCCAAACTTAATTTTCACCAATTTTTTTAATTATTAAGCCCACAATACTTCCAAGGCAATACAAGTAATAATTAAGAGTACCCACACCCACTTGAGCCAACACAATGATATAAACTAGCTTCAAAGTACTAACATAGCTATTATCCAAGTGAATCCAAATAATTTACGATAAAATCTTGTGTACTTACTTGGGTATAGCCAAATATGATGTTCAATCAAGGTTGGATGAGCAATTTGAGCTTTGAACCCTTACTTTAGATAGATGTGGCTTGAATGCAAGTTGAATCCCGAATTGGTGAAGAAGGATGACAATATGGGACTTAGTTGCCTTGGTTTGGGTAGAGATTTAGTGTTTGATTAGGATTTGGAAGAGAAAGATTGGTTGTTTAGGCTAGATTAGATGAGGGTTTAGAGTTGTGGTGGGTTAGAGATGGAGTAGGAGAGTAAGAGAGTGTTTGATTTGGAATGGGAGAAGTGTAGCCCGAATTGGGGCTTTTAATTTTTTTTTTTGTATTGGAGCGCCTAGGCGCTGGATAATGTGATGTCTGCACCGCCTAGGCGGTGGCTTGCAGAATGCTTTGGACGTGTAGAGCGCCTAGGCACTTGGTTTGTGCTTGGCTGGAGCGCCTAGGCGCTTGGTCATGAAAACAGGTACTGACTTTGAGCGCCTAGGCGCTTGATTTGGCTTGAAGAGGAGCGCCTAGGCGCTTGTGCTGCATTGTAGGTACTGACTTTGAGCGCCTAGGCGCTTGGTCTTGGCTTGTCTGGAGCGCCTAGGCGCTTGGTCAGTGTACAGTACTTGTTTTAGTGTTTTACGCTTCTTGCATGCCATACCTTCAATAACGTGTTTCCTTCCACACCAAAATTTGCGGATTTGATTAGAAATTTGAGATTTTGATGAGAAGACGTTCAACATATTAAGATCATAAATGCTTGGCCTCCTTCCCTGCAATCAATTGAATCTCTGTTAGAGAACGATGGATGTAACAATTCCTAAACTATAAAACTTTAACCACTAAATAAACTAATAGTAGAGCAAATTAATAAAAGTAAAAAATAGCAAATAACAATAAAAATTTCTGGGTTGCCTCCCAGTTAGCGCTTGGTTTATAGTCTTCAGCCTGACTTTCTCCTCTGTTCTAATCAGCAAGGTTGACCGATGTCTTTTCACGATCAACACAACCCCAATAGTAGTGCTTCAATCTTTGACCGTTGACTTTAAAATTACGTTTTGAATTCGGGTCATCCACTTCTACAGCTCAATGAGGATAGACTTTTGTAATTATAAATGGCCCAGACCAACGAGATTTCAACTTTCTAGGAAACAGTTTAAGCCTTGAATTGTATAATAACACTGTTTGACCTGCTTCAAACTTTCTTTCCAAAATTTTCTCATCATGCCACCTCTTAATCTTTTCTTTATACAACTTCGCGTTCTCATACGATTGGAGTCTGAATTCATCCATTTGATTCAATTGTAAGAGGCGCTTCTCCCCCGCGGCAGATATATCAAAGTTTAACTTCTGAATTGCCCAATAAGCACTGTGTTCGAGTTCAACTGGAAGATGACATGCCTTCCCAAAAACTAACCTGTACGGAGACATTCCTATCGGAGTTTTGTAAGCTGTACGGTATGCCCATAAAGCATCGTCCAACCTGCTAGACCAATCTTTCCGACGAGGATTCACTATCTTCTCGAGGATTCGTTTCACTTCTCGGTTAGATACCTCGGCTTGACCACTTGTTTGTGGATGGTAAGCAATAGCTATCCTATGAGTGACTCCGTACTTAGCGAGAATGGCTGAAAATTGCTTATTACAGAAGTGCGTGCCTTCGTCGCTAATGATTGCGCGAGGAGTGCCGAATCTAGAGAAAATGTTCTTCCGAATGAACTTAATCACCACCTTCGCATCATTGGTGGGAGATGCTATAGCTTCTACCCACTTCGAAACGCAGTCCACCGCTAGAAGTATATAGGAGTTACAGAAAGATGGTGGAAATGGTCCCATGAAGTCAATTCCCCAAACATCAAACAATTCGACTTCCAGGATCATATTAAGGGGCATCTCGTGTCGCTTTGATATATTACCAACTCTTTGGCATCTGTCACATTTTAATGAAAACACACGGGCGTCTTTAAAGAGTGTTGGCCAAAAAAATCCACATTGAAGCACTTTAGCTGCCGTTCTTTCTCCCCCAAAATGTCCACCATAGTCAGATGCATGACATTGGTATAGAATATTCTCCATTTCAACTTCCGGGACGCACCTTCTTATTACTTGATCGCCACATTGTTTAAATAAAAATGGCTCATCCCATAAATACTGTTTCACATCATGGAAAAATTTCTTCTTTTGCTGGCTTGTCAAATCAGGCGGAAACACCTTACTGACAATGAAATTTACATAATCTGCATACCAAGGTGTATCCATCCTTACAGCAAATAGCTGTTCATCCGGAAAAAATTCGTTGATCACTGTTGTGTCATTTTTCTTTATTTCTGAATTTTCTAACCGTGATAAATGATCAGCAACCTGATTTTCTGTTTCTTTTCGGTCCCGGATCTCCAAGTCAAACTCTTGTAGCAATAATACCCATCTAATTAATCTCGGCTTTGCGTCTTTCTTTGCTATTAAGTACTTAATTGCCGAATGATCTGTAAACACAATCACCTTTGTTCCAATCAAATATGAACGAAATTTATCAAATGCATAAACAACTGCTAATAGCTCCTTCTCGGTAGTGATATAATTCAGTTGAGCATCCGTCAATGTCTTACTAGCATAATATATAGCGTGAAAAATTTTATCTTTTCGTTGGCCAAGAACTGCACCAATCGCATAGTCGCTAGCATCACACATTAATTCGAATGGAATATTCCAATCTGGCGCTATGATTACAGGTGCGGTAACAAGTTTCTTCTTTAACACATCAAAAGCTTCTAGGCATGCTTGATCAAAGTTGAATGGGACATCCTTCTCCAAAAGATTGCAAAGTGGTTTTGTGATTTTGGAGAAGTCTTTTATAAATCGTCTATAGAAACCAGTGTGTCCCAAAAAACTTCGAATACCCTTTACAGAAATTGGTGGTGGCAGGTTCTCAATGGTTTCGATTTTAGCTCTATCAACCTCAATTCCTTTTGATGATACTCGGTGACCCAAGATTATCCCCTCTTGCACCATAAAATGACATTTCTCCCAGTTTAAAACCAAATTCGTTTCCATACAACGTTTGAGCACGAGAGTGTCAAATGAATCCCCAAAAACTGAAAAATCATCCATAAATACCTCAAGATTTTGTTCAACCATATCAGAAAAAATAGCCATCATACACCGTTGAAACGTTGCTAGGCGCATTACATAACCCAAAGGACATTCTGCGAAAAGCAAAGGTGCCATATGGGCATGTGAATGTTGTTTTCTCCTGATCCTCGGGTGCAATGGCAATCTGGTTATAGCCTGAGTATCCATCCAAGAGGCAATAATACTCGTGCCCTGCAAGCCTGTCCAACATCTGATCTATGAATGGTAAAGGAAAATGGTCTTTACGTGTGGCCTTATTCAACTTTCTGTAATACATACACACCCGCCAACCAGTAACTGTTCGCGTTGGGATCAATTCATTCTGCTCATTCGTGACTACTGTCATTCCCCCTTTCTTTGGCACGCATTGAACCGGACTTACCCATGAGCTATCTGAGATAGGGTAGATAATTCCAGCATCCAACCATTTAATGATTTCCTTTTTAACAACTTCCTTCATGATGGGATTGAGTCTTCGTTGTTGTTCAATAGTTGGTTTCGCTTCATCTTCCAACAAAATCTTATGCATACAAATTGATGGGCTTATTCCCTTGATATCTGCAATAGTCCATCCAAGAGCAGTCTTGTACTGTCAAATTACCCTTAGTAGCTTTTCTTCTTAAACCTTGTCAAGTGATGCAGAAATAATGACTGGCAAGGAGGAAGAAGAACCAAGGTAGGTGTACCGGAGGTGGTTAGGCAATGGCTTAAGTTCCAAGGTAGGCGGTTCTTCTACGGATGATGTCACCTTTTCATCTAGCTTTCCCCGATAATCCAGAGGTTCAAATTTTTGTAGACATCGTGTGAACTTTGGAGTTGAATCTAACATTTAGACCCATTCTATCACCGTTGAATCATCAAATAAATTTTCACTAACCAATGCGGTTTCAAGAGGGTTTTCATTTACAGATTCACTAAATACCTCTTCAGTTGCTTCTTCAATTAGATCAACTCTTAAACACTCTTCCTCTTCCTTCGGAAATTTCATAGCCTTGAAAACATTAAAAGTTACTTCTTCATCTTGAACTCTCATTGTTAACTCTCCCTTTTGTACATCAATTAATGTCCTTCCAGTGGCTAAAAACGGTCTTCCAAGGATAATGGGTATGTCTTTATCCTCTTCGTAGTCCAACACAATGAAGTCAGCTGGAAATATGAATTTGTCCACCTTCACTAATATGTCTTCCACAATGCCCCTAGGGTATGTCACCGATCTATCTGCAAGCTGTAGAGAGATATTTGTTGGCCTTGGCTCTGGTAATCCCAACTGAGTGTAGATCGAAAGTGGCATCAAGTTAATACTTGCACCCAAATCACACAAACATCTGTTAAAGAACTGGGGCCCAATCGTGCAAGGTATGGTGAAGCTACCCGGATCCTTCAACTTCGGTGGTAACTTTCTTTGCAGAATTGCGCTACATTCTTCTGTTAATGCTACAGTTTCGAACTCCCCTAGCTTCCTCTTTCTTGCTAAAATATCTTTCATAAATTTTGCATAACTAGGCATTTGTTCTAAAGCATCTGCGAATGGAATGTTAATTTGCAGCTTTTTGAACACTTCTAAAAATTTTGAAAATTGTCTATCTAATTTCTACTTTTGAAATCTTTGAGGAAACGGCATAGGTGGTACAACTGTTGTTTGCTTATCTTCTTGTTGCTTTGTCACAACTTTTTCCCCAGATTTATGTTCCGAATTTCCACTCTCTTGTTCACCATCCTCAGCAGAAATTATTTTCTTGTGCCCGTCCAAATCTGTAGTCAACTCCTTTCCGCTTCTGAGTGTAACTGCCTTACAGTGCTCATTTCCATCATTCCTTGGATTTTTTTCTGTATCACTAGGTAAAGAACCTGGAGCTCTAGTATTCAAAGCATTAGCCATTTGCCCCATTTGATTCTCAAGATTCTTGATTGCCACTGATTGGTTTTTCGTTGTGGCTTCAAATTGAGTTGCCAATCTTGCCAACAATTCTTCCATTTGTGATAACTTATCAAGTTGATGAGGTTGTGGGTGTTGTTGAGTTTGTTGATGTGGCTGAAATCCAGGTGGATATGTTTGCCTTGGAGCTTGGGCTTGAGCATGTGACTGATTATTACTCCAAGAAAAATTCGGGTGGTTTCTCACTCCTGAATTGTAGTTGTTTGCATAACTGACCTGCTGCCTGTTATAATTGGAAACAAACTGGATTGACTCAGGATTTATTGCGCATTGATCACTTGAGTGGTTACCCGCACATATTTCACATATCGTTTCCATTTTCTGAACTGGTTGTACCCCAAGTGCATCTATCTTCTTTGTAAGAGCAGAAATCTGAGCTGTCACTTGAGCTGACAATGTTGTCATCGCATCCAATTCATATACTCCGACTGTCTTTTGCTGAGTCGTTCTTGCTGTTGGCCACTGATAATTATTAGCTGCCATGGTTTCAAGCAACTGATACCCCTCATCACAATTCTTGGCCATAATAGCTCCTCCTGCTGCAGCATCTATACTCGATCTCACTGTGCTGAATAAACCGTTATAAAAAGTTTGCACCCGAAGCCATTTAGGAATCCCATGGTGTGGACATTTTTGCAATGAATCTTTGAATCTCTCCCAAGCTTCATATAGTGATTCTGAATCGTGCTGAACGAAAGAGAAGATATCGTTCCGCAACTTTGCTATTTTTGCAGGCGGGAAAAACTTTGCAAGAAATTTCTGGGCTAGATCATTCCATGTAGTAATCGAGCCTGGTGGTAGTGAATGGAGCTAACTCTTAGCCTTATCTCTGAGAGTAAATGGAAATAGCCTTAGCCTTATTGCATCCTCTGACAAATTATTGTACTTGAAAGTA
The DNA here is from genome assembly GCA_020205505.1 of Panax japonicus. Classification (NCBI taxonomy): domain Eukaryota; kingdom Viridiplantae; phylum Streptophyta; class Magnoliopsida; order Apiales; family Araliaceae; genus Panax; species Panax japonicus. The sequence continues at coordinate 20,517,807 of CM035114.1, forward strand.
TCGCAGATTTCTATAAAGATGACTATATGATCGTTCGGATCATCGTTTGGTAACCCTCCAAACTGACATGAATTTTGAATCATCTGTATTGTCCCCGGTTTTATCTCAAAACTTGTAGCAGTAATGGCAGGTCTCGTAATACTCGACTAAATTTTAGTAACCCGCGGCGTAGCATAATCCCGCAGTGCTTTTTGCTCTTCTTCAGCCATAGTATCTTTCTTATCAAGTGCTTCTTTGGTTTCATTAACCCACTTACGCAACTGCTGAAATTTTTTCTCGATGTCGTCCTCGTGAGGCAATAAATCTGGCTTCTTCGATCGCGTTTGCATACACTAGTCAGGAACACCTGAATAGAACAGAACAGAAAAAGTTTAAATTAAGATTAAAGCTATAAAATTAAATAATGACAAAATATTAAACTAATGTCCCCGGCAACGGCGCCAAAAACTTGTTACCTAAATTTTTAATAGCACTTTACCACGCAAGTATACGCGTTCAATTGTAATATTCAGCAAGCAAGGATATCGTTCCCACGAGGAAATAGACTAATATTTATCAATTACTAATTCTAATGCAATTAATCCTATTTTAAAATAAGAAAATTTTGTTTGTGATTTGAAATTTAAACTTAACATAACTAATGATTAAAAATCAAAATTTCACAATAACAACTGCAGATTTAACAGGTTAAGATTACAACTTCCCTTGGTATTTTATTCAAACTAACTTACTTCCCATTTAAAATAAATCAATTAATATGAATTGTTATCCAAGAATGCTTTATGAATATCCACGCACTTCTTCCAAAGACACGTGAACAAATCCTCCTAAATCCAATCTTTATGATGCAGAATTACAAGGAACACCCCAGTTAATCAACTCACTATATTCCTATGTGAATCAAGTTAATTAGGGTTTTACGCACAAATTCTTTCAATGGATACAAAAGACACATAGGTATATTCCTATCCTACACGCTAATCATATTAACCCTATTCAGATTATATGAACAGATGTTATCATATCCAGATCTCAATCTATACTCCATCTTCCAATTTCATATAGATTATCACAGTAATTGTTGGCCAAACAATTAATCAATAAGCATAAGATATAATAAACAATTCAATAAAAACCAACTTTCATTCAATGGGAAGCTTGCAATTTAAACTACATACCAAGTTCCGTTGCAATCTTAATTAAAATTTAGTTCATGATAATAATAAAGAAAAACATCATCCAAGTTAATAAACCAAATATCCCAGATAATTATAAAAGATAAAACTAGAAAAGAGAAGAAGAAGCTCTGAATTTGCTCTTAAACTCTCTCTTAGATCTTTAGCCTTTGCAATTCTTCTTCGTGTTTTTCTTCCTTGTTCTCTCTACAAATCTCTTGAAAAATTGATTGATTGCTTGCAAAATTCGTTCCCCTTGCTTTTCTAGAGTCCTCTCCTATTTGTATTGGTCTTAGCCCTCATTCAGACTCCTCTTTGGCTTCAAAAACCCCCTTGATAGCAGAAAAACGCAACTTTCTACGCACTAGAGCGCCTAAGCGCTCATCATAAGGCATTTTCAAGGGCCTAGGCGCTTGGCCAGGACCACGTAATTACAGAAATGCCACTCAACTTTAATTTTCATGATTTTTGACCTTTTTCTTCTCCGAAATGACCAATTTGTCCCTCCAGCTCCAACCTACAACAAATAAACACAAAACACATAAAAAGATCCTACAAAACAATTAAATATAACAATAATTAAGTTTAATAATATCGGATTCATAGGTATAAAACCTAATCATCAGTACTCTTTCAGTTTTAAAATAGGGTGTGGTACAGAAGGAATCTCTACTTGGTTAGGTACCTCACTTTGATCTGTAGTATTTTGTGTTCTTGAACCTCTTCAAGATATATCTTACTCCCACTGACCCCTTCAAGGATAAACTCCTTTTCCAAGAAGGCAGCATGTTTTGCAAAAAACACCTTTTGATCAGTTGGATGATAGAAATAATACCCTGATGTTTCTTTAGGGTATCCCATAAATCTACATTTGTCAGATCTAGTCTATAGCTTATCGTTTTCAAAATTTTTGACATAAGCTGGACAACCCCAAGTCTTAACATGCTTAAGATTTGGTTTCCTCCCTGTCCATAACTCATATGGGGTCTTGGGGATGGATTTTGTAGGTACCTTGTTAAGTAGGTATGCAGCCGATTCTAGGGCACATCCCCAGAAGAAAAATGGAAGGTTGGTAAAGCTCATCATGGATTGAACCATATCCAACAATGTTCGATTTCTCCTTTCAGATACACCATTCATCTGTGGCGTCTCTGGTGGAGTCCATTGTGAGATTATACCATTTTCTTTGAGACAATTGAGAAACTCACCACTTAAGTATTCTCCTTCTCGATCAGATCGAAGAATCTTAATACTCTTACCAATTTGCTTCTCTACTTCACTTCTGAACTCTTTGAACTTTTTAAATGATTCAGATTTGTATTTCATTAAATACACATATCCAAATCTTGAGTGATCGTCAGTGAATGTAATAAAATAAGAATACCCTCCTCGTGCACTCGTTGTCATAGGTCCACATACATCTGTGTGTACCAACGCTAACAACTCTGTAACTCTTTCTCCTTTTCCACTAAAAGGAGATTTAGTCATTTTGCCCATAAGATAAGATTCACAAGTTGGATATAATTCATAATCCGATAGCTCTAGGAGCCCATCTTTATGCAACTTGGATAATCTTGTTTCATTAATATGACCGAGTCTACAGTGCCACATGAAGTTATAATTAACATAATCTCTTTTCCTTTTCTTAGTTTGTTTAATTTGAAGTATATTTTCATGCAAGTCAAGTATATAAAGTCCATTTCACAAATTACCAACACCATATAAAACATTATCATTATAAATAGAACAACTTTTATTCTTTATTATAATATTAAAACCATCCATATCCAATACAGAGATATAAATAATGTTTCTAATGATATTTGGAACAAAATAACAATTATTTAAATTAATGAACTGCTCGTTGGCAGTGCTAAACAATAAGTCCCTATAGCTAATGCATCAACCTTTGCTCTATTTCCCACTCGTAGGACAACCTCATCCTTGCTCAGCTTTCTACTTCTGATCAGTCCCTGCATATTATTACATATGTGAGAACCACAGTCGGTATTCAATACCCAAGTAGAAGATTGACTTTCAGAAAAATTAATTTCAATCATAATTAAACCTTGATTAGTATTTGAAGCTTCTCCAAGATTCTTCTACTTTTGTTCTGCAAGATAATCCTTGCAGTTCCTCTTCCAGTGACCCGACTTGTTGCAATGGAAGCAAATTCCTTTGCTAGCTGGATCAGGTTTCTTTTGATCATTCACTTTCGCCTTTCCCTTAGCCTTCTTAGATTTCTTCTTTTCAGAAGATACCTTGGGCCTCTTCCTTTTCTTGGAAGAATCATCCACCAGTAAGACATGGTTCTTCTTGGATGGGAAGTGGCCTTCAGCAGTTTTCAACATGTTAAGTAATTCAGGCAAGCTGACATCTAACTTATTCATGTGAAAATTCACAACAAATTGTGAGAAGGTGTCTGGGAGTGACTGCAAGACTAAATCTTGACTCAACTCCCCATCCATGACGAACCCAAGCTGTCCAAGATGTTCAATCAGATTGATCATCTTTAAGACATGAGTCTTAACGGTAGTGCCCTCGGTCATCCGAGATCAGAAGAGCTCCTTAAATATCTCATATATAGCAATCCTACTTTGCTAACCATACAACTCTTGCAAGGGCAATATTATAGTAGGAGCATCCATGTTTTCATACTGACGCTGAAGCTCGTTACTCATGGATGCGAGCATGATGCATTGAGCCACAGAGGCATCATTTTGCCACTGTTTAAAAGTAGCAATCTCTTCCTCAGAGGCTGTCTTTGCAACTTTTGCAGGTACGAACGAATTTAGGACATAAGAAATCTTTTCAGCAGTGAGAACAATTCTTAGATTCCTTAACCAGTCCGTGTAATTCAGTCTGGTCAGTTTGTTAGCATCAAGTATGGTACGTAGTGAAATTAGTGAATGTGACATTTTCAAAATTTTGCATGTAAAAAGACAATGTTTTAGCAAACATTCATTTAATTAATTACCAAAATAAATTAGGTCTTATTTTATATTGGTATCTCCCACTATTTTATTCAAACTATATTACCCTCATTTATATAGTTCGGAAAAATTTAATTAAAGTTTTTGCTAGTGAGAATAAGGATCCCATTTCAAATATATATAGCCTTGTGATGACACAACAAACTATATATAAAGAAATAGGTAGACAACTCCTTGTCAATTACATCATCATGTAACTCCTTATGTTTTTCCTCTCAGATTATTTTGATCAAGTGGTGGCACATCCGAATCAAAATTATCTAAGTTAAGTCAGACCTAGCACTTCCATATATTCAAAAAAGAAAAATATTGCCCTTGTGGTGACACAACAAAGTAATATTGTTCAATTTTCTTTATAAGCATCAAATGTGATAAATTAACATCTTAAATACTTAATACTTACCTTGTGGTGACACAACAAACTCATATTAAATATTTAATACTCTATTAATTTTATTATGCTAGAAGGCGACGTTCGATATTCTAAATATCTTTGAACGCTTAAGACTTAATATATAAATTTTTTAGGGATTTGTTATTATTTGTCTATTGTTTAGCGTGTATGCAAATATATATATATATATATATATATATATATATATATATATATATATATAAAATACGCGTCATATTATAAAACATGCGAAGCATGTTTGCATAATATATAATATATATAATACTAGCATGCACATATAGAATACTATATTTTATCCGGATTGATTATGAACTTTTATTCTAGTTTGGTTCACTAGAGCCACCAAGTGAACCAAAAAGTCAAACCTTAGGGTGCAAGAATAAATATTTAAATATAACTATTACATTTAAACCCGGGCTTCATTACAAACGGGTCTTCGAGCGCTGCTTTCTCCTTGATCTTCGGTTTTTCAAAAAATTCTAACTAATCCTATTACATTAAACTATTTAATTTAAATAAAAACCTTGATCAACAGTCAAGGGGAAGTACATAGGAGAGAGATAGAATTTACATCAAGAAGAAAACCAGAAAAGACGATGTACGCAGACCCCATTTAATAAAACTCATTCATTCAGACATCCAACCAAAATAAATCCAATCACATTGGTCAATAGTATATAATCAATCCTATTTATTATCATACATATCATCATATGTATCAATAAATAAAATCATTCCATATATATATAAATATCATTTAATGGGCAATTTTATGTTGCATGAAATCCAATTTCAAGATTAAAATAAATTCTTTATTTTAATTATAAAATTATTACGTTAGTATTATATATATAATATTATAATACTAACGGAATTCGTGTGGCACCAGAAATCTAGTTCCCATATATGAATCCTGGTACTAATCATATATATATATATATATATATATATATAAAACAAGGATCAAGTGCATACCTCTTATCTTACTCACCCGTACTTACCTCCCTTTAGGTGACAGTTTCTGTCATACAATCGTCGTCTATACTTTTAGCGACGGACAACATATAGCGTCACTAAAAGTATAAACGACGGTTGTATTATCGAAATCATCGCCTAAAGGAGATGAGCATGAGTGAGTAAGATAAGTGATATGCACTTGATCCAGACCGTATATATATATATATATATATATATATATATATATATATATATATATATATATATATATATATATATATATAAAGCACGTGAATGTCCCTTGTAACTAAAGTTTTAATATGATACCAATACTTTAGTTTTATTATTCGTGAATCTCAGGTCCTGTAAAGTGGGTAAGTAATATATATATATATATATATATATATATATATATATATATATATATATATATATATATATATATATATATATATATAACATTGATTAAACAAGCCACATAGATTAAACCAGCCACGAATCACGAAGAAGAAGAAAAAAAATAACATAGTGAAATCAAAACAGTTCGCTATTTAAAAAGAAGGGTTAAGTTCAGATGACCACCAGGGGTTTGGGCGGTTTTTCACTTAACCACCTGTAGTCAGTAAAGCTACATTTAAACACCCGACTTTTTGAGGTGAAGTGAAAACGTCACTTTTTCCGTCTAAATTAACTATGAGTTGGCTAATTACTTATTTACCCTCCAATTTCACAAACAGAGCCCCTGCTCTAGTGCTCCCTTTCATTCGACCCAAAGAAAAGAAAGAAAATTAGGGTCTCTCATCTACTCCATTTCAAATTAAATTCAAGCATACCATAAGAAAAATACAGTTAACAATTGAGTTGGGGGGAAACTTGGAAAGCAATTGCAGCAATAATTCATAACACTGCTTCATTCAAAAAAATCTGCAAATTCGAACGCAAAGTCACCATATATTTGCAAAACACCCGAAACCAACAAACACCATAGCCTAAACTTGTCAAAGTTCAATCTCGACATACCCACATTTCCAACCAACTGAAACAGCAAACTTCCCAAATCTATCCAAAAATTCAAATCCAAAATCAAGAACCCAATTAGGGAAAACACCAAAAACAATCATAAGCCCAACAGAAACCCTAGAATCCCAAATAGAACACTACCTACATATATATAGGAGAGAAAAAAAATAAGTAAACTAAAAAAATAAACACACCGAGAAAATCAGTTCACCGGAAAGTGTAATGGTGGGGGATCCGAATCACTTTTACATAGACTAAGTAAAACAGAAAATTACATAAATTGGGGGTCTAAAACCTATCCTATACATAAACTATGTCACATTCAAATTAATAACAGTACTCCCAACCGTAGTTTCTATTTTGACTTTCATATTCCTGAGTATTTGTATAGGTATACCAGGAAAATATTTATGTACCTGAAAAGAAGTTTCACTCCTTCAACAAAGTTTCCCCGGTCTATGGGATACGGCGAGAATGATATTCTATTAGTATCTTTTCAGTCGGTCTCTAACGGCAAGTTAGTTGGATTTTGATCGGCGATTGGAGGCTTTCTTATTCAGATCGGCGGCGGCGGGGTTTCTTCATTTTGGGGCGGCAGCAGGGGTTGGAGGATACGGCTGCGGCCGACGCGGATGTCTCCAGCGGTGATGGAGGCGGGGGGCGAAGGGGCCGAGAAGGAGGGAGAAGGCGAACCGGAAGAAGATGGATTGGAGGGGGCTCGGATTGGAAGTAAAGGAGAGAGAGGAAAAAGATCGAACAAGGATTCATGGAGTGAGAAATGAGAAAGAGGAATGAGGTTTGAGGAAGATGAAGGGTAATTCAGACATTTAATTGTCTTTTTTGACTGTTATACTCCTTTCTCACGCACTTTTGGCGTTTGACTTACACGTACGGTTAATTTAGACAGAAAAAGTGACGTTTTCACTTCACCTCAAAAAGTCGGGTGTTTAAATGTAGCTTTACTGACTACAGGTGGTTAAGTGAAAAACCGCCCAAACCCCAGGTGGTCATCTGAACTTAACCCTAAAAAGAAAACTGATTTCGGCCCTCTTTTTTTTCATAAAATAATAATTTTATACAACAAATTATGCCCAATAAATTACTCAAAATATATACCCATATATATATGGAATCAAAATAATTAATAATTTGTATAAAGTTTGGCTCATGATACCACTGTTAGGTTTTGTGAAAATCAAAGCATCAATCAAATTGCAAAATTAGCGGAAACATAATAAAATCAGATTTTAAAAATTTTCACAAACCAATTACCCGGATCATTCTTTATGCATATTATTAATTAAAACGAAGAATAGGAAGTTGTGAAATTATACCCTTGTAGAAACGAGCTTTTTCATGCACGAGTTTACCAACTACTTCTCCGCGATCTCCTTGAATCTCCGGGTAGATTCCTTCCTTTAATCAATGTAAGCCACCCAAGTGTATGGCCTCTAGAGGTGATCCACCAATGAAGAATAATTTTCAAAAAAAAGTGTGTATTGGCTCAAACCCTAGTTTTTTCCTATCTTTATAGAAAAAGGGGGCGTACTCTCCAACTATTGGAATTACGTATGTTTGATATTTGTTATAAGACTCCTCTTATAAAGATATCAGGGATAATTAATTAAACTTATTAGGGATAAATAATTAAACTCCTTTAACTAATTTTCCCTCCTAATCCTATTAGGAATAAATGAGAGTACTTATATTAAATTAATTTCTGAACCCTTTTAGAAATTAAAATAATAATAATTGTAATAATATTAATAAGACTCCTCTTATTAATTTATATCCAATATTTCTAAAATATTAAATAATAAATATTAAGTTATTTAATTTATTCTATCACCATTGATTAAATTAAATATACTTAACATATTATTACGATTATGCCATTAACTTCTAAAATAATTATTCTTCCTTTTATGGTGTTACCCTTTAGGTTCTCCATATTAAACCGGTTGTGAATAAATCAATTAGAATATTTCTAATCTTATTTAAATAAATAAATTAAACAAATAATTTATTTAAATAAATAATATTTATTCTATAATAGGGATAAGCCTCTCTAGCGATCAACAACTTTTCAGATAATATAGATTTCAACATTAATCATAAAAGAACCTTTGAGTTAATAGTTACCGTATAATTCAATCCTTCCACCATACAATGTCCCAATCAAATATATGACATGAAATTACTGTCAGGTCTTATTTTATTTAATTATATGTATTTCGATTCCTAAATGCACAACTCTTAATGAATGCAAATTAGAAAGTACTTTTTAATTTCATTTCACCTTGGCCAAGGATTCCTGGGTTGTCATTTATTGAATCACATAGGACATTTCTCTTCTTTTACTAAAAGTGGTAGATTTTTTATTTATCATTCATTATCTTCATATATAACTTATTACACCCAAGCATACCCTTTTATATACTCTAAGAGTCTTAAGGAATAAGTCAAAGTGTAATTCATTATATATAAGATACTATGATGACCTTAAGTCTAAGGATCATTTGTACTACTATCACTACAGGAATTTCTATTGACAGACAAGTAAAACTCCATTAGGTATTCCTTAGCGAGTCACATTCAGTGAACTTATTCTCTAATAAGCACCTACATACTTACTTTAGTGTGATCCATACAAATGATCATGAGATCAATCATCCTCATCCAATGAGCAAGCAACGTACGTACCAATCTATCCAGATTCACTAATCCCCTTTTTAGTAATCCATTGATTTGGAACATTTTAGTTTTAAGCTATCTAAGAATTTTGATCTCATTAGCATTATCTAATCATGATTCTAAAAGCATTGCTTAAAACTATGAGTTTATCACATATTATTAAAACAGCACCATGAAGATAATAAATGCCTTTAATAAATAATTCTTTTATTAATAAATAAATAAGATTGATCACAAAGTATATGCTTTATCATCATACATGATTGACTTGTATGCATACTACTTTCAATAATTACACACATGACATTGAAAAAAAAATTACAAAATTGTTATTTTCTGATGTGGCAACACAAAAAAAAATAAAATAAAATCATTGATTATGTGGCAAAAAATAATTAAAATAATAATAAATTTAAAATAAATATTTTAATTCATTTTTTAATAATTTTTTCATTTCCTATTATCTTTCTCCTTCAAAATGAATAAATAAGCCTATAATAAAATAATAAATAAAAATACAATTCTGCCATGTACATGATTATATTTGACGATATAATACCATTTTTTTTTGAAATTTTTTGACAAAAAATAAATTATACAAATTACAAACATAACTCATTAAAAAAATGTATCCTCATTTTTTTCCTAATTAATTCAAACTCAAACCCTACTGTTCATCTTCTTCCTCACCAAATTGCAAATTGTAAGAGTTGCCAATTGTAAGAGTATTCTATGATCACAAGTAAATCAGAGTTACGTCACTTTAGAAACATTTCAGAGTTATTAAAAGAAGTGAATAACAATTGAAGCAAGCAGAGATGGGGTTTGACCTTAGAGGGAGAAGAGGATCGAAGCTTTGATTGGTTTGGCAGCGAGAGAAGATGCATATGAAGACGATGAACTTTCATCCGGCCTAACTCTCAATTGGCCAGGGATGGGGCTAGGGTTAGGGTTCCCAATTTCATCTGTATCTTTGAAAGTGGTCGTCGAATCCCTTCCTAATCCCTGTCTCCTTCTATACGCCATTTATTTATTTATAAATAAATCGAACTGTGACGCCCCCAAAATAGGTATAAATCACAAATTCTGAGTCGCCAAATACATGGTATAGAAAACAACTACGACTTTATTATTACAATTGTCGTGCAAAATACGACAACACATACTGTGAATTTAAATACAAATATTATGTTCTAGACAATATCCACACTCAAATAAAGTTCTCATTACAATTATTGATGCACTATTTTACAAAAATAGTGAGGATTGCTAAAACAAATGTCTAGGACCATCACTCTATACTCAGACTGGTTACTGCTATATTCTCGCTTCCTGAGAAGAAAAATGGAACAAAAAGGAAAAGGGTGAGCTTAACTAGCCAGTAAATAATATTATGACTAAGATAATATACAACAAATTATCCTTAGTCTTCAACAGGGAAAAATCTGATAGAACATAATAGACAACAAGTTTTAGATCAACAACTGCAGTGGAAACAACAATTCATTAGAAGAGTTAAGTATAGAATTAAATCTAATATCATCTATGAATTTAAAAGTCCATCATCAATATTTTATCTCTGTAACATCAATCAATATACATCTTGAATCAAATATTCATCTTTGCACTACGGGCCAAAGATATTCATAAGGTAATCATTCAACTTTGCACTACAGGCCATTCATCAAGTATCATCATTAAGGATTGAGGATGATGAAAAACATTTTAGAGAATGAATCCAGTAAGCTAAAAGGATAAATTTTAGAGATTCGCACTTTAGATAATTCAAGTTTAAAAATATTCCATAATAAACCATAATGGAGTAAAATTTAAGAATGAAGATCAAAACATGGATACAATAAAAGATAGTAACCATAATAGACATCTGGAACAAAGAAGAAAAAATTTCATTTTTTGGTGAATAGTTCCGTATTTGTGAATAATGTCGTATACGTGAATAGTGTCGTATACGTGAATAGTAATCTCAACCCAAAAAGGTTGAAATTCCGTAATAAAATTCATAACAATATTTCAGCATAATGATATTGAAAGAAATAATATCATTCACGAAGAAAATAACATCTATTACCTCAAAATAACAGTATTTCTGACCAGAGTATCGGATGTAAAACCGAAGAAAACTTGCTCTGAATAACAACTCTCAAAGTATCTAAATAATCATAAAAAAATGCTCGATAATATAGAGAGAGAAAACTTTTGTTTCTGGTGTGATTTTCAATTCTAACCTAAGCACCTATTTATAGGAAAATGCTAGAACGTCAAATGAGACTAAATTAATAAAATATTAATTAATTTATTTTTTTTCCTTACGTACATCCCTTTGACAATTCAACACCTCATTTTTGAAAAAATCTCAGCCCACCAACAATGACATGGGTAGGGCCCACCCATTCTAGAATTTTCTAAAATGATTTAAAATTTAAATAATAATCAGAAACTTCAATAATTCATAATAAATAACTCTTTTATCAGAAAAATTCGAATCTCATGTCTATTCAATAGGAAATTAAATTCTCTACAACTTTGTAGAAGAAAGTTTTTCCAAATTCTTAACAGAAAATATCCGAAATCCACATACGAATGATTTTTAATACCTGCATTCTGACAAAATACCGATGAAACACCTCAACATTATTTCCTTCAATTATATCCACATAAAAATAAATATTTTCTTCATTTATATCCACCTATATTAAATATTTCCTTATCATAAAAATCAATAAATAATTCACAAATAATATTATAGAATCACAATAATGACAACCAGGTTGTTCCCAGGAAAGATGTGGCTTTCCGATAAAGATTTTTCCATACTGGCCCGCAATTAGGTGACCAAACCTCTCCTTGAAAGAACTTTCTAGACCTTGCTAATAATACTATCTAATAATACTATTAAAATAATATGAATTATTGATCTGATGATGGGAAATACTGTGTAGTGACAATTATTGAAACAACAATAATATAAAATATCAACGCAACAATTATTGGATCAATAAAATAAAATATTAAAAAGTAATTACTGTAACTGTGACAACTCGAGAAATTAGACAATTTATGAAAATCATAATTGATTGATTTAAGGTTCAATATTAGGACCTAAACATAAAATAAGTGTATGGAATTGGCAGTTATGTAATGAAATTCCAAGAATTTCAAAAGTTTTGGACAAGACTTGAATTATGTGATAGACTGTAAGTGATAGTCTAGTAATGAGGTATAAGATTATGGTAGATTTAAAATTCTTTTGAAGAATTATCAGAGATAAGTATCGAAGTGAATACTAGTCGGTATATTTGGTTACATATGTGAACCATAATGATTTAAGATCAAGGATTGATCAGATAAGTTATAACTTTAGTAAACCCTAAAGTTATGTTAATCATATGTTTATTAAGTTAGAAAAATCTAACGAACTGTTAGAAACCCTAACGATACGCTCAGAAACTTTAATTTCAGTTTCGAGAATTTAAATCCTAATTTGGGAATCCTAAATACAAAGTATTAAACCCTAAGGGTTAAAAAGTTGTGTGTAAGGAATATGAACATTAGGTGATGGTTTATATTTGTTTATTATATAAACAAACAAAAGAAACTAGTGTAACCCTAATTATAAATGAGGAATGAAGGATTTAATAACTTAAGGGTTATGGAAAAAGAGAATTGTGGTATTTCGAATACTTACTAATTCTAGGAGAATTATTTTATATATCTCAAATGATTAATTTTATAACCTAATTATAGCAAGTCTAATTGGGTTAAGGAAATAAGTGGGCATAAGCAAGGATTGGTGTTATAATTGAGGAAGTAAAAACCCTAATTAAATTAATTGGGTTGGATTAGAATTTAGGTATTGGACTATGTATATTTTATAGCCCAAGAGTTGGCCCAATAAAATTGGTTAGAGGCCAAGCAATACATTAAAGGAATGGCCCAAATATTTTTATTAGAAAGCCCAAAACTTGATCCAAGTATGGAGGGACTTTTTGGTCATTGGTTTAGTAAAATAAAAATCCAAACTTGGTGCATTCTAAGGCCACTTGGCCGGCTATGGGAAGAAGAGGAAGGGGGGAGATGAATGTAATTTATTTACTTTAGTTGGTGGACAACTCCCACCTACTTCTCCTTTGTGTCACTTAGTTATTTGACCAACAATTAGGCTTATTCTTGCAAGAAACCACTTGGCAATTGCTAAGTGGAAAGAAAGAGAGAATTGGTGGAGAAGTAATGCTACATGGCCGGATGAGTATGAGAGAAAAAGGAGAGTGAGTTTGGTCAAATTGATAAAAACTACACCTAATAAAATCCATTCATTTCTCTTTCATTACAACCAAAGAGAGAGAGAGAGAAGAGGAGGCCATTTTTGGCCAATATAGAGAGTGAGAGAGGGGTTTCGGCCACTATAGAGGGGAGAGAGGGAGGAGAGTTTTGATGTTTCATATTCTCCTAACAAAACATAAGAGTAAGAAGAGAGAAGAATTCAAGTCAAGGTATAAGAAATTCCTACTTATGTAGTCTATTTTCTTTTTATTTTGATTTGAGTTATGATTTTTGTGAAAATATGATCTTTAAAACCTAAGATTCTTATGTTCATAAAGTGTTTTACCCTTTTGTGGATCAAAAGTTGGTTTTAAATTAAGAAATATAAGTTGTGTTTTTCAAAGGTAAGAAAAACCTAATATTTCTAGCCTTAGTTGTGTTTATTTTGTGTTTGGTGGTTATTTGAGGTATTGGATCATGGATCATGATAGATCCATGAATATATTTGATATTAATTTGTGTCATGATGAGTGATGATGATTTATGTTGAGTATATCATAAGGATATAAAAGTTTTCATACAAAACGTAAAATGTTGAAAATCAGATTTTTGAGAAAACCAAGTGTGATATGGAAATGACCTTATCTCTCATTCTACTTTGAATTTTCGAGTGTGGTCAGTTTGTGGAGCTAGATCTATGTGTTAAAGATAAAATTCCTTTGGAATTACTTAATTAGGTTGAATATTGAACAAGTTATGTGATTTCTCCCAAACTACACAAAAGTAATAAAAACTGTTAGGAGGACAGTTTGTAATAGACACTTCCGGGCTAATTTCCGGGAGCTTAACATATCCAAATATGGATTGTGATAGATGAAAACTGTAGTTCGGAAAGATAGGAATCCAACAAAAGTGAAGGATCATTAATCGGAGTTACAGATTTCATTTTATATAAGTTTTTGCAAAGGACTCTAAAACTGCCAAATGATAAAAAGTTGCTGCCCAAAATTTTCCGGGGGATGTTTCGGACATGTATTTAATGAGAAAAATTCCAGGCTTTTGGGAAATGAAAATATATGGTATTATGTAGCTCGTGTCCAAAAATGAGCTGATTCTGAGTTAAAACGATCAAGTTATGACCATTACAATCTTTATGATTTTCCGACGGAAATCGCTATAAACGGAGTTCTACAACTCCGATTGCCACGAAATTTAAAATGGAGCATCAAATTAACATATATAAGATAGTGTCAAAAGATGGGCATTACTGGAGTTAAGCACGAGGTAGCTAATTTCTTAAGCTACGCACTAAAATGATTTTTGAAAAAAAATACTAAAGGAAGTTAGAAAATTATGAAAAAAATAATTTTTGTGCATGAAATACATGTATATGTGTTTGACCAAAGGATAGGAGAATAATACACTGATTTGGTATTTTCGTGATACGGATATAGAATACAGCTTGTTGGATTAGGTAAATTGTGATTCTAGTTTGCTGGATTGAAATACAGTTTACTGAATTGAAAAATTTGTTGAAATCGGTTTGTTGGATTGAGGTTTAGATTGATGGATTGGTGAATCCAGGTTGATGAATTAAAAATTTGGTTGCTAGATTTAGAATCCAGGTTGCTGGATTAGTATTTAACTTACTAGGTGTTAACGAATGAAATGAAAAAGCGAGTGTTAAATCATATAAATGTGATTCTATGGCATGGTTAAGTGCTTAGGAAGAGTTTAATTGAACTTAAACTCAAGTGTTGACCGACTAGACCGTCGGGATGTTAAAATTGTGTCAGTTTCAACTCAAACTTAATAGTCTAACTGATACTAAGTCTTATGTGAATTATAGACTGATATGGTTATGTGGTAATGTGTTTAGGTTATTCTGTGAATATAAATATAACAGTATTATACTGTGATGATATTATTCTAATATTGGAGATCTATATTACTAATATTAGGTCTTCGGGTAAAGCGTTATAAATTGCGTTGCGGTAATCAACGGTTCAGGAAAGTTTCTTTGTACTTAGCTCTAATAAGAGTATTTTATTCAAGATTATGGTTAATCATTGCTGATTGCCATGAAAATTGTACTCTGTACATCTTGCATGTATAAGTCAGGTATGAAAGGCTGATCACCTTCATCACCAGTTGGTTCAGAAATGTTTGTTCATGTATAAAACTTGTTCAGTAAAAAATTTGTTCGTGCTAGTTCTCAATTATATTGATGAATTATAGCAAGCTCATTATTCATACTCTTCAATCATGATATATCGTTATATTGTTGTATATAAACTTGCTGGGCAACTTTCATGCTCACCCTTGCTATATCATGATAAAACATTGCAGATAAGGCGAATGCGTTCGGATACAGGAAAAGATTAAGGCCAAGTTCAGCTTGGGATATAAAGTACGGCTATCTTGTAATAGTATAGTTTGATAAACTGTTATATATTAGAAAGTTTATGAATTGTGTTTAAGTTAAGGTTACTCGATTTTGGGAGAAAATAGTGTGTAAAGTTTATTGTATAAACAATTTATGTTTATATCTTCTGCAAATAGTGATAGAAATAGCGTACCGAGTTCGCGGAGATTCGGGGCCCGGATTCGGGGTTATCACAGTAACAATTATTGAGTAGTGCCTTCTAACGTAAGAATCAATAATTCAAAAATACCGTGAAATACCGTGTGCTACTGTGCAACCACATGTATTACTGTATTTTAACCACTAGGTAATTCAACAGTGTTAATGGTAACAATTACGCCGTTATTTATAAAAACTTAAACTTGTCATTTTCTTCATCCGACCATTTTCCGTTATGGGGCCCACAAATGGCTGCGACGCCGTACGAATATTCCCCGATAACAAGAATATTCCACGACCAAACGAATATTCCCTGACAAAATGAATATTTTATAACCACTTGCTTATTTTGTAAAATTACACATTTCACCCATAACCAAAGTATTATATCAAATTAACTCCTTATTATTTCAAGATAATGAATATAGGAAATTCAATTTAATTTATAATAAGCTGGGGCCTTACAACCTCCACTCCTTATGAAATTTTATCCTCAAAATTGACGTACGTCCCTGGTGTTTCGAAAAGGTGAGGGTACCTCGATTTCATTTTTGATTCCAAATCCCAGGTCATTTCCTCAATAGCATGATTCCTCCACAAAACCTTGACTTGTGGTATAACCTTTGTTCATAGGACATGCTATTTCCTATCAAAGATCTTGACAGGTACCTCCTCATACGTTAAATCTTTGGCTATCTCGTCTGGTTTTAACGCAATTGTAAAATCCCTAATTTTACGAATAAAGATTTAATTTTCTCAAAATATTTTTTTTTCAAAATTATAGTGTGGATTTGAGATAATGTTATAGTTGTGGGTAATATTTATAAATTTTGAAAAGTATGCAAGTTTTTGTATAATATTCGATTGGTCAGGGAATATTCTTTTTGTCGGGAAATATCCGTACGACGGTACAATCATTGGTGGACCCCACAACGGAATTATTGTCGGATTGAGAAAATGACAAAAATATTTTTATGAAAATAAAGACGGAAGTTTTACCGTTAAAACTATTGAACTACTCGGTAGTAAAAGTACATTAATACGCGTGGTTGCATAGTAGCACACGATATTGATTATTGATGCTTACGTGAGAAGTCACTCAGTTATACTCAATTATTGCTACAGTAATTGCTGCATCATATCTCTCATATTATTGATTCAATTATTGTCATAGTATCATTTGTATAATATGATATATTATTAAATCAATAATTGAGACGACAAAGTTATTCATATTATTATTTGCAATATTGACAATGTCTAGAAGTTCTGTCAAGGAGAGGTTAGATAATTTAATTGAGCGCCAATAGGGAGAAATCTCAATAGGGAGAAATCCTTATTGGAAAGCCCCCTCTTTCCTGGGA
Source organism: Panax japonicus (assembly GCA_020205505.1). Taxonomy (NCBI): domain Eukaryota; kingdom Viridiplantae; phylum Streptophyta; class Magnoliopsida; order Apiales; family Araliaceae; genus Panax; species Panax japonicus. The sequence continues at coordinate 20,535,290 of CM035114.1, forward strand.
ACGACTTGGTTGTTAAATATTGTGAGTTATAATATTAATGATGAATAAGTTCGTGTTAATTAAAGATGAAATTGATAGTTCCATGGTGTGGGAATTATTAGTGTTAGTAAAAATCGATATTTATTTTGATAATAATTGATGTTTGGAGGTTATATGAACCAATCGGGTAATTAACCGGATAAATGAGCAATTAATTACTATGAATTCATATGCTTATAACTATGTGTTCACATGTGTGTACTATTGATTCACATAATTTACTATTAGGGGAGTTGGTGCAAGATTGATAATACTTGCATGACTAAATTAAAAATGGAGGTATAGATGAAGGTACTATACTGAAATTATTTTTTTCACATGTATAGAACTATTGAGTCACATAATTGTACTATTGATTCACATGATATACTATTAAGGGAGGTGGTGCAAGTTTGATAATACTTGCAGGACTAAATTAAAAATGAAGGAAAAGATGAAGGTATTATACTGTAATATTTTGAGCCCCAAAACGTGCAATTATCGAAACTATGTTTTTCTATAAATAGAAGCTCACTCTTCCTTCATTTCTCACCAATTCACTAAGTCTCACACGAGCAATTATTATAGAGAAATTATAGAAAGAAAGAAGAAGAGAAGTCTGCTACCTCACTATTCCAGTATCTAGTTTTCTTCTAAGGTAAAGGGTATTATTTATTTCATATTCTGAAGAGATATTATTTTTCGTATTCGTATGAATATTATTTTCGTTCAATATTCGTAAAAAATATCATCTTCGTTCAATATTCGTAGGAATATTATTTTTGTTCAACAATCGTAAGGGGTATTATTTCTTTCGTATTCATGAAGAGAGTTATTTTTCTTTCAATACTCATAAGGTTGTTATTCCATTATTATTATGTTGGAATAACTTGTCTATGCGAAGTACCGCATATATGGTGAAATTCTTCTGTTATTCCATTTTTTATTATTCTGTTAGAATAACCTATCTGTGTGGTCTATCACATGCCTGGTGAATTCTGTTGTTATTCCATTTTTTATTATTCTATTGGAATATCTTGTCTGTGCGGATTATGCATGACCTGGTTCCATTCTTTATTATTCTGTTGGAACATCATGTCTGTGCGGATTACGCACGACCTGGGTCTATTCTTTATTATTCTGTTGGAATATTCTGTCTGTGCGAATTACGCATAACCTGGTTCCATTCTTTATTACTCTGTTGGAATAACCTGTCTATGTGGATTATCGCATGCATGGTGAATGATCCTTTGTATTCATTCCTTATTAACTTGTGGATATGATATGTGTACGTGGATTACTGCATGGCAGACGAAAATCCATTTGCAGTTTCGTATATTCTATTATACTCAGTTGGTTAAAGTTTTGGCTTCTATACTCCATGAAATTAGTAGAATATCCTGGATATTTGTGCTTCATCTAACATCTTTTCATGGAAATATTCTTCTGAGCATTCTTGAATTTTTACTCCATAAAGCAGTATCATGTTGACAATTTAGACGTTATGGGTTCCTAGATAAATTAATTTATAAATCTTTAAAAATTATTCTTGAACTTGTTTTACTGAATTATTATGTCATTGTCATCATCCTCATGTTTATATTATGTTGTAAGTCATCTGTGACCTGTAGTGCATAGATAGACTTGGTATGATTATGACCAGGGATTATTCGGTATAATCATGACCGTAATGTTATAAATGATGTGGTAAAAGTCCTCATTGGTCCGTAGTGCATTGATGTGCAGTTGTTGGCATGATCATGACCATTGATGAAAACACGAATATCCTTGGCCCGTAGTGCATGGATAATTTATGGTTGTGATACTAATGAATATCCTTGGCCGTAGTGCAAGGATGATGTGGATTATTTATTGAGCTGAGTCTCAGCGATAAAAGTGATGAAAAACCTTTTAAATCATAGAAGATAGTAGATTTTATTCTCTACTTAACTCTTCTAATGGATTGCTTGTTCCGCTGCAGTTAAACTTGATGTTTGTTATATTGTATCAGTTTAACATTGTTGAAGGCTAACGATAATTTATTCTGCATTATCTTAGTCATAATATTTCTTACTGGGCTAGTTGAGCTAACCCTTTTGCATTCATTGTTCTCTTCAGGAAATGAGAACGTAGCAGGGACTAGTCGGGGAACGGAGTGACGGCCCAGATGATAGCATTAGTAGTCCTCACTATTCTATGAAATAGTGTGATAGTAAATGTATTGAGGACTTATTTTGAGTTTGAATACTATCTAGAAGACAATATTTATATTAAAACTCACAGCTTATGTTGTATAATTAAGTTTTTATTTGAGTTATGTACCATGTATCTGGCGACCCAAGATGGGTGATGTATACCTATTTTGGGGGCGTCACAGCAATAATGTGGTTTGAGTATTTCACATATTTATGAAGCATAGATATATGAAAAATATTATGGACACGAGACATGCTTGGAGGTAATGTGAGTCTATAGGCCACATTTCCCATTCGGTCAAGAATCTCAAACGGACCAACAAATCGTGGATTGAGCTTTCCTCTCTTCCCAAATCTTCTAACTACCTTCTATGGAGCAATACGTAACAGTACATGATCTCCAATATTTAATTTCACGTCCTTTTGATGAAGATCAACATAACTCTTTTGTCGATTATGTGAGGTCTTTATATGTTGCCGGATTATTTGAATCTTTTCTATAGTCATGCGTACTAATTCTGGTCCCAACAACGTTGCTTCACCCACCTCGTCCCAACATACTGGAGAACTACACTTTTGTCCATATAACGTCTCGAATGGAGCCACGCCTATGCTTGCTTGATAACTGTTGTTGTAGGAGAATTCCACCAATGGAAAGTACTTATCCCAACATCCTTTGAAATCTAGGACATAGAGTCTTAATAGATCTTCAACGGTTTGAATTATCCTTTTCGATTGCCCGTCCGTTTGAGGATGGTATGCCGAACTGAATTGTAAATATGTGACCATAGCTTTCTGCAAGCTAACCCAAAATTGTGAAGTTAATCTTGGGTCACGATCCGAAACTATGGATACTGGCATGCCATGCAATCTCACAATCTTATTTACGTACATACGAGCAAGACGTTCAAAGGAATAAGTCTCACGTATAGGCAAGAAATGAGCAGACTTGGTTAATCTATCAACAATAACCCAAATTGCATCTATGCCTTGAGAAACCTTGGGAAAACCTATAACGAAATCTATAGTAATGTGTTCCTACTTCCATTTTGGAATCTCAAGTGGTTACAATGTACCCTTTGGCACTTGATGCTCCGCCTTTACACGTTGACAAGTTAAACACCTCGAGAAAAACTCCATGATATCTCTCTTCATATTACTCCACCAAAATTTATGTCAAAGATCGTGATACATTTTGGTACTCCCATGATGGATTGCAAATGGCATGTTGTGTGCCTCCATCATGATTCTATGCTTCAAGTCAGAGTCGTTAGGAACACAAAGTCTGGAGTTGACTCTAAGTATTCCTTCTTAATCGATTTTTGCTTCCAGAATAACACCTTCTTGCACTTTCTTCTTCATACGCATCAGCTCCATGTCTGTTATTTGAGCAGCTTTAACTTTATCGATTAAAGTCGGTTCAACTCGTATGTTTGATATCAACACGTGGGTACTTGGGTCTCCATACTTTGTAAGTCGTACAAAATGGGTCTTTGTGTTAACAACATCGCACTCGTACCCGTATATGATCTTCTACTCAATGCGTCAGCTACAACGTTTGCTTTTCTAGGATTATATTGAATGCTATGGTCATAATCTTTTAACAACTCGAGCTAGCATCGTTGTTGCATGTTGAGTTCCTTTTGGGTGAAGAAATATTTAAGGCTTTTATGATCCGTATAAATCTCCACTTTCTCCCTATACAGGTAATGTCTCCAGATTTTCAACGCAAAAACGACTGCTGCAAACTCAAAATCATGAGTAGGATAATTCGTCTCATATTGTTTGAGTTATTGCGATGCATAGGCTATGACTTTCTCATGTTGCGTGAGAACACATCCTAAACCTTTGCCAGAAGCATCGCTGTAGATAACAAATCCATCCGAACCAGATGGTATTGTTAGAACATGTGCCAAAATGAGTCTCCTCTTGAGCTCTTGGAAACTCTTCTCGTATTCCTCGCTCCATACAAATTTTGTATGTTTCCAAGTTAGCTGAGTTAACAGAGTAGCGATTCGAGAAAATCCTTCCATGAATCTCTGATAATAACCAACTAAGCCCAGAAAGCTACGTACTTCGGTCACCGACTTCGGTTGCTCCCAACTTTGTATTGCTTCAATCTTCACCGGGTCAACAGATACTCCATGTTTTGACACCACGTGCCCAAGGAATGCTACTTCCTTAAGCCAGAACTCGCATTTCTTCAGCTTGACATATAGCTTATTGTCACGAAGTCGTTGAAGTACCAACTTTTAATAGTGCTCATGATCTTCACGGCTTTTGGAATAGATGAGGATGTCATCAATAAAGACAACAATGAACTGATCCAAATATTCCTTGAATACACGGTTCATCATATCCATGAAAGTAGTAGGAGCATTAGTCAATCCAAAAGACATGACTAAGAATTCATAATGCCCGTACCAAGTTCTGAAGGCAGTCTTCAGAATATCCTCAGTTTTAATCTTCAGCTGATGATATCTAGAACGAAGATCGATCTTTGAAAAGAATTGTGCTCCTTGTAACTGGTCAAAAAGGTCATCAATGCGAGGTAGTGAATACCTATTCTTGATGGTGACATGGTTTAATTCTCGGTAGTCAATACAAAGTCTCATACTCCCGTCTTTCTTCTTTACAAATAGAATAGGAGCACCCCAAGGAGATGTAATAGGACGAATGAAACTGATGTCTAACAATTCATGTAGTTAGACTTGTAACTCTTGAAGTTCAATAGGAGCCATTCGATATGGGGTTTTAGAAATGAGCTTTGTACCCAATTCAAGATCAATAAAGAATTTAACTTCACGTTCTGGGGTCTGGGGGTAGACCAGGAAGTTCTTCAGGAAATACGTCAGGAAATTCACTAACAACAGAAATATTATTCAAATCTAACATTTTTTGTTCAAGTCCATAACATGGGCTAAGAAAGCTTGACAATCCGTTTTTTAATAAACGAATGGCTTTATGACTTGATATGACAATGATTGACTTTAGTGGCTTGGTTGCTTGAATTAGCATACCAGGTTGGTTAGGAATATGAAAACTAACAACCTTACGAAAATAATTAATTTTGGCATGATGAGGAGTTAACCAATCAATCCCTAAAATCACGTCAAATGCAAGTATCTTTAAAGAGATAAGATCAACAGGTAATGTGATTGTGTCCACTTGGATCAAGCAAGATTTATACACAGTTGATGTAATAAAAGTTTCTCCTAACGGAGTCTCCATAGGATAAATCAAAGTCTAATTTCTCGGGAGTCAAGTTTAAACGTTGAGCACAAGCAGGAGAGATAAAAGAATGGGTAGAACGGGTATCTAGTAAGGTATAAACTTTGCAAGAGTTCAGGATTAGCTTACCCGTGATCACCTCCTTTGGGTTTCTCGCGTTTTGGCCAGTCACTACAAATGCTCCCCCTTGAACGACCGACTTTGTTTTATTCGTAGTCGCTACTTTGCTCTCCCAATTGGACTTGACTTTGCTACTAGACAAAACCAAGATATATGACCATCTTTTCCACAACTGAAACACACCTCGGAAGGCTGCGAACTGTTTGGACTTATATGTCCCTCCTCTCCGTATCTGTAACATCTAACTGACAGTCGTTCTCCTCCCCTGGAATTTGTTGTTGGTGCTGGTGTTTCTACTGCTGCTGATGTCTTCCCGTCATTGTTGAATCTCCTCTTTTTGAAATTTCCACTTGACTCACATCTCCTATTATCGTGGCCATGATTACCACCAGAGTGGTTACCGCTTTTGTTCGTATTTTTTCCTTCTCACTGGTTATCATCGCTTCGATGACTGCTGTCACCGGTATTACCCTAGTTGTGGTCCCTCAATTGAACATACTCATTATCTCGCTTTAATAATTGAGCCCTGTTGACAACATCTGAATTCAGAGAAAATTTATGAGAGATAAGGTATTGACGAATCTCGAGTTTTAGACCTCTCAGAAACATCCACATCATACGTTCCTCATTCTCTACCAAATGAGGTGCAAACCTGGATAACTTCGCGAACTTCGCCTCATACTGGGATACCGTCATGTTGTTCTGTTCTAGTCTAATAAACTCTACCTTCTTCATATGACGAATACATTCAGGAAAGTACTTGTCATTGAACAGTTTTTGAAATCTTTCCCAAGACATGTTGACTGTGGTTGGCTGGGTACGCTTCACAGATTTCCACCAGTAATCTGCCTCACCACGGATCATAAAGGTGGCGAATGGAACCTTCTGTTCTTGCGTGCATCCCAAGACATCGAATATATTGGTAATTTGCTTAACCCACGTTTTTGCCTTAATCGAATCTGGCTTTCCCCAGAAATCTGGTGGTCCCAACTCCTTGAACTGTTTGGCCGTGACAAACTGCGCGTTACTATCATTTCCACCTATTTTTTTTACACGAGTCTCCCTCGTCTGATTTTGCATGAACTGCAAACACCTTCTAAACATTCCACCATTCATCGTTTGCTCCATAGTGTTGTTTATAGGAGGAATATTACCTTCCTGTTGCACGTTCTCTTGGTTGGTGATTGAAGGTTGTTCCACAGTCTCATACACTCCATTATTAATGTTCTCAGCTGCCATTCTTAAAAATTGCCATAAAATAAGGGTTAATTAAACAAATTAACATATCACATAATATCCCTATATTATGATCGACCAACAAATAAGCTTAGGTAGGACACACTAGCGAAGGATTTACTCGTCTCTCCCCTCCTGGTTCTATTCCCCGATCTCCATCAGAGACCATATCCCTAAGCTCTGATACCAACTGTGACGCCCCCAAAATAGGTATACATCACCCATTCTGAGTCGCCAAATACATGGTACAAAAAACAAGTACAACTTTATTATTACAATTGTCGTGCAAAATACGACAACACATACTGTGAGTTTAAATACAAATATTGTCTTCTAGACAATATTCACACTCAAATAAAGTCCTCATTAAAATTATTGATGAACTATTTTACAAAAATAGTGAGGCCTGCTAAAACAACTGTCTACGACCATCACTCTATACCCCGACTAGTTCCTGCTATATTCTCGCTTCCTGAGAAGAAAAATGGAACAAAAAGGAAAATGGTGAGCTCAACTAGCCTTTTAAATAATATTATGACTAAGATAATATAAAACAAATTATCCTTAGTCTTTACAGGGAAAAATCTGATAGAATATAATAGACAACAAGTTTTAGATTAACAATTGCAGTGGAAACAACAATTCATTAGAAGAGTTAAATAGAGAATGAAATCTACTATCATCTATGAATTTAAAAGTCAATCATCAATATTTTATCCCTGTAACATCAATCAATATACATCTTGAATCAAATATTCATCTTTGAACTACGGGCCAAAGATATTCATATATCAGGTAATCATTCATCTTTGCACTACAGGCCAAAGATATTCAACAAGTTTCATTATTAAGGACTGAGGATGATGAAAAATATTTTAGAGAACGAATCCAGTAAGATAAAAGGATAAAGTTTAGAGATTCGTACTTTAGATAATTTAAGTTTAAAAATATTCCATAATAAACCATAATGGTGTAAAATTCAAGAATGAAGATCAAAACATAGATACAATCAAATATAGTAACCATAATATACATCTAGAATAAAGAAGTGAAATTTTAATTTTTCGATGAATAGTACTGTATTTGTGAATAATGTTGTATACGTGAATAGTATTGTATACGTGAATAGTAATCTCGACACAAAAAGGTAGAAATTCCTATAATAAAATTCATAATAATATTTTAACATATTGATATTGAAAGAAATAATATCATTCACGAAGAAAATAACATCCCTTACCTCAAAATAACAGTATTTCTGACCGGAATATCGGATGTAAAGCCGAAAGAAACTTGCACTGAATAACAACTCTCAAAGTATCTAAATACTCACAAAAATACGCTTGATAATATATAGAGAGAAAACTTATGTTTCTGGTGTGATTTTCAATTCTAACCTAAGCACCTATTTATAAGAAAATGCTAGAACGCCAAAGGAGACTAAATTAATAAAAAATTAATTTATTTATTTTTTTCCTTACGTACACCCCTTTGATAATTCAACGCCTTATTTTTGAAAAAATCTCAGCCCACCAACAATGACATGGGTGGGGCCCACCCATTCTAGAATTTTCTAAAATGGTTTAAAATTTAAATAATAATCAGAAATTTTAATAATTTATAATAAATAGATTCTTTATCAGAAAAATTCGAATCTCATGTCTATTCTATAGGAAATTAAATTCTCTACAACTTTGTAGAAGAAAGTTTTTTCAAATTCTAAACAGAAAATACCCGAAATCCACATACGAATGATTTTTAATACCTCCATTCCGATAAAATACCAATAAAATACCTCAACATTAATTCCTTTAATTATATCCACATAAAAATAAATATATCCTTCATTTATATCCACCTAAAATAAAAATTTCCTTATCATATAAATCAATAAATAATTATTCACAAATAATATTATAGAATCACAATTATGACAACCAGGCCGTTCCCGGGAAAGAGGGGGCTTTCCGATAATAATTTCTCCTTACTGACGAGCAATTAGGTGACAAAACCTCTCATTTACAGAACTTTTTAGACATTGCCAATAATTCTATCTAATAATACTATTCAAATAATATGAATTATTGATCTGATAATGGGAAATACTGTGCAGTGACAATTATTGAAACAACAATAATATAAAATATCAACGCAATAATTATTGAATCAATAAAATAAAATATTAAACAGTAATTACTGTAACAATTATTGAGTAGTGTCTTCTTATATAAGAATCAATAATTCAAAAATACTGTGCAATACCGTGTGCTATTGTGCAACCACACGTATTACTGTATTTTAACCACCAGGTAATCCAACAGTTTTAACGGTAACAATTACGTCGTTATTTATAAAATCTCAAAGTTGTCGTTTTCTTCATTCGATTATTTTTTGTTATGGGACCCACAAATGGCTGCGCCATCGTACGAATATTCCCCGACAACAAGAATATTCCACGACCAAAGAAATATTCTCCAACAAAATGAATATTTTATAACCACTTGCTTATTTTGTAAAATTTGTACATTTCACCCATAACCAAAGCATTATATCAAATTAACTCCTTATTATTTCAAGATAATGAATATAGGAAATTCAATTTTATTTATAATAAGTTGGGGGTCTTACAAAGATTATTTTTTTCTCAAAATATATTTTTCATTATTATGGTGTGGATTTGATATAACTTTATAGTTGTGGGTAATATTTATAAATTTTGTAAAGTAAGCAAGTTGTTAAAAAATATTCAATTGGTCGGGGAATATTCGTTTTAACAGGGAATATTCGTACGACGACACAATCATTGGTGGACCCCACAACGAAAGTATTGCCATAGTTAAAAAATGACAAAAGTATCTTTTTATAAAATAACGGCGAAAGTTTTATCGTTAATTTGTTGAAATACCCAGTGGTAAAATTACAGTAATACGCGTGGTTGCATAGTAGCATACAGTATTGATTATTGATGCTTATGTGAGAAGTAACTCAGTTAAACTCAATTATTGCTACAATAATTGATGCATAATATCTCTCATATTATTGATTCAATTATTTTCATAGTATCATTTGTATAATATTTTATATTATTAAATCAATAATTGAGACGACAAAGTTATTCATATTATTATTTGCATTACCGACGATGTCTAGAAAGTTCTATCGAGGAAAGGGGTTTGGTCACCTAATTTGGTGCCAATAGGGAGAAATCTTTATCGGAAAGCCCCCTCTTTCCTGGGAATGATCTGATTGTTAAATATTGTGAGTTATAATATTAATGATGAATAAGTTCGTGTTGATTAAAGATTTTTATTCATTTAGTTTTCTTTAATTCTTTCGTGACCCGATTACCCTCAAAGGTGGTATTTCTGTGATTGGCTGGTTTTATTGACCAAACGTGTAATTAATCGAATAAATGAACAATTAATTGTTATTGGTTCACATGCAAATTACTGTTGGTTCACATGTATAGAACTATTGATTCATATGCATGTACTATTAGGGTAGGTGTGGTGCAAGATTGATAATACTTGAATGACTAAATTAAAAAAGGAAGGTATAGATGAAGGTACTATACTATAATAATTCGAGCCCCTAATCTTGAAATTATCGAAACTATGTTTTCCTATAAATAAAAGCTCATTCTTATTTCATTCTCACCAATTCACTAAGACTCACAAGAGCAATTATAGAGAGAGAAGCTATAGAGAGAAAGAAGAAGAGTATTCTGCTAATTCACTATTGCAGTATCCAACCTTCTACTAAGATAAGAGGGATATTTTTTTTGTTCAATACTCGTATGAAATAATATTTTATTCCATACTTTGTAGTATGTAAGTAATATTATTTCGTTTTGTATTTCAACTTCTACACTCATTTTGTTAAAGTATTGCTTCTATACTCCGTGAAATTAGTAGGATATCCTTGAAATTTGTTCTTCATCTAGTATCATTTCACAAGTATATTTTTCTGAACATTCTTGTTAAATTTTATGCTTTTCATGATGGAGTACTATTTATGGGCGCTATTCATAAATACGGTACTATTCACAAAGTATTGTTCACGGGGTACTATTCATAAAGTACTATTCACAGGGTACTATTTACAAAGTACTATTTCCAAAGTCCTATTCATGAAGTACTATTCACCCGGGGTACTATTTATGATAAAAATTGATTTCTTTTCTGTCCAAATCATTTTTGATACAATATTATTCTTGAATTTTACTTTATAAAGTAGTATCATGTTGACAATTTGGACATTATTGAATTCTGGATAAATTAAATTATAAATCTTTAAAAATTTATCCTTTGCTCTCATTTAATTGAATTCTTATATCATTGTCATCATCCCCATGCTTATATTGTGATGAAAGTCATCTTTGGCCCGTAGTGCATAGATTGACTGTTGATTGGTATGATTATTCGGTATAATCATGACCTGTAATGTTACAAATGATGTGGTAAAAGTCCTAATTGGCCCGTAGTGCATTGATGGACATTTGTGTGTATGATCATGACCATTGGTGGATACACGAATATCTTTGGCTCGTAATGCATGGATAATTCGTGGACGTGATACTAATGAATATCCTTGGCCCGTAGTGCATGGATAATTCAGTGATGTGAATTATTTATTTAGCTGAGTCTCAGCGATAAAATTGATGATAAACTTTTTAAATCATAGAAGATAATAGATATCATGCTCTACTTGACTCTTCTAATGGATTGCTTGTTTCGCTGCAGTTAAACTTGTTGTTTATTAGTTTAACACTGTTGAAGGCTAACGATAATTTATTCTGCATTATCTTAGTCATAATATTTCTTTCTGGGCTAGTTGAGCTCACCCTTTTTCTTTCATTATTCTCTTTAGGAAATGAGAACATAGCCGGGACTAGTCAGGCAATGGAGTGATGGTCCGAGATGGTGGCTGTAGTAGTCCTCACTATTCTATGAAATAGTGTGATAATAAATGTAACGAGGACTCCATTTGAGTTTGGATATTATCTAGAAGAAAATATTCGTGTAAAAACTCTCAGCTACGCTTTTGTCGTATTGTATAAAACAAGTTTGTATTTGATTTCTATACCATGTTTTTGGCGACTCAGAATGGGTGATGCATACCTATTTTGGGGGCGTCACAGTTGGTATCAAAGCTTAGGGATATGATCCATGGCTGAAATGTGAGACAAGAACTAGGAGGGGAGAGACGGGGAAATCCTTTGCTATATGACCTACCTAAGTTTATTTGTTATTTAATTGGTCGGTTAGAATATAGAGGTAATATGTGGCATGTCAATTAACCCTTGTTTTGTGGCAGTGTTTGAAAATGACATCTGAAAATGTCGAGTTAAGCAATGGAGCACATGAGACTGTTGAGTCACCATTGATCAATACCCAGGATAACGTGCATCAGGAAGACAATAATCCTCAGGTAAACAACAATACCGACCAAATGATGAACGATAAGATGTTCAAAGGCTTTATCCAATTCATGTAACATCAGGCGAGGGAGACTCCTATTCAAAATGCAGGTGGAAACACTGGCAACTCACGGATGGTCATCGCTAAGAAGTTCAAGGAGTTGGGACCACCATATTTTTTTGGAAAGCCAGAACCACTTAAGGCGGAGACATGAATAAAGCAGATCACCAAGATATTTGACGTCTTAGGATGTTCTGAGGAGCAAAAGGTTCCCTTTGCCACCTTAATATTGCGAGGAGAGGCATATTACTGGTGGGAATCTATAAAGTGTACTCAATATGCCGCACTAAAGATGTCTTGGGAGAATTTCTAAGAACTGTTCAATGACAAGTACTTTCCTAAAAGTATTCATCACACGAAGGAGGTGGAATTTATCAAGAAGGAACAAAACAATATGACCGTGTCGCAATACGAGACTAATTTTGCCGAGTTATCCCAGTTTGCATCCCATTTGGTTGATAATAAGGAGAGATTGACGCGAATGTTTCTGCGAGGTTTGAAACCTGAAATACGTCAATAACTCATTTCTCATAAACTGTTTCTGTATTTAGATGTTGTAAATAGGGCTCAGTTATTGGAGCGAGATAATGAGTCAACCCAAACAAGAGAAAGCAGACGACAAATCGATAATACCAGTGGTAATAGTCATCGAAGCTATGATAACAAACGTGGAGGGAATCAACATGCCATAAATGTTAACCAATTCAGTGGTAATCATGGCCAAGATAATAGAAACGAAAATTTCAAGAAGTGGAGATTTAATAATGATGGAAAGACGTCAACACCAACACTTGTTGTTAAGGAAGGAGAACGACCACCAGTCGTATGTTACAAATGCAGAGGGGAGGTACACATTAGTCCAAACTGTATGCAGTAATCCAAAGCATGTTATAATTATAGAAGAGAAGGTCACCTAGCCCAATTTTGTCATGCAATAAAGTCAAGTCCAGCTGGGATGGAGACACCAAATGTCATCCCAGACAAGTCAAAGCTGGTAGTTCAAGGGAGAGATTTAGTGATGACCTCCCAAAAAGCGTGAAACCCGAACGAAGTCATCACGGGTAAGCTAATCATAAACTCTAGTGAAGTTTATACCTTATTTGATACCGGTTCTACCAATTCTTTTATTTCTCCTACTTGCGCTCAATGTTTAAATTTAATTTTGGAGAAATTAGACTATGACTTATCTGTTGAAACTCCGTTGGGAGAAACCTTCATTACATCCACTGTTTATAAGTCTTGTTTGATTCAAATCGGTACCCACACATTACCTGTCGATCTTATCTCTTTGAAAATACTTGCATTTGATGTGATTTTAGGGATTGATTGGTTAACTACTCATCATGTTAAAATTAATTATTTTCGTAAGGTTTTCAGCTTTTATATTCCTAATCAACCTATTATGCAAATTCAAGCAACCAAATCACTAAAGTCAATCACTGTCATATCAAGCCATAAAACTATTCATTTATTAAAAAATGGATGTCAAGCTTTCTTAGCCCATGTCACAGATTTAAACAAAAATACGTCAGATTTGAATAATATTTTTATTATTAATAAATTTCCTGACGTATTCCCTGAAGAACTTCTTGGCCTGCCCCCAGAGCGTGTGTTGCCTAATTTTTAATAGCACTTTTCCACGCAAGTATACGCGTTCAATTGTAATATTCAGCAAGCAAGGATATCATTCCCACGAGGAAATAGACTAATATTTATCAATTACTAACTCTAATGTAATTAATCCTATTTTAAACTAAGAAAATGTTGTTTATGATTTAAAATTAAACTTAACAAACTAATAATTAAAAACCAAAATTTCACAAGAATATCTGCAGATTTAACAGGTTAAGATTACAACTTCCCTTGGTATTTCATTCAAACTACTTACTTCCCATTTAAAATAAATCAATTAATATGAATTGTTATCCAAGAATGCTCTATAAATATTCATGCTCTTCTTCCAAAGACACATGAACAAATCCTCCTAAATCCAATCTTTAAGATGCAGAATTATAAGGAACACCCCAGTTAATCAACTCACTATATTCCTATGTGAATCAAGTTAATAAGGGTCTATGCACAAATTCTTTTAATGGATACAAAAGACACATAGGTATATTCCTATCCTACATGCTAATCATATTAACCCTATTCAGATTATATGAACAGATGTTATCATATCCAGATCTCAATCTATACTCCATCTTCCAATTTTATATAGATTATCACAGTAATTGTTGGCCAAACAATTAATCAATAAGCATAAGATATAATAAACAATTCAATAAAAACTAACTTTCATTCAATGGGAAGCTTGCAATTTAAACTACATACCAAGTTCCGTTGCAATCTTAATTAAAATTTAGTTCATGATAATAATAAAGAAAAACATCATCCAGATAAATAATCCAAACATCCCAGATAGTTACAAAAGATAAAACTAGAGAAGAGAAGAAGAAACTCTGAATTTGCTCTTAAACTCTCTCTTAGATCTTCAGCCTTTGCAATTCTCCTTCGTGCTTTTCTTCCTTGTTCTATCTGCAAATCTCTTGAAGAATTGATTGATTCTTTTCAAAATTCGTTCCTCCTTGCTTTTCTAGAGTCCTCTCCTACTTGTATTGGTCTCAACCCTCATTCAGACTCCTATTTGGCTTCAAAAACCCACTTGACAGCTGTAAAACTCAACTCTCTACGCACATAAGCGCCTAGGCGCTCATCATAGTGAAATTCCAAGCGCCTAGGCGCTTGGCCATGATCTCTTATTTACAGAAATGCCACTCAGCTTTAATTTTCATGATTTTTGACCTTTTTCTTCTCCGAAATGACCAATTCGTCCCTCCAGCTCCAACCTACAACAAATAAACACAAAACACATAAAAAGATCCTAAAAAAACAATTAAATATAACAATAATTAAGTTTAATAATACCAGATTCATAGGTATAAAACCTACTCATCAAATACCCCCAAACTTAACCAATTGCTTGTCCCCAAGCAACACAACACAATGCAACAACTAAATATGCAATGCAAATGCAACTATCTAAATGTCTACATTCCAGCAGTCAAACAGAACAAAATCTATTCATCAAGCCTCAGCGAAATCACAATAAACATGATAGTACATCATATCAAAACAGATTTGTAATTTCATCGTCAATCATCAAATCTTAACATGTTATTATTGATATAGTGCGTGTGTGCTTATCATCCATGCTAACTGATATGATGCTAAATACAACACATAATAAATCTCTTTAAAGGAATCATACAATGTAAACTCACAAAATTCACGAACAAGCTAAAACCAACTAAAGACAAATATCCACCAAAATTTAAGAGTCCAATTCGGGATACTTATGCTTTTTTTTTTCTTTACGGGGGCTTTTTGCTCTTTTCCCGTTTTATTTTTTTTTTTATTTTTTTTTTTCATATATATACATATATATATTTTTTTAACCATGACTGTGCAATGTCTCATTCCATTAGTCTAACAGTGCTACCCCTTAGCGAGCTTTCGACCAACGACTCCCAGACCATATAAGACCTTAGGGCGCTAGGTTTTAAGATACCCCTTCGGGCGTACTTGCTCAAGTAACAAAGGCCCCGAAACAAAACTAGCCAGAGTATATACATTTTTTTTCTTTTTTTTTTCTTTAAGCTTATATATCCCAAATTTTTCCCCCAAACTTAAGTTTTTATCTAATCTCCAGTCATCTTCGCCTATTCATGTCTTTCATTCATTCAGACTAGCATTATCCTCTAGAAGTCCATTATGTGTCAATTTAAACTCAATCAGTCAACATGGTTGTTTTTACTGTGCTATCCTTATTATATCAGTTTCAAACAGGTAAAGATTCAAATCATGACAAGAAATCACGTCAAAGTTTTAACAGACAATACTATACTTGTCTACTCAATTCCAATCTCATCACTGACCAAGACAGACTTAAACTATTTAACAGCTGGAACATGCAAATGCTTGAAATTTTTTTTTTTTTTTTTTTTTTTTTAAAAAAAAACTACATGAATGCAACTAAATGCAAAACTATATGCATGAACTGGAGCTGGAAACCTACACCCCCAAACTTAAATTATGCAATGCCCTCATTGTATATAACAAATAAAATTTAAGAAATTAAGCACTGAGGACTTCCCTGAAAGATAGAAGCTTTACTCCTCGTCAGAATCTTCTTCATCTTCTTCATCTGGGGGGTATGCGGACAATGGTGGAAATTGGTAAGGAGCGGCACCTGGATTCATGCGAGCAAACATTTCAAGGAATGCTGCGCTAAAATTCTGATACACCTCCGTTTGCCGCTGAGCTAAACTATCCTGATTTCTTTCCATTCTGTCAAAACCTTCCTGAACTCGAGTGGCAACCATGTCGATTCTTCTAGTTTGATTTCTCAAATCGCGACGGATATCTTCATAAAAATTAGGAGGTTGCTCTGAACTTCCAGCTGCAGGAGGATTCTCGTGGACCTGATGACTAGGCTCAGCTGCAGGCTCGGGAGGAGCAATAATGAATCCTAACCCTCTCGGGTGTGGTATTCCCCCACCCCATACCTTGTACTTCTTTATAAGCGAGTGGTCAATTGCAGCTAAAAGAGGCTGTATAGCTTCCTCGGCATCCCATTTCACCCCAGCTTGTTGGCATAGTCCTGTGATCAAAGATGGGTGTGGTAGTCCACCTGAGGTCCCTCCTCGAATTGCTTTGTCAATGGAATCATGAATAACTTGGCCCACATCTATAATTTTTCCTGATGCAATGCAGAAAAGCAGGGCTGCCCTTTGATTTACAACATCACTCATATGCCTACATGACATCATCTTGGCACAAATAAATGCATGCCATGCCTTCCCATAATTGCTTAATTTGGATGCGGGGAACAACACAGCTTCATGTTGATCTGTTAATTTCCATGTCGTTCCAGGCACACACAAGGCTTGAATAATCTCACTGTAGTCTAGCTCGTGTTGTAGATATTGCATGTATCCATTGTTGGGTATCGTGTTCAAACCATAATAAGCATTTATTGACCCAAAACTGACCTCCACAGATTTACCTCGAACCCAAATTACGTTACCAATATGATCTATTGCATTTGCGTAGAATTCCTTAACAATCTTAACAACAGATGCATCCGGTTGAGCTGTGAAGTTCACCCATCTTCTACTCCCAATCATCTGTAATAATTCCCCATCTTCTATATCGGGCAATAGTCCACGCTCGGGAATTAGTGCTTTGTTAGAAAGTACATTGTAATATCTGTCGGATGCTTTAGCACTGGTAAATCTCTTTTTGTCATACTTTTGTGACGTGCCCGAAGTCTCTCCTCTTTGTCTCTTACTAGCCATAGTCTTATGTACTAACTTCTTGCTAACCCAAATGATACTCAAAAACTTAGGAGAGCCAAAATCTTTGTTGTGACAATTTATCAAACACTTGGTGTGCACAAATTTGGAACACTATTAGTATGCACTCCCCCAAACTTAAATTTCACCAATTTTTGCAATTACTAAACACACTATACATCCAAGGTAATTCAAGCAACAATTAAGAGTACCCACACCCAATTGAGCCAACACAATGATGGAAACTAACTTCAAAGTACTAACCTAACTATTATCCAAGTGAATCCAAAGAATTTGCAATAAAATCTTGTGTACTTACTGGGGTATAGCCAAATCTTGATGTTCAATCAAAGTTGGATGAGCAATTTGAGCCTTGAACCCTTACTTCAAGTAGATGTGGCTTGAATGCAAGTGGAATCCCGAATTGGTGAAGACGGATGATAATATGGAACTTAGTTGCTTTGGTTTGGGTAGAGATTTAGTGTTTGATTTGGATATTTTAGAGAAAGATTAGTTGTTTAGGCTAGATTAGATGAGGGTTGTGAGTTGTGGAGGGTTAGAGATGGAGTAGGAGAGTAAGAGAGGTTTTGAGTTGGAATGGGAGAGGAGTTGCCCGAATTGGGGCTTAAGAAATTTTTTTTTTTTTTTTTACATTGGAGCGCCTAGGCGCTTGGTGTGTGTACTATTGGAGCACCTAGGCGCTTGCTTGCAGAAACTATTGGGCGAGTGGAGCGCCTAGGCGCTTGGTGTGTGCACTGTTTGGGCGCCTAGGCTCTTGGTCTGGACAACACATTCTGACTTTGAGCGCCTAGGCGCTTGAAATGACTTGAGAGGGAGCGCCTAGGCGCTTGGCATGGTTTGTAGCTACTGACTTGAAGCGCCTAGGCGGTTGGAATGGCTTGAAGTGGAGCGCCTAGGCGCTTGGGGCTTTTCCAACATTCTCTGCTCTGACGTCCTTTGGGAAAATAGCCATAACTTCTTCGTCCAAACTCCGATTTAGATGATTCAAGATGTTCTGGAAAGAGGAGAAGTAGATCTACAACTTTCATTCTTGAAGTTTCACGAAATAATATCCGGAGCTGTGGTCAAATTGGCTATGAAGTGACTTCTTTGTAAATGGCAACCCGAAAACGCGAATATAGCCACTCCAAACGTCGATCCATGTAACTTTTGTCCCAAACCTCGTCAAATATCCCCAATCTTAAACTTGTACGTGTTTTCCTTTTCTGCAATCAATTGAATCTCTGTTAGAGAACAAGGTATGCACAAATCCTTAACTAGCAAAGTTTAGCCACTAATTAAACTAATGGTAAAGTAAATTAATAAGAGTAAAAATAGCGAATAACAATAAAACTTCCTGGGTTGCCTCCCAGTTAGCGCTTGGTTTATAGTCTTCAGCCCGACTTTCTCCTCTGTTCTAATCGGCAAGGTTGACCGATGTCTTTTCACGATCAAAGCAACCCCCATAGTAGTGCTTCAATCTTTGACCGTTGACTTTAAAATTACGTTTTAAATACGGGTCTTCCACTTCTACAGCTCCAGGAGGATAGACTTTTGAGATTATAAATGGCCCAGACCATCGAGATTTCAACTTTCCAGGAAACAGTTTAAGCCTCGAATTGTATAATAACACTGTTTGACCTGCTTCAAACTTTCTTTCCAGAATTTTCTCATCATGCCACCTCTTAATTTTTTCTTTATATAACTTCGCATTCTCATACGATTGGAGTCTGAACTCATCCATTTGATTCAATTGTAAGAGGCGCTTCTCTCCCGCAGCAGATATATCAAGGTTCAACTTTCGAATTGCCCAATAAGCACTGTGTTCGAGTTCAATTGGAAGATGGCATGCCTTCCCATAAACTAACCTATACGGAGACATCCCTATCGGAGTTTTGTAAGCTGTACGGTATGCCCATAGAGCATCGTCCAACTTGCTAGACCAATCTTTCCGACTAGGATTCACTATCTTCTCGAGGATTCGTTTCACTTCTCGGTTAGATACCTCGGCTTGACCACTTGTCTGTGGATGGTAAGCAGTAGCTATCTTATGAGTGACTCCATATTTAGCAAGGATAGCTGAAAACTGCTTATTACAGAAATGTGTTCCTTCATCACTAATGATTGCGCGAGGAGTGCCAAATCTAGAGAAAATGTTCTTCCGAATGAACTTAATCACAACCTTCGCGTCATTGGTAGGTGATGCTATAGCTTCTACCCACTTCGACACGTAGTCCACCGCTAGAAGTATATAGGAGTTACAGAAAGATGGTGGAAATGGTCCCATGAAGTCAATTCCCCAAACATCAAACAATTCGACTTCCAGGATCATATTAAGTGGCATCTCGTGTCGCTTTGATATATTACCAACTCTTTGGCATCTGTCACATTTTAATGAAAACACACGGGCATCTTTGAAGAGTGTTGGCCAGAAAAATCCACATTGAAGCACTTTAGCTGCCGTTCTTTCTCCCCCAAAATGTCCACCATAGTCAGATGCATAACATTGGTGTAGAATACTCTCCATTTCAACTTCCGGGATGCACCTTCTTATTACTTGATCGCCACATTGTTTAAATAAGAATGGCTCATCCCATAAATACTGTTTCACGTCATGGAGAAATTTCTTCTTCTGTTGGCTTGTCAAATCAGGCGGAAACACCTTACTGACAATGAAATTTACATAATCTGCATACCATGGTGTATCCAT
This sequence comes from Panax japonicus, assembly GCA_020205505.1. Lineage (NCBI taxonomy): Eukaryota > Viridiplantae > Streptophyta > Magnoliopsida > Apiales > Araliaceae > Panax > Panax japonicus. The sequence continues at coordinate 20,555,637 of CM035114.1, forward strand.
CCTTACCGCAAATAGCTGTTCATCCGGAAAAAATTCGTTGATCACTGTTGTGTCATTTTTCTTTAGTTCTGAATTCTCTAACCGTGATAAATGATCAGCAACCTGATTTTCTGTTCCTTTTCGGTCCCGGATCTCCAAGTCAAACTCTTGTAGCAATAATACCCATCTAATTAATCTTGGCTTCGTGTCTTTCTTTGCTATTAAGTACTTAATTGCCGAATGATCCGTAAACACAATCACCTTTGTCCCAATCAAATATGAGCGAAATTTATCAAATGCATAAACAACTGCTAATAGCTCCTTCTCGGTAGTGGTATAATTCAGTTGAGCATCTGTTAATGTTTTACTAGCATAGTATATAGCATGAAAAATTTTATCCTTTCGTTGGCCAAGAACTGCACCAATCGCATAGTTGCTAGCATCACACATTAATTCGAACGGTATAGTCCAATCTGGTGCTATGATTACAGGTGCGGTAACAAGTTTCTTCTTTAACACATCAAACGCTTCTAGGCATGCTTGATCAAAGTTGAATGAGACATCCTTCTCCAACAGATTGCACAGTGGTTTTGTGATTTTGGAGAAGTCTTTTATAAATCGTCTATAGAAACCAGCGTGTCCCAAGAAACTTCGAATACCCTTTACAGAAATTGGTGGTGGCAGGTTCTCAATGGTTTCGATTTTTTCTCTATCAACCTCAATTCCTTTTGATGATACTCGGTGACCCAAGATTATCCCCTCTTGCACCATAAAGTGACATTTCTCCCAGTTTAAAACCAAATTCGTTTCCATACACCGTTTGAGCACAAGAGTGAGATTTTCCAAGCAATAATCAAACGAATCCCCAAAAACAGAAAAATCATCCATGAATACCTCAAGATTTTGTTCAACCATATCTGAAAAAATAGCCATCATACACCGTTGAAATGTCGCTGGCGCATTACATAACCCAAAAGACATTCTGCGAAAAGCAAAGGTGCCATATGGGCATGTGAATGTTGTTTTCTCCTGATCCTCAGGTGCAATGGCAATCTGGTTATAGCCTGAGTATCCATCCAAAAGGCAATAATACTCGTGCCCTGCAAGCCTGTCCAACATATGATCTATGAATGGTAGAGGGAAATGGTCTTTACGAGTGGCCTTATTCAATTTCCTGTAATCCATACACACTCGTCAACCAGTAACTGTTCGCGTTGGGATCAATTCATTCTGCTCATTCGCAACTACTGTCATTCCCCCTTTCTTTGGCACGCATTGAACCGGACTTACCCATGAGCTATCTGAGATAGGGTAGATAATTCCAGCATCCAACCATTTAATGATTTCCTTTTTAACAACTTCCTTCATGATGGGATTGAGTCTTCGTTGTTGTTCAATAGTTGGTTTCGCTTCGTCTTCCAACAAAATCTAATGCATACAAATTGATGGGCTTATCCCCTTGATATCTGCAATAGTCCATCCAAGAGCAGTCTTATATTGTCGAAGTACCCTTAGTAGCTTTTCTTCTTGAACCTTATCAAGTGATGCAGAAATAATAACTGGCAAGGAAGAAGAAGAACCAAGGTAAGTGTACCGGAGGTGGTTAGGCAATGGCTTAAGTTCCAAGGTAGGCGGTTCTTCTACGGATGGTGTCACCTTTTCATCTAGCTTTCCCCGAATATCCAGAGGTTCAAATTTTTGTAGACATCGTGTGAACTTTGGAGTTGAATCTAGCATTTGGACCCATTCTATCACCATTGAATCATCAAATAATTTTTCACTAACCAATGCGGTTTCAAGAGGGTTTTCAATCACAGATTCACCAAATACCTCTTCAGTTGCTTCTTCAATAAGATCAACTCTTAAGCACTCTTCCTCTTCCTTCGGAAATTTCATAGCCTTGAAAACATTAAAAGTTACTTCTTCATCTTGAACTCTCATTGTTAACTCTCCCTTTTGTACATCAATTAATGTCCTTCCAGTGGCTAAAAACGGTCTTCCAAGGATAATGGGTATGTCTTTATCCTCTTCGTAGTCCAACACAATGAAGTCTGCTGGGAATATGAATTTGTCCACCTTCACTAATATGTCTTCCACAATGCCCCTAGGGTATGTCACTGATCTATCGGCGAGCTGTAGAGATATATTTGTTGGCTTTGGGGTTGGTAATCCCAACTGAGTGTAGATCGAAAGTGGCATCAAGTTAATACTTGCCCCCAAATCACACAAACATCTGTTAAAGAACTGGGGCCCAATCGTGCACGGTATTGTAAAGCTACCCGGATCCTTCAACTTCGATGGTAACTTTCTTTGCAGAATTGCGCTACATTCTTCTGTCAATGCTACTGTTTCGAACTCCCCTAGCTTCCTCTTTCTTGCTAAAATATCTTTCATAAATTTTGCATAACTAGGCATTTGTTCTAAGGCATCTGCGAATGGAATGTTGATTTGCAGCTTTTTGAACACTTCTAAAAATTTTGAAAATTGTCTATTTAATTTCTGCTTTTGAAATCTTTGAGGAAACGGCACAGGTGGTACAACTGTTGTTTGCTTTTCTTCTTGTTGTTTTGTCACAACTTTTTCCTCAGATTTACTTTCTGAATCTCCACTCCCTTGTTCACCATCCTCAGCAGAAATTACTTTCTTGTGTCCGTCCAAATCTGTAGTCAACTCCTTCCCGCTTCTGAGTGTAACTGCCTTACAGTGCTCATTTCCATCATTCCTTGGATTTTTCTCTGTATCACTAGGTAAAGAACCTGGATTTCTAGTATTCATAGCATTAGCCATTTGCCCTATTTGATTCTCCAGATTCTTTATTGCAGCTGCTTGGGTTTTCGTTGTGGTTTCCAACTGAGTTGCAAATCTTGCCATCAATTCTTCCATTTATGAAAACTTATCAAGTTGTTGAGTTTGTTGCTGTGGCTGAAATCCAGGTGGATATGTTTGCCTTGGAGCTTGAGCTTGTGACTGATTATTACTCCAAGAAAAATTCGGGTGGTTTCTCACTCCTGAATTGTAGTTGTTTGCATAACTGCCCTGCTGCCTGTTATAATTGGAAACAAAATGGACTGATTCAGGATTTATTGCACATTGATCACTTGAGTGGTTACCCGCACATATTTCACATATCGTTTCCATTTTCTGAACTGGTTGTACCCCAAGTGAATCTATCTTCTTTGTAAGAGCAGAAATCTGAGCTGTCATTTGAGCTGACAATGCTGTCATCGCATCCACTTCATACACTCCGACTGTCCTTGGCGGAGTTGTTCTTGCTGTTGGCCATTGATAATTATTAGCTGCCATGGTTTCAAGTAACTCATACCCCTCATCACAATTCTTGGCCATAATAGCACCTCCTGCTGCAGCATCTATACTCGATCTCACTGTGCTGAATAAACCATTATAAAACGTTTGCACCTGAAGCCATTTAGGAATTCCATGGTGTGGACATTTTCGCAATGAATCCTTGAATCTCTCCCAGGCTTCATATAGTGATTCTGAATCGTGCTGAACGAAAGAGAAGATATCGTTCCGCAACTTTGCTGTTTTTGCAGGTGGGAAAAACTTTGCAAGAAATTTCTGGGCTAAATCATTCCATGTAGTGATCGAGCCTGGTGGTAGTGAATGGAGCCAACTCTTAGCCTTATCTCTGAGGGTAAATGGAAATAGCCTTAGCCTTATTGCATCCTCTGACACATTATTATACTTGAAAGTATCGCAGATTTCTATAAAGCTGACTATGTGATCGTTCGGATCATCGTTTGGTAACCCTCCGAACTGACATGAATTTTGAATCATCTGTATTGTCCCCGGTTTTATCTCAAAACTTGTAGCAGTAATGGCAGGTCTCGTAATACTCGACTGAATTTCAGTAACTCGCGGCGTAGCATAATACCGCAGTGCTTTTTGCTCTTCTTCAGCCATAGTATCTTCCTTATCAAGTGCTTCTTTGGTTTCTTTAACCCACTTACGCAACCGCTGAAATCTTTTCTCGATGTCGTCCTCGTGAGGCAATAAATCTGGCTTCTTCGATTGCGTTTGCATAAACTAGTCAAAAGCACCTGAATAGAACAGAACAGAAAAAGTTTAAATTAAGATTAACGCTATAAAAATCAATAATGACAAATTATTAAACTAATTTCCCCGGCAACGGCGCCAAAAACTTGTTGCCTAATTTTTAATAGCACTTTTCCACGCAAGTATACGCGTTCAATTGTAATATTCAGCAAGCAAGGATATCGTTCCCACGAGGAAATAGACTAATATTTATCAATTACTAACTCTAATGTAATTAATCCTATTTTAAACTAAGAAAATGTTGTTTATGATTTAAAATTAAACTTAACAAACTAATAATTAAAAACCAAAATTTCACAAGAATATCTGCAGATTTAACAGGTTAAGATTACAACTTCCCTTGGTATTTCATTCAAACTACTTACTTCCCATTTAAAATAAATCAATTAATATGAATTGTTATCCAAGAATGCTCTATAAATATTCATGCTCTTCTTCCAAAGACACATGAACAAATCCTCCTAAATCCAATCTTTAAGATGCAGAATTATAAGGAACACCCCAGTTAATCAACTCACTATATTCCTATGTGAATCAAGTTAATAAGGGTCTATGCACAAATTCTTTTAATGGATACAAAAGACACATAGGTATATTCCTATCCTACATGCTAATCATATTAACCCTATTCAGATTATATGAACAGATGTTATCATATCCAGATCTCAATCTATACTCCATCTTCCAATTTTATATAGATTATCACAGTAATTGTTGGCCAAACAATTAATCAATAAGCATAAGATATAATAAACAATTCAATAAAAACTAACTTTCATTCAATGGGAAGCTTGCAATTTAAACTACATACCAAGTTCCGTTGCAATCTTAATTAAAATTTAGTTCATGATAATAATAAAGAAAAACATCATCCAGATAAATAATCCAAACATCCCAGATAGTTACAAAAGATAAAACTAGAGAAGAGAAGAAGAAACTCTGAATTTGCTCTTAAACTCTCTCTTAGATCTTCAGCCTTTGCAATTCTCCTTCGTGCTTTTCTTCCTTGTTCTATCTGCAAATCTCTTGAAGAATTGATTGATTATTTTCAAAATTCGTTCCTCCTTGCTTTTCTAGAGTCCTCTCCTACTTGTATTGGTCTCAACCCTCATTCAGACTCCTATTTGGCTTCAAAAACCCACTTGACAGCTGCAAAACTCAACTCTCTACGCACATAAGCGCCTAGGCGCTCATCATAGTGCAATTCCAAGCGCCTAGGTGCTTGGCCATGATCTCCTATTTACAGAAATGCCACTCAGCTTTAATTTTCATGATTTTTGACCTTTTTCTTCTCTGAAATGACCAATTCGTCCCTCCAGCTCCAACCTACAACAAATAAACACAAAACACATAAAAAGATCCTAAAAAAACAATTAAATATAACAATAATTAAGTTTAATAATACCAGATTCATAGGTATAAAACCTACTCATCAGCGTGAAATCGAATTTGATATTGATCATGGCTCCTATTGAACTTCAGAAGTTAAAGACACAACTGTAAGAATTGTTAGATATCGATTTCATTCGTCCTAGTACGTCTCCTTGGGGTGCTCCTGTTATATTCGTAAAGAAGAAAGATAGAAGTATGCGACTTTGTATTAACTATCAGGAGTTGAATCATGTCACCATCAAAAATAGGTACCCGTTGCCACGCATTGATGACCTGTTTGACCAGTTTCAAGGTGCCAAATTCTTTTCAAAGATCGATCTTCGTTTCGGATGTCATTAGTTAAAGATTAAAAATAATGACATCCCAAAGACTACTTTTAGAACTTGGTACGGGCATTACAAATTTCAAGTCATGTCTTTTGGATTGACTAATGCTCTTGCTGCCTTCATAGATATGATGAACCGAGTATTCAAGGAATATTTGGATTATTTTGTGGTTGTCTTCATTAATGACATCCTCATATACTCCAAAAGTCGTGAAGATCATGAGAAACACTTGAAGCTAATACTCTAAAAGCTTCGTGAAAACAAGTTATATGCCAAGTTGAAGAAATGCGAGTTCCAGCTTGAGGAAGTAGCATTCCTTGGGCACGTGATATCAAATCACGGAATATCTGTTGACCCATCAAAGATTGAAGTAATACAAAGCTGGGAGCAACCTAAGTCAATAACTAAAGTATGGAGCTTTCTGGGCTTAGCTGGTTATTATTGGAGATTCGTGGAAGGATTTTCTCAAATCGATACTCCATTAACTAAGCTGACTCAAAAAATACAAAATTTAGTTGGAGCTAGGAATGTGAGAAGAGTTTTCAAGAACTCAATATTAGACTCATTTCAGCACCCGTTCTAATAATACCATCTGGTTCGGAGGGATTTTTCATCTATAGTGATGCTTCAGGCAGAGGGTTAGGATGTGTTCTCATGTAACATGGGAAAGTCAAAGCCTATGCCACGATACCTCAAAGAATATGAGAGGAATTATCCTACTCAAAATTTAGAGTTGGAAGCATTCGTCTTCGCACTAAAGATCTAGAGGCATTACCTATATGGGGAGAAAGTGGAGATGTATACGAATTATAAAAACCTCAAATATTTCTTCACCCAAAACGAACTCAACATACGACAACGAAGTTCGCTCGAGCTGTTGAAAGATTACGATCATACCATTTAATACTATCCTGGAAAAGCGAACGTAATAGTTGATGCGTTCAGTAGAAGATCATATACGGGTACGAGTGCGATATTGTCAACGCAAAGGCCTATTTTGTATGACTTGCAAAGGATGGAGATAGAGTTAAAGACTCTAGGGACCCACATGAAGATGCTAAATATTTAATCGATAAAGTTAAAGCTACTCAAGCTACAGACCTGAAGCTGATGCGTATGAGGAATAAAGTACAAGAAGGTGCTATTCAGGAAGCAAGAATCGATGAAGAAGGAATACTTTGAGTCAACTCCAGACTTTGTGTTCCTAACGACTCTGACTTGAAGTTTAAAATTATGATAGAGGTGCACAACACACCGTTTGCAATCCATTCTGCGAGTACCAAAATGTATCGTGATCTTCAACATACATTTTGGTGGAGCAATATGAAGAGAGAAATAGCAGAGTTTATCTCAAGGTATTTAACTTGTCAACGTGTCAAGGCGGAGCATCAAGTGCCAAAAGGTCCATTACAACCACTTAAAATTCTAGAATGGATGTGGGAGCACATTACCATGAACTTTGTTACTGGTCTTCCCAATGTTTCTCAAGGCATAGATGTGATTTCGGTCATTGTTGATAGACTAACCAAGTCTGCTCATTTCTTACTTATACAAGAAACTTATTCACTTGAATGTCTTTCTCGTATGTACATAACTGAGATTGTATGATTACATGGTATGCCAATATCCATAGTTTTTTATCGAGACCCAAGATTTATTTCATGAGTTTGGGTTAGTTGGCAATAAGCTATGGGCACAAAATTACGATTCAGTTCGGCATATCATCCTCAAACGGACGGGCAGTCGGAGAGGAATATTCAAACTCTTGAAGATTTATTAAGAATCTGTGTCCTTGACTTCAAAGGAAGTTGGGACAAGTTCTTGCCATTAGTGGAATTCTCCTATAACAACAGTTATTAATCAAGTATTGGTATGGCTCCATTCGAGGCATTGTATGGACGCAAGTGTCGTTCTCCAATATGATGGGACGAGGTGGATGAAGCAACATTGTTGGGACCAGAATTGGTACGTATGACTACGAAGAAGATTCAACTGATCCGACAACATATAAAAACCTCACAAGATTGACAAAAGAGTTATGCTGATCTTCATCAAAAGGACGTGGAATTCAATGTTGGTGATCATGTGTTGTTACGGGTTGCTCCATGTAAAGGAGTTACAAGATTTGGAAAAAGAGGAAAAGCTCAATCCTCGATTCATTGGCCCATTCAAAATCCTCAATCGAGTAGGAACTATGGCATATAGACTCGCCTTATCGCCAAGTATGTCTCGTGTTCATAACAATATTCACATATCTATGTTACGTAAATATGTGGAGGACCCAAACCACATTATTGAGTTAGACCCGAACGAAATAGCAAAATATTTAACGTATGAAGAGGTACCTATTAAAATCTTGGATAAGAAGGAACATATTCTACGCTCCAAGGTTATACCTCAAGTCAAAGTTTTGTGGAGAAACCACAATGTTGAGGAAATGACCTGGGAGTTAGAATCTGAAATAAAATCAAGGTATCCTCACCTTTTCGACATACCAGGTATGTACCCCAATTTTGAGTACGAAATTTCATAAGAAGGGGAAGTTGTAAGACCCCAACTTTTATGAATACAGATTATTTTTTTCTCAAAATATATTTTTGAATATTATGGTGTGGATTTGATATAACGTTATAGTTGTGGATAATATTTATAAATTTTCCAAAGTAAGCAAGTTGTTATAAAATATTCGATTGGTCGTGGTATATTCATACGACGGCACAATCATTGGTGGACCCCACAACGAAAGTATTGTCGTAGCTAGAAAACGACAGAAATATCTTTTTATAAAATAACGGCAAAGGTTTTACTGTTAAACTATTGAAATACCTGGTGGTAAAAATACAGTAATACACGTGGTTGCATAGTAGCACATGGTATTGATTATTGATGCTTACGTGAGAAGTAACTCAGTTATACTCAATTATTGCTACAATAATTGTTGTATAATATCTCTCATATTATTGATTCAATTATTGTCACAGTATCATATGCATAATATTTTATATTATTAAATAGATACTTGAGATGACAAAGTTATTCATATTATTATTTGTATTATTGATTATGTCTAGAAAGTTCTATCGAGAAAAATGGTTTGGTCACCTAATTACGCGCCAATAGGGAGAAATTCTTATCGGAAAGCCCCCTCTTTTCCGGGAATGATCTGGTTGTTAAATATTGTGAGTTATAATATTAATAATGAATAAGTTCGTGATGATTAAATATGTTTATTCATCTAGTTTTCTTTAATTCCTTCGTGACCCAATTACCCTCAAAGGAGGTATTTCTATGATTGGCTGGTTTTATTGACTAAACGGGAAATTAATCGGATAAATGAGCAATTAATTTCTATTGCTTCACATGAAAATTACTGTTGGTTCACATGTATAGAGCTATTGATTCATATATATGTACTATTAGGGGAAGTGGTGCAAGATTGTTAATACTTGAAGGACTAAATTAAAAATGGAGGTATAGATGAAGGTACTATACTATAAAAATTCAATCCCGTAATCGTGCATTTATCAAAACTATGTTTTTCTATAAATAGAAGCTCATTCATCTTTCATTCTCATCAATTCACTAAGACTCACAAGAGCAATTATAGAGAGAGAAGCTATAGAGAGAAAGAAGAAGAGTATTCTGCTACTTCACTATTACAGTATCCAGCCTTCTACTAAGGTAAGGGATATTATTTGTTTAATACTCGTATGAAATAATAATTTCTTCCATACTCTATAGTATGTAAATAATATTATTTCATTTCGTATTCCTACTTCTACACTGATTATTTTGTTAAAGTATTGCTTCTATACTCCGTGAAATTAGTAGAATATCCTTAAAATTTGCGCTTCATCTAGTATCGTTTCAGAAGGATATTTTTATGAATATTCTTATTAAATTTTAAGCTTTTCATACTGGAGTACTATTTATGGGCACTATTCATAAATACGACACTATTCATAAATACGACACTATTCATAAAGTGTTATTCATATGGTACTATTCACAAGGACTATTCACAAAGTACTATTCACGGGTTACTATTCTTGAATTACTATTCACGGGGTATTATTCATGATAAAAATTAATTTTTTTTGCCAAATCATTTTTGATACAATATTATTCTTGAATTTACTCCACAAAGCAGTATCATGTTGACAATTTAGATATTATTGAATTCTGGATAAATTAAATTATAAATCTTTAAAAATTTATCCTTTGCTCTCATTTAATTGAATTCTTATATCATTGTCATCATCCTCATGCTTATATTATGATGAAAGTCATCTTTGGCCCCCCGTAGTTCATAGATGGACTATTGATTGGTATGATTATGACCAAGGATTATTTGGTATAATTATGACCTGTAATGTTACAAATGATGTGGTAAAAGTCCTCATTGGCCCGTAGTACATTGATGGACAGTTGTTGGCATGATCATGACCATTAGTGATTACACGAATATCTTTGGCCCTTAGTGCATCGATAATTTGCGGATGTGATACTAATGAATATCCTTAGCCCGTAGTGCATGGATAATTCAGTGATGTGGATTATTTATTGAGCTGAGTCTGAGCAATAAAATTGATGATAAACTTTTTAAATCATAGAAGATAATAGATATCATGCTCTACTTGACTCTTCTAATGGATTGCTTGTTCTGCCGTAGTTAAACTTATTGTTTATTAGTTTAACAATATTGAAGGCTAACGATAATTTATTCTACATTATCTTAGTCATAATATTTCTTACTGGGCTAGTTGACCTCTCCCTTTTGCTTTCATTGTTCTTTTCAGGAAATGAGAACGTAGCCGGGACTAGTCGGGGAACAGAGTGATGGTCCGAGATGATGGCTATAGTAGTCCTCACTATTCTATAAAATAGTGTGATAATAAATGTAATGAGGACTCCATTTGAGTTTGGATATTGTTTAGAAGATAATATTCGTATAAAAACTCTCAGCTACGCTTTTGTCGTATTGTATAAAAGAAGTTTGTAATTGATTTCTGTATCATGTATTTGACGACTCAGAATGGGTAATGTATACCTATTTTGGGGGCGTCACACTTGGAAAGCTAGTTCACAAAGAACTCTTCAAGCCCAATAGACTTGGAAAGATATTACACTAAGTAATCCTTAAACCTAACAGGTTTGGCAGCTCTACAATGAGTGTAGTTGATGTTATTGTTGTGATACTAAGTTGCCTTAAGCTCAGGTACTAATAAACTTAGTAGCGAAGAAAGATATAGTTGAATCGTGGAGTGAAGATTTGTCAAATGTTTTGTGTTCCTTTTGTACTTATTTCTTGCTTACTGACATCTTCAATTTGATGCCCTTATATAGGAGTCTTTGATATCTTCCCATTGAGAGGCTTTCGTTTGAGTAATTAAAGCTTTGAGCATTCTAAGAATTTTGATGTGAGAGCTTCTTTTTGACTTGTCTGACACAACCGTCTGCTTTCTCACCTAACATCTCTGAAATGTCACTATCAGCAAACTAGTTGGTAGATACATTTCTTCTTACTTTTTGATTCTTCAATTCAACCAAGGTTTTTTTGGTAAGAGCATTAGGTTTCTCAATCATATCAATATTCAAGTGTTAGTTTGATGATGTCAAACATTTTTTATTTATCAAACTTGATCTTCACGAATTTTGATGCTTACAGAAGAGCACTACGATCGTGGTCTGATGATAAGAGCTTGTATTCTACGATTCTGCCTTATCTTTGATAGTGCTTAAATGACTACGATCTTGATGGTTTGAGAACTCCACGATTTAAGTCAGTGCCTACGATTTTAACTTAGCTTGACACACATTCACTAAACTGGTTCACGTTTCTGAAAGGCTTGCTTACCATACTACGATTCTGGCTTCTACAGTCTCCACAATTTGTACTGCTTATCTATTACAACTTATAAGATCATCCTAACAATATTGATCTTTCTATTAAAAGAGATTTTATAGAAGGATAAATATAGAGCTCAAATTAACTTAACAACTTTGATATTTAATCTAAGTCCTTGCACATATGATCTAATAAGGATTTTATAGATTTTGGAAAGGCATGCTTATGTATATATTCCAACATCAAATTTAAATATGCAGTTCCCAACAATCTCCCCCTATTTGATGTTGACATGATCAAGTGGATTTGCATCAATTTCTAATGCAGGTGCTTAAAAAGTAAACATGACTTAATAATTAGTGAACAACTGGATCTCTAAAAGACAATCATGAATTTATTGATGTTTATAAGAGAGAATTACAGTTCAAAATCAATACATCAAATAAAGATAAAAACTTATCTTTTAGATTTCTTGAACCTTGGAGGATGCGCATGTTCGTATTCCCTCCTTTTCCTACTGGCTTCATTTCATCTTGTAATTTCTTCCATCTCATGTTGCTCCAAAGGTTCCTTGTGATCATGTTTGTTCATGAAGACAGGATTGCCAATGGGCATGCTCATACATGTGAGAGATACTCCTTGACGATTGAAAGAACTTGAATCTGGACTTGTCATTAAGATCGGTTGTTAATTTGCTACTTTTGGAGGCTGAATACGAGGCTGCTGATATATTCTTTGGGAGTGTTCGGCTTGCTTCCCTTTAATTTTCTCATTATTCTCTCCCTTTATGTCAGCATCTATAGTTCGAATATCTTGAGACAAGCGATTTATTCCTTGTATAAGTTTGTGGAGTTGACTTCATGACTGAGAAATATCTTCTTGATTTTCTTGGACAAGAGCATCATTTTGTGATTTGTATTTTTTCAAAATGGCTAAGACATCAGCCGTCTGTTTCATCTGATTAAAATAATATTCTTAGAATTCAGTCAGAGATGATCGTAAGCTAGTAAGGCTTTCCATAATGAGTTTATTTTGAGCCTCTTGATTTTGCTGAAGAAGGATAACTGCTTCTTTATGCTTCTTGGTAGATTGGAAGTGAATTTGATCCCTTTCATTTATGTTTTGAATCATTTCCTTGATGATCTCCCGTAGCTTCTTTGTGAGCTCAATCTCAGGTTGCTAGGAAGAGTGTTGGTAGCATCAATTAAATGGTTTAACTATTGATGGACGAGCAGAGTGTGAGTTTCTGAATCTTTTTGAATTTCTATGGTCACCTTTTGTGATGCGTTAGACAACTCATTTTTGGTAGGAAGAACTGCGAGAAGCTCAAGTATTTTCTGAGTGTCTGAAGGAGAGGCTCTTGAATTTTGTTCTTGCAGATTTGAGAGAGCAAAATAAAGATTGAAATAATTATTGTTTGAGGAAGAAGGAACATTAGAATGAATTGAAGGAGAAGAGGTCTGATTTATGGGAAAAGAAGCTGATGTATCTAGTTGAGTAGGTGACTCCACGATTTGGTTAGGAGCTATGTTCGTGGTGTCACGTTGGGCGGTTATCGTGGAGTTAATGGTGGTTAAAAGTGGTACTAAGATGAAGTTTTGTGTATTTGGTTCATTTGTTACAGAGTGTTGGGATTTTGGAGCTGGAAATTGGTTTAGTGGGTGAGTAATAACCTCTATCCATCTAGGCAATTCATCAAATTTATGGAAATTTGATGAGGGAGAGTGATGTATCTTGAAGCTTGAAGGAATGAAATATACCCTTTGCTCATGGGTAGAAGAGGTATGATTTGTGATCAACTTTTGAGCAAAGGTGAGGTTGCCTGGGAATCCCTGTGCAAGCACAAATACTACTGGATATGCTTTGAATGCCCAAAACATATGATCCCAAGAACGTAGAATTAAATCTCTGTGAAAGGGCATCATGGGTAGATAAGAGAACATCCGATTATAATTAATTCTCCTTTCTTCATTTCTATATTCAGCAATAATTTTAACGTCTTCCTCTTTTTCTTCATTAACAGGAAATCTCTAACATTTTTGGAGTGGTAGAGGGGACTCCATGATGAGCTTCTGATTCCTCCCCCTTAGCTAGAGCACTAATTGGCTCAGGGATTTCAAAAAGCTCCCCCTCAATGTAATCATCTCTTTGATCAGAATTCTCTTGTTGATCTTCTTCAATATTCACACATGCTTAGTCAGATGCAGTCAGACTAACTGCATTGTCAATGTTGGAAATTACAGTTTCAATGATCTTGGTTTGATCCAAGGACTCATTGTGAGAATTAAAATCTGCATACTCGGTCCTTTAAGCATGTTCCATCATTTTCATTTCTTCCTCTTTAATCTTTAGCATAGCTTTTTGCAGCTCAAGATTAGCTTTCTTGATTAGCCTTCTCTTTAATCTTCTTAACTCAGGATTTGTGGATTCTTCAGCATGTTGTTCATCCTCAGCAATATTTACTTGTTCATGCTGAGTCGTAGTCTCAATGTCTGCTTTACTTTGACTGGCAACCCTTGACTTTATGATCGGCATACTCAATATCTCCACGATCGTGGTCAAGGATACTTTAGGCAGACGCCTGCTGTGTTTTCCCTTCTTAAGCAGCTGAGAGATGGTGGATATATCTTCATCTTCAGTCCGCTTCTTCTTCTTATTGTAAGGTTTTGTGTAGATCAAAGACACAATCAAATTGTAAAATTAGTGGATGCAAAGTAAAATCAGATTTTAAAATTTTTCACAAACCAATTACCCGAATCATCCATTATGCATATTATTAATTAAAACGAAGAACAATAAGTTATGGAATCATACCCCTGTAGATACGAGCTTCCACAAGTACGACTTTAACTCCTATTTCTCCACGTTCTCCTTGAATCTCCGGGTTAGATTCCTTTCATTTGTTCAATGTTAGCCACACAAGTATATGGCCTCTACAGGTGATTCACCAAGGAAGAAGAATATTCAAGAAGAAGTGTGTATTGTCTCAAACACTAGTTTTTCCCATCTCTGCAGAAAAAGGGGGCGTACTCTCCAATAATTAGAATCACGTATATCTTATATATGATATAAGACTCCTCTTATAAAGATATCAGGTAACCCTATTTAATATAATACGATATTATTTATTTAATTAAACTCCTTTAATTAAATAGGCTCCCTAATCTAATTAGGGATAATTAATTAAACTATTTTAATTAATTCCTAAACTCTTTTAGAAGTAAAAATTAATAATAATTGTAAAAATATTAATAAGACACCTCTTATTATTTTATATTTAATATTTTTCTCAAAATATATTTTCAATATTATGGTGTGGATTTGATATAACGTTATAGTTGTGGGTAATATTTATAAATTTTGCAAAGTAAGCAAGTTGTTATAAAATTTTTTATTGGTCGGAAAATATTCGTACGACGACACAATTATTGGTGGACCCCAGAACGGAAGTATTGTCGTAGTTAGAAAACGATATAAATATCTTTTTATAAAATAATGATGAATAAGTTCGTGTTGATTGAAGATGTTTATTCATTTAGTTTTCATTAATTCTTTTGTGACCAAATTACCCTCAATGGAGGTATTTTTGTGATTGGCTGGTTTTATTTACCAAACGGGCAATTAATCGGATAAATAAGCAATTAATTGCTATTGATTCACATGCAAATTACTGTTGGTTCACATGTATGGAACTATTGATTCACATGCATGTACTATTACGGAAGGTGGTGCAAGATTGATAATACTTGAAGGAATAAATTAAAAATATAGGTATAGATGAAGGTACTATACTGTAATAATTTGAGCACCTAATCGTACAATTATCAAAACTATGTTTTCCTATAAATAAAAGCTCCTTCTTTCATTGTCACCAATTCACTAAGACTCACAAGAGCAATTATAAAGAGAGGAGCTATAGAGAGAAAGAAGAAGAGTATTCTGCTACTTCACTATTATAGTATCCAGCCTTCTACTAAGGTAAGGGATATTATTGTTGTTCAATACTCATATGAAATAATATTTTTTTCCATACTCTATAGTATGTAAGTAATATTATTTTATTTCGTATTCCTACTTCTACACTCATTTTGTTAAAGTATTGCTTCTATACTCCGTGAAATTAGTAGAATATCCTTGAAATTGGCGCTTCATCTTGTATCATTTCACAAGGATATTTTTCTGAACATTCTTATTAAATTTTAAGCTTTTCATGCGGAGTAATATTTATGGGCACTATTCATAAATACGACACTATTCATAAATACGATATTATTCATAAAGTACTATTCACAAAGTACTATTCATGGGGTACTATTTACAAAGTACTATTCCTGAAGTACTATTCACGAAGTACTATTCAGGGGTACTATTCACTCGGGTACTATTCACCCGGGATACTATTCATGAAAATTGATTTCTTTTCTATCCAAATCACTTTTGATACAATATTATTCTTAAATTTTACTCCACAAAGCAGTATCATGTTGATAATTTAGACATTATTGAATTCTGGATAAATTATATTATAAATCTTTAAAATTTTATCCTTTGCTCTCATTTAATTGAATTATTACATCATTGTCATCATCCCTATGTTTATATTGTGATGAAAGTCATCTTTGGTCCC
Source organism: Panax japonicus (assembly GCA_020205505.1). NCBI lineage: Eukaryota > Viridiplantae > Streptophyta > Magnoliopsida > Apiales > Araliaceae > Panax > Panax japonicus. Next base: position 20,571,886 of record CM035114.1, read on the forward strand.
CAGTGCATAGATGGACTGTTGATTGGTATGATTAGGACCATGGATTATTTGGTATAATCATGACCTGTAATGTTACAAATGATGTGGTAAAATCTTCATTAGTGCATGGATAATTCAGTGATGTGGATTATTTATTGAGATGAGTCTCAGCGATAAAATTGATGATAAACTTTTTAAATCATAGAAGATAGTAGATATCATGCTCTAATTGACTCTTCTAATGGATTGCTTGTGAGGATTCAGAATTTTACGAATAATTTTTTTTTATTTAATATTTATGTGATTATCAATATTTTGCTAAGTATCTATGATACAAGTCTATAGAAGTGGTTAATTTGTGTATTGACTACGAAATATGTGTAGAGTTGTGCTTAACAGTGAATAGAAACCTCAACCATAAGTCCAGATAGGGATTCGGTAGAAAATATAGTTACAACAATTGTATTGATGAATACGTGTTTGTACGATATAGAATTGATGATCAGTGATTGATCAGTTAAGGTATAAACTTTGTAAACCCTAATAAGGGATTAGACACCTTAATCGAATATCGGATAACCCTAATTTTCAACTCAGGATCTCTAAACCTTGATAAACGAACCCTAATCTTAATTAGTCGTATCAAGAGGAAGTTATGATACTGAAATATCATATTAGGTATATTAATGTAAGACTAAGTATATGATTGATCAGGGAAATCAATTAAGAAATAGCAAACCCTAACTGGTAAACCTTAATTTCGGTTTTGAAAATTCGAAACCCTAATTCAGATATTTAAAACCCTAATTCGGGAATTCAAATGTTAAGAATAAAAGCTTAAGTGTTATAAGTTGTGGGATAAATGGGAAATGTCTAAAATACCTTTCAAATTATAAGGGAAAAGACCAAAATACCCTTAGTGGGTGAGAAATGACTGAATTACCCTTTTGCTTAAAACTTAAGTAAAAGATTTTTGCAATCTTGGTGAGTAATCACTCCAAGACTTATCACATGTGCTTATTATCTTTCCAAGATCAGATTTGTGCCACATAGCCACATTTACAACCATGAATTCAAAAGATATAGGATTAAAAGTAAGAAACACTTACTTTACTTATCATTTTTCTCCAAGACTTTCTCTCTCTTAAAATTTTGAAATGGATGAGTGGGTGTAAGAAGTTAAGCCATGATCAAGCTTAAGCCTTCCAAGAACAGGAACAAAGATCAGATTTAAGGATCAAAGCTTTTTAAGGTATAAAACCCTAACTATTGTAAATCTATGTATTTAATGTTATATGTTGTTAGTTGTTGTTTAGAAGTGTGTATAAGAATGTTATTTAGTGATCTATGATGTTATATCATAGATCCATAACATCTAGAAACCAAAAACTATGTTTTTCAAACTGACCAAGAACCCTAATTTTAAGGCCTGACAGCCATATTTCAGAGCCTCTATGATCCGTCTGTGTTAATGATTAAGTGTGTTAGATGTTATAGACTTGTTCTTTGCCATGAGGAGAGTAGACTGGAAGTTGAATCACATCCATACCATGCCTAGATCGCAAGATATAGGTGGTCAAACATGGTTGACCAACCATGGGAGACTGAATCTGGGCAGCCTAGATTTGCTCAGATGGCTTCTGACAAGTTTTGCTAGCCTTTAATCTTGTTGTGTTTAAGTAGTTTGGACAAGTTGTTGTTTTGTTGTTGTAGTCTGATATGTAGACTACATATTAAAGTCACTAGATCACTTAGATCATAACCGGAATGAAAGATAATCTCGGTCAAACCAGCGTTGACCACCAGCTGTTGACGAAATCTGGAAAACCCAGATTTCTCAAGAATAGCCTCTGACCACTAATTTGTCCGGCCTTGATCTCTCACCTGTGATGTTTTTTGACTGATTTAGTGTTATGTAATTGTTCCTTATCATGAGTGCTACATGTATGGACCAAGAAAACACTTAAGTGATGATGAGAACCTAGAGAAAATCGAGCATCAAAGTAGCACCATGAACTGCCTGGGTTTCTGGGTTACCTAGAAAACCCAGAACAGTGCCTGACATTGATTTTGGAGGCTTATATCTATCTAATAGGATGTTGTATGGCCATGAACTTGGTATGTAGTTGTAGTATTACATAAGAACTACAACTTTAGCACAATTACCAGCCCAGAAGACAAAAAGAACATGAAATTTTCACTGGTCAAAGTGAGTACCTTGTACTCTGACATAGTTTCTGGGTTTGGGCTGAAGAACACATATAGCGACGGTTTGGGCCCTTTAGTAGCACTTAATTTCGGAAAATCAATTATTTTATTTAATAAAGAGAAAAAAATGATTTTTAATTATTAAAATATATAATAAATTCCTAAAAATTAGTTTTTAATAATTTTGAGTATATTTCATAAATATTTAAAATTTTTGGAATATTAAAGGTATTTAATTTATTTAATTATAATATTAAATAAATTACTTAAAAATGATTTTAATATTTGAAAAATAATTTAAAATTATATTATGGTGTTAGAAAATATTTTAAGTTATTTTTAATAACTTTTGATATTTTGTGATGAATTTCATTAATAAATTAATATTAATGATAATTAATTTATTTAATAAATATGTTAAATAAATTATAGAAAAATAGAATTAATGCCTTAAAAATCATATAAAATGATTTAAGGGTTATAAAAATATTTTGAGTTATAAAATATAACTTTTTATATTTTTTCATGAAAATATTATTATTTTAATATTAATTTCAATTATTGAATAATGGATTTAAATGTTTAAAAATCATATAAATGTGATTTTAAGGTATTAAAAATACTTTGAAATATTATAAATATATTATAATATTATGGTATGATTTTAATTAATATTTAATAATAAATAATTATTAATGATAAGGGAATAAAGTGGTATTTAATTTATATAAATACGTTATAATTGATTGAATTTTTTTGATAAATAGTAATAATTATTTATAAATTGTTATGAGCTAGGGAAAAATAGTTTTAACTGATGACTAAATTATTTAATATAATTATGAAGTATTTAGGCAGAGTCTTTTGGGATTAAGCTCAATAACTATCCTGTGACGCCCCCAAAATATGTATACATCACCCATCTTGGGTTGCCAGATACATGGTGCAGAATACAAATACAATCTTTAATATACAACAAGAAAGCTGTGAGTTTTAATACAAATATTGTCTTCTAGATAATATCCACTCTCAGAATAAGTCCTCATTACATTTATTGTCACACTATTTAACAGAATAGTGAGGACTACTAATACTATCATCTGGACCATCACTCCATTTCCCAACTAGTCCCTGTTACGTTCTCATTTCCTGAAGAGAACAGTGAAAAAAAGGGTGAGCTAAACTAGCCTAGTAAGAAATATTATGACCAAGATAATGCAAGATAAATTATCATTAGCCTTCAACAATGTTAAACTGATAAAATACAATAAACAACAAGTTTAACTGCAGCGGAATAAGCAATCTATTAAAAGAGTTAAGTAGAGAATAAAATCTACTATCTTTTATGATTTAAAAAGTTTTTCATCACTTTTATTGCTGAGACTCAACTTAATAAATAATTCACATCATCCTTGCACTACGGCCAATGATATTCATTAGGGTCACGACCAGAAATTATCCATGCACTACGGGCCAAGGATATTCGTGTATTCATCAATGGTCATGATCATGCCAACAACTGTCCATCAATGCATTACAGGCCAATGAGGACTTTTACCACATCATTTGTAACATTACGGTCATGATTATACCGAATAATCCCTAGTCATAATCATACCAAGTCCATCTATGCACTACAGGCCACAGATGACTTTAAAAAATATAAACATGAGGATGATAACAATGATATACGCATTCAATAAAACAAGTTCAAGAATTAGTTTATCCAGGAACTAATAACGTCCAAATTGTCAACATGATACTTCTTTGTAGAGTAAAATTCAAGAATGCTCAAAAGAATACTTCCATGAAAAGATACTGGATGAAGCGCAAATATCAATGATATTCTACTAATTTTATGGAGTATAGAAGTCAAAACTTTAACCAACTGAGTATAATAAGTAATGGAATAATAAACGAAATCATCAGGCATGTGATAGATAGCACAGGCAGGTTATTCCAACAGAATAATAAATATGGAACCAGGTCCGGCGTAAACGCACAGACATGATATTCCGATAAAATAATAAATAGGGAACCAGGTCCGACGTAAAACGCACAGACAAGATATTCTAACAGAATAATAAAGAATGGAATAACATAAGGATTTCACCAAGTATAGGGTATGTCACGTATACAGGTTATTCCAACAGAATAATAAAGAATGGAATAACAGAAGTTCTCTTCATGAATAACAAAGAATAACACCCCTTACCGTAAAAGACACTAGGATATCGAAGTAGTGAAGTAGCAGAATACTCTTCTTCTTTCTCTCTATAATTTCTCTCTCTAGAGTTTCAGTGAATTTGTAAGAAATAATGAAGGAATGAGCTTCTATTTATAGAAGAATGGATTAAATAGTAACTAATTCCTGAACGGTTCAGATTGATTTACTTTTAAACGGACAGGTTCAGATTGATTTACTATTAAAACTTAAAGCAACGGTCCATACTGATTTACTATTAAAACTTTAAACCAGCGATCCATATTGATTCACTATTATAACTTTCCACCAGCGGTCCATATTGATTCACCAATATAACTTCAACCAACGGTCTGAAAAATTAGCACATTTTCCTCATGGAATAATATTGTACCCAAATACCCGAATGCACAATACTAGAGTGAATAGTAACTGGGTGAATAGTAACTTATGAATAGTAACTCATGAATAGTACTCCGACACGAAAAGTTCCCTGAATACCCGATTGAACAATATAACCTCCAGACATCAATTATCATCGGAATAGATGTCGATTTCTACTAACACAAATAATCCCAACACAATAAAACTATCAAATTCATATTTAATCAACACGAACTTATTCATCATTAATATTATAACTCACAATATTTAGCAACCAGGTTGTTCCCAGGAAAGAGGGGGCTTTCCAATAAGGATTTCTCCCTATTGGCGCGCAATTAGGTGACCAAACCTCTCATTAACAGAACTTCTAGACATTGTAAATATTGCAATTTAATAATATGAATAACTTTGTCGTCTCAATTATTGATTTAATAATATAATATATAATGCAGATGATACTGCGATAATAATCGAATCAATAATATGAGAGATATGATGCAATAATTACTGTAGCAATAATTGAGTATAACTGAGTGACTTCTCACGTAAGCATCAATAATCAATACCGTGTGGTACTATGCAATCACGCGTATTACTGTACTTTTACTACCGGGTAGTTCAACAGTTTTAACAATAACACCTCCGCCGTTATTTATAAAATATTTTTGTCATTTTCTCAATCCGACAATAATTCCATTATGGGATCCACAAATTATTGTGCCGTTGTATGAATATTCCCGACAAAAAGAATATTTCCCTACTTGCATACTTAGCAAAATTTATAAATATTACCCACAACTATAACATTATATCAAATTCATTCCATAATATTCAGAAATGATATTTATAGAAAAATCATCTTTATTAAAAAAAGTTGGGGTCTTACAACCTCCCCTTCTTATAAAATTTTGCCCTAAAAATTAGGGTACGTACCTGGTATGTCGAAAAGATAAGGATACCTTGATTTCATTTCAGATTCTAATTCACAGGTCATTTCCTCAACATCATGGTTCCTCCACAAAACTTTGACTTGAGGTATAACCTTGGAGCGTAGAATATGCTCCTTCTTATCCAAGATTTTAACTGAAACCTCCTCATACGTTAAATCTTCCGTTATTTCATCCGGTTCTAACTTAATAATGTGGTTCGGGTCTTTCACATATTTACGTAACATAGATATGTGAAAAATATTATGAACACGAGACATACTTGGCGGTAAAGCGAGTCTATAGGCCACAGTTCCTACTCGTTCGAGGATTAAAAATGGGCCAATGAATCAAGGATTGAGCTTTCCTCTCTTTTCGAATCTCGTAACTCCTTTCCATGGAGCAACACGTAACAACACATGATCTCCAATATCGAATTCCACGTCCTTTCAATGAAGATAAGCATAACTCTTTTGTCGATCTTGTGAGGTTTTTATACGTTGTCAGATCGTTTGAATCTTTTCCGTAGTCATACGTACCAACTTCGGTCCCAACAACGTTGCTTCACCCACCTCATCCCAGCATACTGGAGAACGACACTTTCTTTCATACAACGCCTCAAATGGAGTCATGCCAATACTTGTTTGATAACTGTTGTAGGAAAACTCCACCAATGGTAAGAACATGTCCCAACTTCCCTTGAAGTCAAGGACACAGAGTCTTAATAAATCTTCAAGAGTTTGAATAGACCTCTCTGATTGTCCGTCCTTCTGAGGATGATATGCCGAACTAAATCATAAATCTGTGCCCATAGCTTTTTGCAAACTAACCCAAAATCTTGAAGTGAATCTTGGGTCTCGATCAGAAACTATGGATACTGGCATACCATGCAATCTTATAATCTCGTTTATATACATACTAGCAAGACGTTCAAGGGTATAAGTTTCTCGTATCGGTAAGAAATGAGAAGACTTAGTCAATCTATCAACAATGACCCAAATCGCATCTATACCTTGAGAAACATTGGGAAGACCAGTAACGAAATCCATGGTAATGTGCTCCCACTTCCATTCTGGAATTTCAAGTGGTTGCAATGGACCTTTTGGTACTTGATGCTCCGCCTTGACTCGTTGACAAGTTAGACACCTTGAGATAAACAACGCTATCTCTCCCTTCATATTGCTCCACCAAAATGTATGACGAAGATCACAATACATTTTGGTACTCCCAAGATGGATTGCAAACGGTGTGTTGTGCGCCTCCATCATGATTATATACTTTAAATCAGGGTTATTAGGAACACAAAGTCTGGAGTTGACTCGAAGTATTCCTTCTTCATCGATTCTTGCTTCCGGCATAGCACCTTCTTGCACTTTCTTCCTCATACGCATCAGCACCAGGTCTGTAGCTTGAGCAACTTTAACTTTATCAATTAAAGTCGGTTCTATTCGTATATTCACTATCATCACATGGGTCCCTGGAGTCTTTAACTCTATCTCCATCCTTTGCAAGTCACACAAAATGGGCCTTTGCGTTGTCAATATCGTACTCGTACCCGCATATGATCTTTTACTCAATGCGTCAGCTACCACGTTCGCTTTTTTAGGATGGTATTGGATGGTATGATCATAATCTTTCAACAGTTCAAGCCAACGTCGTTGTGGCAGGTTGAGTTTCTTTTGAGTAAAGAAATATTTGAGGCTTTTATGATCTGTAAAGATCTCTACTTTCTCCCTATACAAGTAATGCCTCTAAATCTTTAGTGCAAAAACGACTGCTGCCAACTCTAAATCATGAGTAGGATAATTCCTCTCATATTCTTTGAGTTATCGAGAGGCATAGGCTATTACTTTCCCATGCTGCATGAGAACACATCCTAAACCTTTGCCCGAAGCATCACTGTAGATGACAAACCCCTCCGAGTCAAATGGTATTGTCAGAACAGGTGCTGAAATGAGTCTCCTCTTGAGTTCTTGAAAACTCTTCTCACATTCCTCGTTCCAACCAAATTTTGTATCTTTTCGAGTCAGCTGAGTTAGTGGAGTAGCGATTCGAGAAAACCCTTCTACAAATCTCCGATAATAACCAGCTAAGCCGAGAAAGCTATGTACTTCGGTCACTGATTTAGGTTGCTCCCAGATTTGAATAGCTTCAATCTTTGCTGGGTCAACAGATATTCTATGACTTGATACTACGTGCCCAAGGAATGCTACTTCCTCAAGTCAGAACTCGTATTTCTTCAACTTGGCATAAAGCTTATATTCACGAAGCTTTTGGAGTATCATCCTCAAGTGTTCCTCATGATCTTCACAGCTTTTGGAATAAATAAGGATGTCATCAATGAAGACGACCACAAAGTGATCCAAATAATCCTTGAATACTCGGTTCATCATATCCATGAAGGCAGTAGGAGCATTAGTCAATCCAAAAGACATGACTAAGAATTCATAATGCCCGTACCGAGTTCTGAAAGCCATTTTTGGAATGTCATCGGTTCTAATCTTCAATTGGTGATATCTGGAACGAAGATCAATCTTTGAAAAGAATTTGGCGCCTTGCAACTGGTCAAACAAGTCATCAATACGTGGCAATGGGTACCTATTTTTGATGGTTACATGGTTCAACTCTCGATAATCAATACAAAGTCGTATAGTCCCATCTTTCTTTTTCATGAATAGAACAAGAGCACCCCAAGGAGAAATACTAGGACGAATAAAGCCAATATCTAACAATTCCTGCAGTTGGTTCTTTAACTCCTGAAGTTCAATAGGAGCCATTCGATATGGGGCTTTGAAAATAGGTTTTGTACCGGGTTCAAGGTCGATACAAAATTTAATTTCACGCTCTAGGGGTAGGCCAAGAAGTTCTTTAGGGAATACGTCAGGAAATTCATTAACAATAGAAATATCATTCAAAACTGACGTATTTTTGTTTAGATCCGTGACATTAGCTAAGAAAGCTTGACATCCATTTTTCAATAAACTAATAGCTTTAAGGCTTGAGATGACAGTGATTGTTTTAATGGTTTGGTTGCTTGAATTCGTATAATAGGTTGGTTAGGAATATGAAAGCTAACAACCTTACGAAAATAATTAATTTTTGCATGATGAGTAGTTAACCAATCAATCCCTAGAATTACGTCAAATGCAAGTATTTTCAATGAAATAAGATCGACAGGTAATGTCAGGATACCGATTTAAACCAAACAAGACTTATAAACAGTGGATGTAATGAAGGTTTCTCCCAACAGAGTTTCAACAGCTAAGTCAAAGTCCAATTTCTCCGGAGTCAATTTTAAACGTTGAGCGCAAGTAGGAGAAATAAAAGAATGGGTAGAACCGTTATCAAATAAGGTATATACTTTGCTAGAGTTTATGATAAGCTTACCCGTGATGACCTCATTCGGGTTCCTTGCTTTCTGGGAAGTCACGATAAACGCTCTCCCTTGCACTACTGGCTTTGACTTTTCTGGAATGACCTTTGGTGCCTCCTTCCCAGATGGACTTGTCTTCAGTGAACGACAAAATTGGGCTAGGTGTCCTTCTCTTACATAATTGTAACATGCTTTGGATGGCATCGCGCAGTTTGGACTGATATGTCCCTCCCCTCTGCATTTGAAGCATATAATAGGTGGTCATTATCCTTCCATAATAACGGGTGATGGTACTAACGTCTTTCCATCATTGTTGAATCTCCTCTTCTTGAAATGTCCATTCTTATTGTTTTGGCCATGATTACAACCGAAGTGGTTACCATTTCTGGCATGTTGATTCCCTCCACGCTAATTGTCACTGCTTCGATGACTGATATCACTGGTATTATCATTTTTCCGGCTGCTCTCTTTTGGTTAGGTTGACTCATTATCACGTTCCAATAAATGAGCCCTATTAACAACATCTGAATACAAACACAGTTTCTGAGAGATAAGATATTGATGTATCTCAGGTTTTAAACCTCTTAGAAACATTCGCGTCATTCTCTCCTCATTATCAACTAAATGGGACGCAAACCGGGATAACTCAGCAAACTTGGCTTCGTACTGTGACACGGTCATGTTGTTTTGCTCCAGCTTGATGAACTCTACCTCTTTCATGTGACGAATACTTTCGGGAAAGTACTTGTCGTTGAACAGTTCTTGAAACTTCTCCCAAGACATCTTCAGTGTGGCAGGTTGAGCACGCTTTACAGATTCCCACCAGTAATCTGCCTCTGCCCGCAACATTAAGGTGGCAAAGGGAACCTTTTGCTCCTCGGAGCAACCCAATACATCAAATATCTTGTTGATCTGTTTTATCCACGACTCCGCCTTAAGTGGTTTTGGCTCACAAAAAAACTCTGGTGGTTCCAGCTCCTTGAACTGTTTGGCATTGACCGTCCGAGATTTGCCGGTGTTTCAACCTGCATTTTGGACAGGAGCCGCTCTCGCCTGATGTTGTATGAATTACATGAAGCCTCAGAACATTCCGTCATTCATCATTTGGTCAGTGTTGTTGTTTGCATGAGGATTGTCGCCATCTTGATGCACATTGTCCTGGTTATTGATCTGTGGAGACTCAACGGTTTCTGTGCTCCATTGATGTTCTCAACATTCTCGGATGCCATTTTCAAATACTGTCACAAAACAAGGGTTAATTAATATATCACATATTATCCCTATACTCTGACCGACCAATTAAATACCAAATAAACTTAGGTAGGTCATACTAGCGAAGAAATTCCCCGTCTCTCCCCTCCTAGTTCTTATCTCACATCTTAGCCAGGGATCATATCCCTAAGCTTTGATACCAACTGTGACGCGCCCAAAATAGGTATACATCACCCATCTTGGGTCGCCAGATACATGGTGCAAAATTCAAATACAATCTTTAATATACAACAAGAAAGCTGTGAGTTTTAATACAAATATTGTCTTCTAGACAATATCCACTCTCAGAATAAGTCCTCATTACATTTATTGTCACACTATTTAACAAAATAGTGAGGACTACTAATACTATCATCTGGACCATCACTCCGTTCCCCGACTAGTCCCTGCTACGTTCTCATTTCCTGAAGAGAACAGTGAAAGAAAGAGTTAGCTCAACTAGCCCAGTAAGAAATATTATGACTAAGATAATGTAGGATAAATTATCATTAGCCTTTAACAATGTTAAACTGATAAAATACAATAGATAACAAGTTTAACTGCAGCGGAATAAGTAATGCATTAAAAGAGTCAAGTAGAGAATAAAATCTACTATCTTTTATGATTGAAAAAGTTTTTCATCACTTTTATTGCTGAGACTCAACTTAATAAATAATCCACATCATCCCTGCACTACGGCCAATGATATTCATTAGGGTCACGACCACAAATTATCCATGCACTACGGGCCAAGGATATTCGTGTATTCATCAATGGTCATGATCATGCCAATAACTGTTCATCAATGCATTACGGGCCAATGAGAACTTTTACCACATCATTTGTAACATTACGGTCATGATTATACCGAATAATCCCTGGTCATAATCATACTAAGTCCATCTATTCACTACAGGCCACAGATGACTTTAAAAATTATAAACATGAGGATGATGACAATGATATAAGAATTCAATAAAACAAGGTCAAGAATTAGTTTATTCAGGAACTAATAACGTCCAAATTGTCAACATGATACTTCTTTGTAGAGTAAAATTCAAGAATGCTCAAAAGAATATTTCCATGAAAAGATACTAGATGAAGCGCAAATATCAATGATATTCCACTAATTTCATGGAGTATAGAAGTCAAAACTTTAACCAACTGAGTATAATAAGGAATGGAATAACAAAAGAAATCACCAGACATGTGATAGATAGCACAGACAGGTTATTCCAACATAATAATAAATATGGAACCAGGTCCGGCGTAAACGCACAGACAGGATATTCCGATAGAATATTAAATACAGAACTAGGTCCGTCGTAAAATGCACAGACAGGATATTCCAACAGAATAATAAAGAATGGAATAACATAAGGATTTCACCAAGTATAGGGGAGTCTGCGTATACAGGTTATTCCAACAAAATAATAAAGACGGAACCAGGTCTGGCATAAAACGCACAGACAGGATATTCCAACAGAATAATAAAGAATGGAATAACATAAGGATTTCACCAAGTATAGGGTATGTCGCGTATACAGGTTATTCCAACAGAATAATAAAGAATGGAATAACAGAAATTCTCTTCATGAATAACAAAGAATAACACCCCTTACCGTAAAAGACACTGGATATTGAAGTAGTGAAGTAGCAGAATACTCTTCTTCTTTCTCTCTATAATTTCTCTCTCTGGAGTTTCAGTGAATTCGTAAGAAATAATGAAGGAATGAGCTTCTATTTATAGAAGAATGGATTGAATAGTAACTAATTCCTGAACAGTCTGGATTGATTTACTTTTAAACGGACGGTTCAGATTGATTTACTATTAAAACTTAAAGCAATGGTCCATACTGATTTACTATTAAAACTTTAAACCAGCGATCCATATTGATTCACTATTATAACTTTCACCAGCGGTCCATATTGATTCACTAATATAACTTCAACCAACGGTCTGAAAAATTAGCACATCTCCTCGTGGAATAATATTGTACCCAAATACCCGAATGCACAATACTAGAGTGAATAGTAATTAGGTGAATAGTAACTTATGAATAGTAACTCATGAATAGTAACTTGTGAATAGTACTTTGGCACGAAAAGTTCCCTGAATACCCGATTGAACAATATAACCTCCAGACATCAATTATAATCGGAATAGATGTCGATTTCTACTAACACAAATAATCCCAACACGATGAAACTATCAAATTCATCTTTAATCAACACAAACTTATTCATCATTAATATTATAACTCATAATATTTAGCAACTAGGTTGTTCCCAGGAAAGAGGGGGCTTTCCAATAAGGATTTCTCCCTATTGGCGTGCAATTAGATGACCAAACCTCTCCTTGACAGAACTTCTAGACATTGTAAATATTAAAATTTAATAATATGAATAACTTTGTCGTCTCAATTATTGATTTAATAATATAACATATAATGCAGATGATATTGTGACAATAATCGAATCAATAATATGAGAGATATGATGCAACAATTACTGTAGCAATAATTGAGTATAATTGAGTGATTTCTAATGTAAGCATCAATAATCAATATCGTGTGCTACTATGCAACCACGCGTATTACTGTACTTTTACTATCGGGTAGTTCAACAGTTTTAACAATAACACCTCCGCCGTTATTTATAAAATATTTTTATCGTTTTCTCAATCCGACAATAATTCCATTATGGGATCCACCAATGATTGTGCCGTTGTACGAATATTCCCGATAAAAAGAATATTCCCCGACTTGCATACTTAGTAAAATTTATAAATATTACCCATAACTATAACATTATATCAAATTCATTTCATAATATTCAAAAATGATATTTATAGAAAAATCATCTTTATTAAAAAAAATTGGGGTCTTACATATCCGATTAGGCAATCGGGCTGTCAAAATAGTACCAAACTCAACTCAGACTGTAATAGTTTGACTTGAGGTTAGGTCTTATGTGTCTTATAGAACGATAGGATTATGTGATAATGTGTTTAGGTTATTTTATAACAGTAATTCACAGTAATACATTGTGATGATATTATTCTAACTTGGAGATCAATATTATTAATATTAGGTCTTCAGACGAAGTTAAATAGACTGTGTAGCAATAGTCGACGATACAGGCAAGTTTGTCTGTACTTTGTGCAAACCTCATATTTCAAATGCCAGCTTCATTTAAATTACTTTATTAAATGAAAATTTGATATTTATCAGTTATGATCTGTTAATACATAATGTTTATGAATTCTGTTATCCAAAGTTTATGAATTCTTGTTCAAACATAACCAAGTCGTATGAGTTATTATTATGGAAAAATGTGTTTGATTTGATATCAAAGCATAGTTTGTGAGAAACCAATTTTGTTTGGTACCAATGTATAAAAGCACAGTTTGTGAAAACAAAATTTTGTTTGGTGCCGATATATATACTAACACTATTAGAACTGACAGTGAGGAACTGTCAGTGTGCAATTATGGTTGTCCTTGGCAGTGAGGAGCTGTCTTCGACATTTATAGCAATGATCGGATAATATTTATGATAGGATGATATGCATATTCCTAGTTTAGTTTGGTCGAGTGGATTAACCCGGGTTACTAAGTCTATAGGACTGATAATAACTCGTAATGTGCGGGGTTTGGCAGATAAACCTTAGTATATATTTATGGCACTACTCTGAACTTTATGTTCATTCAATCTAGTTTTGATGTGTGTGGAAAAACTCTAAACTTTATGTTCATTTATTTCAGAATTGATATATGTATAACATTCGTTTATTGTTCAAAACTTGCTGAGCTTTCTGTAGCTTATCCCTGCAAATATTTTCTTCATTTGTAGATAGAAAGAATATATTCCAGCAGTTTCCAGTATTGTTGATAAAAAAGCTTAAGACATGAATACCATGTTGATAGCTATAATGTAATAATAGTGACCTTTTGAATCAATGTAATGGTATATTATTGGTTTAGTTTATTATTAATTGAATTATTTAGTTGTTATTCTAATGGAATTAGAAAAGTGTACAGTATCTATATGAAATATATATCTGAATGATAGTGTTAACAGACATTGGGCTTCTCTGATGCACTGAGGTAGCGCTTCACTCAGTTCCAAGAACTCTACTATTAATACTATGGAGGTCAGATAGATAAGAATTATTGATATGGAAGAAATATTTATAAGATACTAAACATGTACATTCAAGTGAGGGTACTCAGTTACAATGATTATTCTGACGAGAAATACTATTTACTATGAGTACTGTGAATCTTGGATTTATAGGAATTATTATCTTATAGAATATTTCCGTGAGCACCAAATTTGCTACAGTGAATGTAGAGAATTTGGGGGTGTCACATTGCTTGTTCTGCTGCAGTTAAACTTGTTGTTTATTAGTTTAACACTATTGAAGGATAATGATAATTTATTTTGCATTATCTTAGTCATAGTGTTTCTTATTGGGCTAATTGAGCTCACCCTTTTGCTTTCATTGTTCTCTTCAAGAAATGAGAACGTAGCCGAGACTAGTCGGGGAACGGAGTGATGGTCTGAGATGGTGGATATAGTAGTCCTCACTATTCTATAAAATAGTGTGATAATAAATGTAATGAGGACTCTATTTGAGTTTGGATATTGTCTAGAAGACAATATTCATGTAAAAACTCTCAGCTATGCATTTGTCGTATTATATAAAAGAAGTTTGTATTTGATTTATGTACTATGTATTTGGCGACTCAGAATGGGTGATATATAACTATTTTGGGGGCGTCATATTTGGTATCAAAGCTTAGGGATATGATCCCTGGCTGAGATGTGAGTCTAGAACTAGGAGGGGAGAGATGGGTAATTCCTTCGCTAGTATGACCTACCTAAGTTTATTTGTTATTTAATTGGTCGAATCAGAGTATAGGGATAATATGTGGCATGCCAATTAACCCTTATTTTGTGGTAGTTTTTGAAAATGACATATGAAAATGTTGAGTTCAACAATGGAGCACATGAAACCGTTGAGTCACCACTGATTAATACCCGGGATAATGTGCATCAGGAAGATAATAATTCTTAGGTAAACAACAACACCGACCAGATGATGAACGATGCGATGTTCAGAGGTTTTATTCAATTCATGTAACATCAGGCGAGAGAGACTCATGTTCAAAATGCAGGTGAAAACACTGGAAACTCTCGGATGGTCACTGCTAAGCAGTTCAAGGAGCTGGGACCACCAGAGTTTTTGGGAAAGCCAGAACCACTCAAGGCAGAGACATGGATAAAGCTTATCACCAAGATATTTGATGTATTGGGATGCTCCGAGGAGCAAAAGGTTCCCTTTGCCACCTTCATATTGAGAGGAGAAGCGGATTACTGATGGGAAATTGTAAAACGTACTTAGCCTGCCACACTCAAAATGTCTTGGGAGAAGTTTCAAGAATTATTCAACAACAAGTACTTTCCAAAAAGTATTCGTCACATGAAGGAGGTAGAGTTCATCAAGCTAGAGAAAAATGATATGACCGTGACGCAGTACGAGGCTAAGTTTGCGGAGTTATCCCGGTTTGCGGAGTTATCCCGGTTTGCGTCCCATTTGGTAGATAATGAGGAGCATGTGATGCGAATGTTTCTAAGAGGTTTGAAACCTGAGATACGTTAATACCTCATTTCTCACAAACTTTGCTTGTATTTAGATGTTGTGAATAGGGCTCAGTTATTAGAGCGCGATAATGAGTTAACCCAACCAAAAGAGAGCAACTGGCAAAATGATAATACCAATGGTAGCAGTTATCAAAGCGGTGACAACTAACGTAGAGGGAATCAACATGCCAGAAATGGTAACCACTTCGGTGGTTATCATGGCCAAGACAATAGAAGTGGGAATTTCAAGAAGAAGAGATTCAACAATGATGGAAAGACGTAAGCACCAATACCCGTTGTTAAAGAAGAAGAATGACCATCGATCATATGCTTCAAATGCGAAGGGGAAGGACACATCAGTCCAAACTGCACGATGCAGTCCAAAGCGTGTTATAATTTTGGAAAAGAAAGTCACCTAGCCCGATTTTGTCGTGCAACAAAGATAAGTCCAGCTGGGACAGAGGCACCAAAGGCCATCCCAGAGAAGTCAAAGCCGGTAGTTCAAAGAAGAGCATTTGTCATAACCTCCCAAAAAGCGAGGAACCCGAACGAGGTCATCACGGGTAAGCTAATCATAAACTCTTGCGAAGTCTATACCTTATTTCAAACCGGTTCTACACATTCTTTTATTTCTCCTACTTGCGCTTAACATTTAAATTCAACATTGGAGAAATTAGACTTTAACTTATTTGTTGAAACTCTGTGAAGAGAAATCTTCATTACATCCACTATTTATAAGTCTTATTTGATTCAAATTGGTAACCGCACGTTACCTGTCGATCTCATCTCTTTGAAAATTCTTGTATTTGATGTGATTTTAGGGATTGATTGTTTAACTACTCATCATGCTAAAATCGATTATTTTCGTAAGGTTGTTAGCTTTCATATTCCTAACCAACCTATTATTCGAATTCAAGCAACCAAACCACTAAAGTCAATCATTGTCATATTAAAACATAAAGCTAATCATTTATTGAAAAATGGATTTCAATCTTTCTTAGCCATGTCAAGCATTTAAAAATAAATATGTCAGATTTGAATTATATTTCTATTGTTAATAAATTTCCTGACGTATTCCCTGAAGAACTTCCTGGCTACCCCTAGAGCGTGAAATTGAATTTTGTATCGACCTTGAACCCGGTATAAAACCCATTTCTAAAGCCCCATATCGAATGGCTCCTATTGAACTTCAGGAGTTAAAACCCAACTATAGGAATTGTTAGACATCAATTTCATTCATCCTAGTACGTCTCTTTGGGGTGTTCATATTCTATTCGTAAAGAAGAAAGATGGAAGTATGTGACTTTGTATTAATTATCGGGAGTTAAATCATGTCACCATCAAGAATAGGTACTTGTTGCCTCGCATTGATGACCTGTTTGACCAGTTGCAAGGCGTTAAATTCTTTTCAGAGATTGATCTTTGTTCCAGATATCATCAATTAAAGATTAAAACTGATGACATTCCAAAGACTGCTTTCAAAACTCAGTACGGGCATTATGAATTCCTAGTCATGTCTTCTGGATTGACTAATGCTCCTGCTGCATTCATGGATATGATGAACTGAGTATTCAAGGAATATTAGGATCATTTCGTGGTTGTCTTTATTGATGACATCCTCATATACTCCAAAAGCCGTGAAGATCATGAGTAGTACTTGAGGCTGATACTCCAAAAGCTTTGTGTAAACAAGCTATACGCCAAGTTAAAGAAATGTGAGTTCTGGCTTGAGGAAGTAACATTCCTTGGACATGTGATATCAAATCACAGAATATTTGTTGACCCAGCGAAGATTGAATCAATTAAAAGTTTGGAGCAACCTAAGTCAGTAACCGAAGTACATAGCTTTCTGGGCTTAGCTGATTATTATCAGAGATTCGTGGAATGATTTTCTCGAATCGCTACTCCATTAACTCAACGGACTCAAAAAGATACAAAATTCGGTTGGAGCAAGGAATGTGAGAAGAGTTTTCAAGAACTCAATATGAGACTCATTTTAGCACCTGTTCTGACAATACCATCTGGTTCAGAGGGATTTTTCATCTACAGCAATGCTTCTGGTAGAGGGTTAGGATGTGTTCTCATGCAACATGGGAAAGTCATAGCCTATGTCTCACGAGAACTCAAAGAATATAAGAAAAATTATCCTACTCATGATCTAGAGTTGGCAGCAGTCGTTTTTGCACTAATGATCTGGAGACATTACATGTATGGGGAGAAAGTGGAGATCTATACGAATCATAAAAGCCTCAAATATTTCTTCACCCAAAAGGAACTCAATATGCTGCAACGATGTTGGCTTGAGCTGTTAAAAGATTATAATCATACCATGTAATACCATCTTGGAAAAGTGAACGTAGTAGCTGACGTATTGAGTAGAAGATCATATGGGGGTACGAGTGCGATATTGTCAATGCAAAGGCCCATTTTGTGCGACTTACAAAGGATCGAGATAGAGTTAAAGACTCCAGGGACCCACGTGATGATGGCAAATATACGAGTAGATTTGACTTTAATCAATAAAATTAAAGCTGCTCAAGCTACAGACCTGGAGCTGACACGTATAAGGAAGAAAGTACAAGAAGGTGCTATTCCGAAAGCAAGAATCAATGAAGAAGGAATACTTCGAGTGAACTCCGGACTTTGTATTCCTAATGACTTTGACTTGAAGTATAAAATCATAATTGAGGCGCACAACACACCATTTGCAATCCAACATGCGAGTACCAAAATATATCGTGATCTTCAACATAAATTTTTGTGGAGCAATATGAAGAGGGAGATATCAAAGTTTATCTCAAAGTGTTTAACTTGTTAACGCGTCAAGGCGGAGCATCAAGTTCCAAAAGTTCCATTGCAACCACTTAAAATTCCAGAATGGAAGTGGGAGCACATTACCATGGACTTTGTTACTGGTCTTCCCAATGTTTCTCAAGGCATAGATGCAATTTGGGTCATTGTCGATAGACTAACTAAGTTTGCTCATTTCTTACCTATACGAGAAACTTATTCACTTGAACGTCTTACTCGTATATACATAAATGAGATTTTAAGACTACATGGTATGCCAGTATCCATAATTTCTGATCGAGACCTAAGATTCACTTCACAATTTTGGGTTAGTTTACAAAAAGTTATGGACACGAATTTACGATTCAATTCGGCATATCATCCTCAAACGGACGGGAAATTGGAGAGGACTATTCAAACTCTTGAAGATCTATTAAGACTCTGTGTATTTGACTTCAAAGGAAGTTGGGACAAGTTCTTGCCATCAGTGGAATTCTCCTACAACAACATTTATCAAACAAGTATTGGCTTGGCTCCATTCGAGGCGTTGTATGGACGTAAGTGTCGCTCTTTAGTATGCTGGGATGAGGTGGGTGAAGCAACATTGTTGGGATTGGAATTGGTATGCATGACAATAGAAAAGATTCAAATGATCCGACAACGTATAAAAACTTTTCAAGATCGACAAAAGAGTTATGTTGATCTTCATCGAAAGGACGTGGAATTCAATATTAGAGATCATATGTTATTACGTGTTGCTCCATAGAAAGGAGTTACAAGGTTTGGAAAGAGAGGAAAGGTCAATCCTCGATTCATTGGGTCATTCAAAATCCTCGATCGAGTAGGAACCGTAGCCTATAGACTCGCCTTATCGCCAAGTATGTCTCGTGTTCATAACGTTTTTCAAATATCTATGTTACGTAAATATATGGAAGACCCAAACCACATTCGGCTCTACGGTTTTTGACCTCATCAATATGCTTTTTACTTTTTGAATGAATTATAAAAGTATACTCCATCCGTTTCATATTATTTGATTATTACTTTTTAAAGTCAACTTACAAGTTTTTTAAACTCATAATTGACATAAATTATTTTAATTTTAATCAACAAAATGATAAATATTATAAACTATCTAAAAAGTATTATTAATTGTCAGTTTTTTTGTTTCAAAATTTTTAATAAGTCATTTTAATTTTGAGTTTAAAGAATATTGAAAAGTGATTTTCAAAAGTCAATAATTTTTTTTAATATAAAGATCATTTAATAGAATAATAATCAATCACAAATATTATTAATTATTTAATAATATTCTAATTATTTACAAATATTATTAACCCTTTAATAATATTCGAATCAAACACTAATATTATTAATCCTTTAATAATATTTTAATCCTTAACTAATATTATTAATCATTTAATAATATTTTAATTAATCACTAATATTATTAATCAATTAATAATATTTTAATCCCTATCTAATATTATTAACCATTTAATAATATTTCAATTATTATCCAATATTATTAACCATTTAATAATATTTTAATTATTATCTAATATTATTAATTATTTAATAATATTTTAATCATTATCTAATATTATTATTCATTTATTATATTTTAATCATTATTAATAATATTCAAATCACTTCATAATATAAATAATAAAGGTCTCATACACTTTAAGATGTAAATATTTTACATCTTGAAGCTTAAACCATTTATATTTCATTTCGAAAATATCTTTTATCTTTACTTGCAAATTCGGGGTTTAAACAACTAATACTTATAGCTTTTATAGTAAAATTCAATTTACTATATATTTTCTTTAATTTAAATAATTTTTATATCATATTGTCCGTCCATGAGTCAACACAGATCGTTGCCTCATATATACATATTTTATTCTGCTAGCACATTCGCTTTATTTTTCGTTTTACGAATATAAGCATTTTCACTATATATATATATATATATATATATATATATATATATATATATATATATATAGCGGAAATTCTCAGCTCAAAAACCTCATTTTGAACTCCGAAAAACCTCAAAGTATCATTTTTATGATTAAAATAATTTTTCAAAGGTTTTACGTTCTTCGTTGCACCACAAAATAATTTTATAGGTAACTATAGTGTTTATTTCATTTAAATATGTAATTTATACTTATTATTTATTTTTATTTCTTTATTTATGCTTGAAAAGAAGTTTCTCGGTGTAAAATATCATTTATAGTTAAATCTCGCCCCGCATTAGTTTATTAAATTTATTATGAATTATTATTTCGCCAGAACGCGATTCGGAACGTCGAACGTCAAAATTGCTCGACGCGCCGACGCTTGGCGTTCGCTCATTTTTAAGTCCTGACATGTTATTTTACTCATTTTTAACTTTCAAACCATAAGTCCTATAACATTAAATTTTTGGGCATGTTATAGACCTCATGTCATAGTATTTTAAAAAAATTTCTAACTACGAAAACCAATCATGGAACCCATCAAAAATAGCGTGTCAAAACCCCCAGCAAGCCGCTTGCACATTGGGCACTGGGCACGCCTAGCCTTGCTGTTGCACCGCTGGTGCTGCCCAGCTGTGGTTGCGCATAGTGAAATAACTACTTTACGATTTTCTTACTCGTTACTCGTAACTCCGATTAGTCTGATTTTTGGATATGTTATATATGGTTTACCAAAGTATTTTTAAAAGTATAACTCATTAATTTCGGACCTCATAGGCAGCGTAAAACTAGCTCAAAAAATGTCCACTCGTAATAGTTTTCAAATGTTTTCCAGCTTGACCCTCTTGCACTAAAACAGTCATAACTTTTTCGTTTTAAAACATTTTAGGCGATTCTTGAGCCCACGCGAGTATGTAGTTGTTTATTAGAGACACTGAAGCAAGTATGTAGCTGGACGTGTCTCGCTAAATGTATACCTAATGAAGTTTTACTTTACTGTCATTAGGAATTCCTAATGTGATAGTAGTACAAGTGATCCTTCGAATTGAGATCATCATAATATCTTGTGTATAATGTGTTATGTTTTGACATGTCCCTTAAGACCTTTACGGTATATCAAAGGGTATATATGCTTGGGTATAATAAGTTGTATATGGTGATAGATGAATGATCAACAAAGAATCAACCACTTCTAGTAAAAGGAGAGAATGTCCTATGTGATTCGATAAATGACAACTTAGTAGTCCTTGACCAAAACATATTGAAATTAGAAAGGAGTTTCTAATTTGCATTATTTAGAGTTGTGCATTTGAGAATCGAAATGCATATAATCAAATAAAATAATACTTGACATAAATTATATGTCTTATATTTGATTGAGACATTGTATGGTAGAAGGATTGAATTGTACGGTAACTATTCGCTGAAATGTTTTTTATGATTAAATGTTGAAATCTATATTATTTGGAAAGTCGTTGATCGCTAAGAGGCTTACCCTTATTGTGAAATAAAAATTATTTATTTAAATAAATTAAATGATTTAATTTATTTATTTAAATAAGATTAGAAATTGTTCTAGTTGATTTATTCTACAACCGATTTAATATGGAGGACCTCCAAGGTCACACCGCAAAAGAAAATTATTTATTTAATAAGCGAATGACATAATCGTAATAATAAGTTAAATATATTTAATTTATACTATAGTAATAGAATAAATTAAATTACTTAATATTTATTATTTAGTATTTTTGAAATACTAATTATAAATTAATAAGAGGAGTGTTATTGTTATTATTATTATTATTATTATTTATTTATTTCCTAAATGGTTTAGGAATTAATTAATAAGAGTATTCTCATAAAAGATCCTAATTAGATTAGGAATAAAATAAAAAGCCTACTCCTAAATAGTTTAGGAGGGTTGTCCATATCTATAAATAAGAGGAGTCTTATTATGGATTAGGGTTACGTACGTAACTTCCATTAGACTTGGGAGAATACTCTTAAATTCTCTAAAGAGAGAAAACAAGGGTTTGTCACTACCCACTTCTTGAATCCTTATTATTTCTTTGTGGATTACCTCTATAGCTAACGTTGATCAAAGGAATCTAATTGGTGGAATTCAAAGAGGACGCGAAAGATTTGGAGTTGAACTTGTACATGAGCAAGCTTTGTTCTACAAGGGTATAATTCTCCATCTCCTTTGTTAATTGATAATTGCACATAAAGATTGATCCTTGTTATGGTTTGTGAAAATAATAAAATTCGATTTTACCATGCTTTCGCTTATTATATGTAATTTGATTGTATTCTCGTGAATCTTACAAACCTAACATTTCTTACGAAGGAAATCATTGTGTGTGTTACTAAAAGCGGGGGGGGGGGGGGGGGGGGGGAGGTGCTTTACAATGTGGATGATCTCAATGTGGGACGTGCAAAGCACATGCATCATCCAGTTGATGATAAAAACTGACATATTTTGCTATGACATCTTTGGTTAGGACATCCATCATTTGGCTATATAAAATATTTATGCCCTGATTTATTCTCCAGGATGTCAATATATGATTTTAATGTGAAACCTGTATTCTAGGTAAGAGTCATACAACCTCTTATCCTTTGAGTATGAATAAAAGTAGTGTTCCTTTTGCTTTAATTCATTCCGATGTATGGAGTCCTCCCATTTCTACAACGTCTGAAGTTTGTTGGTTTGTGGTATTTATTGATGTTTGTACTCGAATGACTTGACTTTATTTGCTAAAACACAAAACTGAAGTACTGCGTGTGTTTCAAGCTTTCCACACTATGGTTCAAACTCAATTTTCTGCTAAGATTCAGATTCTCAAATCAGACAATGGCCGTGAATATGTGAACCACCCAGTTCGTGCATATTTACAAAGTTACGGTATTATCCATGAAACATCTTGTCGTCAAACTCCTCAACAGAATGGGGTGGCTGAGAGAAAAAATCGACATATTTTTAAAACTACTCGGGCTTTATTACTTGGAGCTCATATGCCTAGTAGATATTGGGGCGATACCATTGCCACAGTCATGCATCTTCTCAATCGGATGCCCTCTAAAGTTTTGATTTTTAAAACTCCTCTACATACTCTGTCTACGTATTTTGTCTAACCTACAATGTTAATGATTCTGCCCACATTTTTGAATCCATGCTTCTAACCATTTTGTAATTGTGGCAGCAAGTGACACTGGATCCTATTTTTTTCTTCTGCGCTCTCCAAAACAACCATGAAACAATTTTTTCCTTTGGTACAAATTCTTGTCCATTTTAATCCAACTTTATCACAAATGGATTCAATTTCCTCTTTTTCTCTGCACTTTCGTCAAACGAAATATAAACATCTGTTCAATTTAACTTCCTTTGAATTGACACTGATTCTTCTTCCTTGTTCCTCTCTTTTGGTAGATAAATATCTTCAATCCTACCCACACCCTTGAATAGGTTCCAGATTTCCTTTTTGTGATTCATTCTTTGGTGAGTCAAGATATGATTAATTATTTAGGTAAATAAATGAGGAGTCGAGTCGATAGTACTAAAAATAAATTATGGGAACATAACAAGTAATAGTTTTAAACAAATATACAACACAAATTATTAATACTTCTTTTTATCTGTGATTTTTTTATATTATCTTTATATAAATAATAATTAGTTTTTCTTTCATCTTTTTCAGTTAATTTCAAAAGATAATACTAAAAAATATTAACCAATTAATTTGATTCCGGCATTAATTACCTTTTTTTTACTTTTTATATTTTTTCCTAAAAAGTCAATTAAAAAAATAGAGATATTACTATCAAATAAAAAGAGATTTGATATTTTTACAAGGTCTCTCTTATATAATTGTGGGATCCATCTACAATTAGAAAAAATCTTGTACATGTGAAAATATTAAATTTCAATAAAAATTATTGTCTTATTACCATACTTGTTGCCCTACTCTACTAATATAAATACAAAGAGGCAAGGGCACAAAACACCCATTTATTTCTGCAGCCGCTTATATCTGTCTCTTCAGTCTAGATCACCATGGATGATCTATATAATGGTAATTTTATTCAGTTCTTAATTTAGTGTTAATTGTTATAATATATAATTATACAAAAGAATTCGTTTAGAAGTTCAATCGCGCCTAAAAATCTTATTTGTCAAGAAACTTATTTGAAATGAAGTTTATATAACTCACAAAAACAGTTTTTGGGCCTCAAACACCAAAAATGGTGTGATGTTTTTGGAGGTGTAAATGTTGCAAGCGCTATTGCCCAGAGCAAATTATATATACTTTCTATATGGTTAATGAATCTGATTGAAATGGTTATGATGTCTCTTTGCAATTTTATATTAAATTGCCTTATTTAATGTCAATTAGTTCATTTTGACGATCTTAGATTTCTTTGTTCACCAATATGGATTTGTTTATGAGTTATGCATTTTTGATCAGACTAACTTTTTCTATAAATCTGATGGAAAAGGTTATGATGCCCTATTGCAATTTTATATTACATGGACTTATTTAAAGTTAAGTATTTCAAATTGCTCTTGTTTGTTTGTGACAATCTATCTTCAGATATTTTGATTATGAAAAAATTACTTAACAATGTATTGAGATGTACTATATAAATGTGAAAGAATCTTTATGGGTCTAAAGAAAGAAAGGAAAGAGTCAATGTCAATAATTGGGGGGAGTATTTATATAGAATCGCACTCTATATATATTTCTTATTGTATATCTTGTGGCACTTATTTTTGTGTGAATGCACCACAATTATGAATGCATATTTATATTTTTATATATCAGTAAATTTTAGTGGTATGGAACACAGACAACTTTGATTATAGCTTTAAATTTTGTCACAACATATCTTCACTGATCTTGATTATGAAAAAATTACTCAGAAATGTACTCACATGCCTTAAACCTTGTAAATGTGAGAGAATCTTTATGGTTCTGAGGAAGGAAAGGAAACGGTCAATGTCAATAATTGGGGAATTAAGAATATAGTCTTTCTCTATATATGTATGTATATATATATATATATGTGTGTGTGTGTATGAATGTATGTATTTGCTATTGTATATCTTGTGGCACGTATTGTAACAGAAATTTTAATGGTACAAAACCTAGTCAACTTGATTATTGCTTTAAATTTTTTTAATTGAAAAACTGATGGCTCTTGCTATTCGACAGAGACTAAGGACCCTCCATGGCATCAACAAATTAATGATACAGAAATTAATTTTTTTATCTTGATTTTGTTTCCAGGAAATAAATATTGGGCAAGATACAGAAAAATTTCAGAAATTTTTTTAATATGTCCAAGGAAGAGCCTTGCTAGGTCTTGCCTTCCTAGGGTTTAACTCTAAGAGTTTGGCTCCCTAGGAGTTCCCTCTTCTAGGATCCTTGTCTTAAAAATCTATAAAGTGAATCCCGACAAAATCATTCGAAGACTTATAATTTTCTTGCACGATCGTCTATTTGGGAATGCGACTGTCGCGCAGGGGGCAAATGTGGGCCCAAGTGTAAAATTAGGGTTCACATGACCTAATTATATTAAATGCACAATTAGGGTTCCACGACCTCATTAAATGTGTAAATTAGGGTTCACATAACCCAATGAAATAAAGACGAAAAAGTCAGAAATAAATGTGCTAGACCCGGGAGAAGCCTCCACGTGTCCCGAGGCAGAAGACTCGTGGAGGCGGCTCGTTTTGGGAATTGATTGAGGGATTGGATTGGTGGCTAGAAGGACAGGGCAATATGGGCATTACTCTAAGGACTAAAGGGTATTTCTGGAATTTTCCTGAAGGCATGTGCCTTGCACATGACCACTTTCCAGAAAATCCTATAAATACCCCTTCCATTCCATTTAGAAGGGGACTTCTCTTGAGACTCAAGACTCAAGACTCAAGACTCGGATTCTCAGAAGATCAAAGAGACCCTTTTTTGGTGACTTAAAGGCTTGGAGATTCCACCTAAAAGCACCAAAGGGGTTTGGATATTTCTCAAAAACTCGAAGGACACTCAAGAAGGCTCTTGGAATACCAATAACCCTAACACGGTTCCCGGATTCTAGGGGTTCTGCCACGCGTCATTGGGGTAATCGCCCACCTGTCGTTCTCCCCTCTTCAATCAATCAATCAATTCCGTATTCTTCGTGGATTTCTCTCCTCCTCAACCAACACGAAACCCTAACCCTAGCAAGGTACGATTTCCTTGCCCACAGTATGTATATATATATATATATATATATATATATATATATATATATATATATATATATATATATATATATATATATATATATATATATGTGTGTGTGTGTGTGTGTGTGTGTATGAATGTATGTATTTGCTATTGTATATCTTGTGGCACGTATTGTAACAGAAATTTTAATGGTACAAAACCTAGTCAACTTGATTATTGCTTTAAATTTTTTTAATTGAAAAACTGATGGCTCTTGCTATTCGACAGAGACTAAGGACCCTCCATGGCATCAACAAATTAATGATATGATTCCCTAGTCGTTGTTCATAGCATTTCAAAATTTGGTACATAGTTTATCTACTTGCTTCTAATCGTGTATATATTTTTCTAATATCTTTTTGTACTGATTTTACTTTTATACTGCTTCTACTATAAGAATTTTACATATGCTTTTTTTATCCGAGTTAAATATTGTATGCAAAATGTCTTAGGTTTGGACATATAGCTGAGGGTAGACAAGAGACACTTATTTTACTATGGAATTGACCGCTGTGTGTGTAGTTTGGAGCAATGTTCGTGCCAAAATTATTAACATGGAATTTTTAGTTCATGAACTTTTAGTAGAAGATTTATATTTATTATATAATATATATGTTATGTATATTTATAAGAAGAGTGAAATTATATATATAGGAAGATAGGAAGTGAATCGAATAACACTACAAGCTACCTTAGTTGTATTCAAATAAAAAGGCTGGTAAGTTGATTAAAACCAGATAATCCTCATAGAAGATTGATTGTATTGATGGATATCAGCTCGACGAAAGAAGTATAGTTATTTCTTTGCATTTTGGAATAAACTCATTCCTACCAACTTCAATTCTTAAACATGTTTAGAGTTGTGGTGTTTCCAGTGTCGTTGTTTCTAATATTTTTGTTTGTTTTCTACGACTAGATTGTTACCTGGGGTAACAATGTACCAAGCTGCAAGAGCCATCTTCAGGTTTGTTTCAAACCTTTTTACTCCTTGTATTTCATTATTGGTCTAAATAAATTTGAAGGGATCTAATTAAGAATATTTTGGAAGCGTTTTGTAGTACTTGTGCTACTTATTTATTGCTCAATTAATTAACTCCATTTTGATCACGTAAAGAAACTTTTTGAAACGAGTATATAGGTATCATCACAAATTTTAGGATATTTTTGTTTGAATATGAACTGTGTTCATTTGTTGCCCTTAATTCGAAATTGAGTAAAACAATCAACTGTGAGTTGAAGTAATAAATGGAGGGCCACAAATTTAACCCTCCCCAACTGTCAGTCTGCTACTTGAGCTAATTACTTTCTTCCTAAAGCCTCTCCAAATGTTGCCATATCGTTCCCAGAATGTGAAGCACCAGAACTATGAAGTTGGGAAGAGCAGGAAGAATTTGAACCTTCTTGGAGGAATTTATTTTGAACCTTCAAAACCTCAGCTTTATTACACCCTCGAACTCTCTCCTGGCATCTTCTTTCGATGGGTGGTTCAAGGACATGAAGGGACATAAAATTTTGGTGCAAAGACATTAGGGCTCCCAAGGATGCACAGCGTCATCTTCGATCTTCAAGGGATGGTTCAAAGCCTAGAAGGGATAGAATTTTGGTACAAAGCCTTATGTGGCGCCGCGTGAAAACATAGGGTAAAACATACTGAAATAGGCAGAAATATGAAGATCGTTGTTCAAGGCATTTCAGATATAATTCATGATCATGGCACTTGATGTCGCAGATGGTCTAGTATGGAGTATATTTTGTCAATAAAGATGGGGTTTAGATGATGGAGTGAGCTTAATAATTATTGTTCTATCTCATGAATCTTTTGTTTTCATTTTTTGAACTGTGTTTTAGTATTCCTATATTAAAATTTGATCGCCATTTTTTTCTGCAGCTGTTTATATCTGTCTCTTCAGTCTAGATCACCATGGATGATCTATATTCTTGTAATTTTATTCAGTTCCTAATTTATTGTTAATTGTTACAATATATAATTATACAAAAGAATTCGTTTAGAAGTTCAATCGCACCTAAAAATCTTATTCGTCAAGCAACATATTTGGAATGAAGTTTATATAACTCACAAAAACAGTTTTTGGGTCTAAAACACTCAAAATGGTGTGATGTATTTGGAGGTCTAAATGTTGCAAGCGCTATTGCCCAGAGCAAATTATATATACTTTCTATATGGTTAATGAATCTGATTGAAATGGTTATAATGTCTCTTTGCAATTTTATATTAAATTGCCTTATTTAATGTCAATTAGTTCATTTTGATGATCTTAGATTTATTTGTTCACCAGTATGGATTTGTTTATGAGTTGTGCATTTTTTATCACACTAACTTTTTCTATACATCTGATGGAAAAGTTTATGATGCCCTATTGCAATTTTATATTACATGGACTTATTTAATGGTAAGTATTTGAAACTGTTCTTGTTTATTTGTCACAATCTATCTTCAGATATTTTGATTATGAAAAAATTATTGAAAATTGTACTAAGATGTACTATATAAATGTGAAAGCATCTTTATGGGTCTAAAAAAGGAAAGGAAAGAGTCAATGTCAGTAATTTGGGGAAGTATATATAAAGAATCTCACTATATATATATATATATATATATATATATATATATATATATATATATATATATATATATATTTGTTATAGTATATCTTGTGGCAATTATTTTTGTGTGAATGCACAACAATTATGAATGCGTCTTTATATTGTTATATATCAGTAACTTTTAGTGGTATGGAACATAGACAACTTTGATTATAGCTTTAAAATTTGTCAGTTATCAGAAATTATGAATACATCTTTTTATATTGATCTTGTTTTTTTCTTGTCACAACCTATCTTTACTGATCTTGATTATTAAAAAATTACCCAGAAATGTACTTACATGCCTTAAACCTTGTAAATGTGAAAGAATCTTTATGGTTTTGAGAAGGGAAAGGAAACAGACAATGTCAATAATTGGGGAATTAAGAATATAGGGTCTCTCTCTATATATATATATATGTGTGTGTGTATATGCTATTGTATATCTTGTGGCACATACTATTGGAATACACATCAATTATGAATGTGTCATTCTATTGCTATGTAATAGAAATTTTAATGGTACAGAACCTAAACAACTTGAGTATTGCTTTAAATTTTTTTAATTGAAAAACTGATGATTCTTGCTATTCGACAAAGACTGAGGACCCTCCATGGCATCAACAAATTAATGATATGATTCCCTGGTCGTTGTTCATAGCATTTCAAAATTTGGTACATTGTTTATCTACTTGCTTCTCATGGTGTATATATCTCCTTACATGAGGAACAGATCATTTTGGTGCAAAGACATGAAGGGATGAATACATTTTGCTTCTCATGGTGTATATTTTTCCTTGTTCATAGCCATGAAGGGACAAAACATTTTGGTGCAAAGACATTAAGGCTCCCAAAGCTGCACAGAGTCATCTTCTTCAAGGGATGGTTCAAAGCCTAGAAGGGATAGTATTTTGGTACAAAGCCTTATGTGGCACCGCGTGAAAACATAGGGTAAAACATACTGAAAGCGACAGAAATCTTATTGTGAATGAGAATATTTCCTGTCATGGAAATGTAACAAGTAAACATCGTATGAAGATCTTTGTTCAAGGCATTTCATATGTAATACATGATCATGGCACTTGATGTCGCAGATGTTAAATAAAGTTTGTTTTAATCAAATAATTAATCAGTTACACTATTAAGAGCTGTTACCAGGACTCCTTTTCAAATAGGATTGTATATAAAGGAATTCTTCACATGCTATATTTAAGGAATGACTTCCAACAACGAATAAGAATTTATAGTCTGCTAGAAATTTTCATGCAAATATAAAAGACTTGGATCCATTAGGAAGATTCACATGGACTATAAATACACTTTTGGGTTAATAAAGAAAACCACATATATCATTTTAGACCAACCCAAAAAAATCAACCCTGCTAAAAACATCACTCCATGCAAAATATAATATTTCCATATATACAAAGAATAATGTTTCCATGCAAAGTATATCATCTTCATGCACAAACATATATATTTGTCCAGATAAATCAAATAAGACCATTACACAAATTCAAATATATTGTGTCATTATTTAAAACAGAAAAGGTATAAACTAACAGTGACAACAAGGTCGCAATTGGTATTTCACACAACCTTGTCCAACATGATCGAACCAAACATGTGGAAGTAGATCGACATTTCATTAAACATAATCCTGAGACCAAGATAATCTGATTCCCATTTATCAAGTCTGAGGATGAATTGGCAGATATGCTTACAAAATTAGTTGTGTGCAGCAAGGTGTTTCAAAACTCAATTAACAAGTTGGGCATAAGAGATTTGTATGCATCAACTTGAGGGGGAGTGTTGACGTGAGTTGTCATCCAGAGTTCTTATGGGAAGAAAGATCCATGATTGGCAATCACTATGAATCAGGATTAATTGATAACCTGCCATATAAGGATGAAATCCTTTTTCCTAGCTTTAAAATTAGTTTAGCCAAGAATAGATTCATTTGTAATACTACCTCCATCCCAAAATAATAGACGTTTTAGAGAGTTTTTTTTTCCCCAAAATATTTGACGTTTTACAAAATCAAGAATATTTTACCATTTTATTTCCTTCTCTACCCTTCCTTCTCCACCACCATTAATGACTATTTAATGTTGTTGTTCACTTTCTCTCTCCTTTTTCTCTCCTTACCAAATCCATCCCATCTCCTTTTTCTCTCTCATATATATACCAAAATACATAAACGACTGGATCTCCGTTGCGGATCGGAGAATATCCGGTTCTCCGAGATCGATCAGACGAACGGGTAAATCCTTTGTGAGGCCGAGGATAAATCCTACATCAAGCGAACGGGTAGCGCCCATGGTTGGGATGTTTTGTTCTACATATTCAGTTTCTTAAAAGGAATTACTCTCTTCTCCTTGATTGTGTTGATCGGGACGGGTTGGTTCTTTTTGAAAGCTTATCTGCAAGATAAAGATAAAATAAGGAGAAGAAGGTTTTGATGATTGTGATTCCGCTTCAGGTCGTTGCCAATATTGCTCAGGTTGTAGAGCAGGAAGAAAAAAAATCAAGGCGGAGAGGAGAGAGAAGGGAGAGAATTTTTTTTATCAGGATGTGAAACGTCTTTAATTAGGAGAGAAAGTGTGAAATGAAGTCTGGTGTAAATGGAGAATTAAATGAGATCAAAATATTAATTAAGGATAAAATAGTAAAATTACAAATATTCTTAATCTTTGTGAAACTCTCTAGAACGTCTATTATTTTGGGATGGAGGGAGTACTATTTATACATGTTCATTCTTTGTAAACGTTGAAGTGAGAAATATACATAATCCTTCCTCTATTTTATCAGTTGGTATCTAACAACATTATTCATGTTGTCCCTTAATATAAGACGTTTTAGAGTGTTACACAAGAATTAAGATAATGATTGGAAATTATTAAATATAGTACTACTTCAATTCCATAATACTCCATCCGTTCCTTAATATAAGTCGTTTTAGAGAATTGATTTTGTTCTTTAATATAAGTCGTTTGAGAATTTCAAGTAAGCATTAAGTGCTTAGTTTCCAATATTACCACAAATAATAAATATAACTTTGGTTCTCTCACTATATTTTGCCCAATAAATAATACTCTCTTTTTTCAATACAAGGGCAATATAGATAATTGATATTATATTTAATATTATACAATCATTTCTTTAATACTTGTGCACAACTCTAAAACGACTTATATTAAGGAACGGAGGGAGTAATAGTCTTTTTAGCTTCATGGACATGAATTAAAAAAGTCATTTAATACTATCATTTAAGAATTAAAATTTGTATAAAATTCTATAATTACCCCTTTATGGGAAGTTAAAAATTATTAATACATGGAAGAAAATTTATTGGGATAATGAGGGAAGTTAGGGGTGATATAGGAAAATAAATAATTTATTTTGCTAGAAAGTTGTAAATGACAAATAAAATGAAACAAATTTTTTCTTCTAAAAAGTCAATTATTATGGAATGAAGGTAGTATCAATTTTCTATAATACCCTTAAATCTTATTTTATCATAGTTATATCATACTCCCTCTCACACATTTTCTCATAATTTTCTCCTAAAAAAACTCTTTAGTCTCGTTAACTCATTGGTCTCTCTCTCCATTCCAATACAACAACTTATTCAATTTTTTATTTTATCAAAAAATTAAGTTGAATAGTGACGAGTAATTTTAAAAAAATTATGACCAATTCTCCTACATTTTAACAAATGTTAAATAATTAGAGACAACTGAGAAACTTTAAAACGTCCTATACTAATGGACGGAGGGAGTACTTCATTTTCTTTTTCAAGACTGTCGGTTAAATTCTTGTCTCTCTCCCTCCACTGATTGGAATTCAAAATCAATTAAATTTTTCCCATTTTCCAAAGAATTCTTAACTACCTCATGAAATGTACTTCCAACATTTTCTCTTTCCACATTAATTGAGCTCCATTGTACAGACCTATTTTCAAAGAAATGGAGAGCATGGCTGTTCGTATTCATGAACTCCATATTCACCAACGGGTTGTCCTCCATACAAATGATATCCTCACCAGTTACTTTAGAAACTCAAATGTAGTGAACAATTAAACTTGCCTTCTCTTGCTATGTTGGCCATTGTTCCTTCTGCATGTCCACGCTTGAATCGGCACCACAAGACATTCCACCCAAATAACCATTTGAATCCATGCTTCTAAACATTTTGTATATGTGGCAGCAAGTGACACGAGATCCTATTTTTTTCTTCTTCACTCTCCAAAACAACCATGAAACAATTTTTTCCTTTGGTACAAATTCTTGTCCATTTTAATCCAACTTTATCACAAATGGATTCAATTTCCTCTTTTTCTCTGCACTTTCCTCAAACGAAAAATAAACATATGTTCAATTTAACTTCCTTTGAATTGACACTGATTCTTCTTCCTTGTTCCTCTCTTTTGGTAGATAAATATCTTCAATCCTACCCACACCCTTGAATAGGTTCCAGATTTCCTTTTTGTGATTCATTCTTTGGTGAGTCAAGATATGATTAATTATTTAGGTAAATAAATGAGGAGTCGAGTCGATAGTACTAAAAATAAATTATGGGAACATAACAAGTAATAGTTTTAAACAAATATACAACACAAATTATTAATACTTCTTTTTATCTGTGATTTTTTTATATTATCTTTATATAAATAATAATTAGTTTTTCTTTCATCTTTTTCAGTTAATTTCAAAAGATAATACTAAACAATATTTTCCAATTAATTTGATTCCGGCATTAATTACCTTTTTTTTACTTTTTATATTTTTTCCTAAAAAGACAATTAAAAAAATAGAGATATTACTATCAAATAAAAAGAGATTTGATATTTTTACGGGGTCTCTCTTATATAATTGTGGGATCCATCTACAATTAGAAAAAAAATCTTGTACATGTGAAAATATTAATTTTCAATAAAAATTATTATCATATTACCATACTTGTTGCCCTACTCTACTAATATAAATACATAGAGGCAAGGGCACAAAACACCCATTTCTTTCTGCAGCCGCTTATATCTGTCTCTTCAGTCTAGATCACCATGAATGATCTATATTCTGGTAATTTTATTCAGTTCTTAATTTATTGTTAATTGTTAAAATATATAATTATACAAAAGAATTCATCAAGAAGCGTATTTGAAATGAAGTTTATATAACTCACAAAAACAGTTTTTGGGCCTCAAACACTGAAAATGGTGTGATGTATTTGGAGGTCTAAATGTCGCAAGCGCTATTGCCTAGAGCAAATTATATATACTTTCTATATGGTTAATGAATCAGATTGAAATGGTTATGATATCTCTTTGCAATTTTATATTAAATTGCCTTATTTAATGTCAATTAGTTCATTTTGACGATCATAGATTTATTTGTTCACCAGTATGGATTTGTTTATGAGTTATGCATTTTTGATCAGACTAACTTTTTCTATAGATCTGATGGAAAAGGTTATGATGTCCTATTGCAATTTTATATTACATGGACTTATTTAATGTTAAATATTTGAAACTGCTCTTGTTTGTTTGTCACAATCTATCTTAAGAGATTTTGATTATGAAAAAATTACTGAAAAATGTACTAAGATGTACTATATAAATGTGAAAGCATCTTTATGGGTCTACAGGAAAGGAAAGACTCAATGTCAGTAATTTGGGGAAGTATATATAAAGAATCTCAATATATATATATATATATATATATATATATATATATATATATATATATATATATATATATTTGTTATTGTATATCTTGTGGCACTTATTTTTGTGTGAATGCACAACAATTATGAATGCGTCTTTATATTGTTATATATCAGTAAATTTTAGTGGTATGGAACATAGACAACTTTGATTATAGCTTTAAATTTTGTCAGTTATCAGAAATTATGAATACGTCTTTTTATATTGATCTTGTTTTTTCTTGTCACAACCTATCTTCACTGATCTTGATTATGAAAAAATTACTCAAAAATGTACTTACATGCCTTAAACCTTGTAAATGTGAAAGAATCTTTATGGTTCTGAGATAGGAAAGGAAACGGTCAATGTCAATAATTGGGGAATTAAGAATATAGGGTCTCTATATATGTATGTATATATATGTGTGTGTGTGAATGTATGTATTTGCTATTGTATATCTTGTGGCACATACTATTGGAAAACACATCAATTATGAATGTGTCTTTCTATTGCTATGTAACAGAAATTTTAATGGTACAGAACCTAAACAACTTGATTATTGCTTTAAATTTTTTTAATTGAAAAACAGATGGTTCTTGCTATTCGACAGAGACTGAGGACCCTCCATGGCATCAACAAATTAATGATATGATGATTCCCTGGTCGTTGTTCATAGCATTTCAAAATTCGGTACATTGTTTATCTACTTGCTTCTCATGGTGTATATATTTCCTTACATGAGGAACAAAACATTTTGGTGCAAAGACATGAAGGGATGAATACATTTTGCTTCTCATGGTGTATATATTTCGTTGTTCAAAGCCATGAAGGGACAGAACATTTTGGTGCAAAGACATTAGGGCTCCCAAAGCTGCACAGAGTCATCTTCTTCAAGGGATGGTTCAAAGCCTAGAAGGGATAGAATTTTGGTACAAAGCCTTATGTGGCACCGCATGAAAACATAGGGTAAAACATACTGAAAGAGGCAGAAATCTTATTGTGAATGAGAATATTTTCTTTCATGGAAATGTAACAAGTAAACATCGCATGAAGATCGTTGTTCAAGGCATTTCAGATGTAATACACGATCATGGCACTTTATGTTGCAGATGGTCTAGTATGGAGTATATTTTGTCAATAAAGACGGGGTTTAGATGATAGAGTGAGCTTAATAATTATTGTTCCATCTCATGAATGTTTTGTTTTCATTTTTTGAACTGTGTTTTAGTATTCCTATAATAAAATTTGATCGCCATTCTTACTTCAGCTCATGGTGCTCATCTATAATGTTTTAGAATTCATTTTAGATGATAGATTTTGGTGGGACTGTTGTCGAAGTTAGTAAACCAACTAG
Organism: Panax japonicus; assembly: GCA_020205505.1. Classification (NCBI taxonomy): domain Eukaryota; kingdom Viridiplantae; phylum Streptophyta; class Magnoliopsida; order Apiales; family Araliaceae; genus Panax; species Panax japonicus. Next base: position 20,608,552 of record CM035114.1, read on the forward strand.
TCAAATATATAAATTATAGAGAACGCATGTGTCACAAGTATATTCCTTGCCCTTGTAACTAATTATAAATTATAATGACAAAATTATATCAATTTTAATTTAAAAGTTAACCTAGTTGATATCAAAATATTTTTAAGTTTTCTTCATAATAGGATATTAAAATAACTTTCCATCATTTATGCAAGAGTAAATATTAGTCCTGCGACATACATGTTGTATGAGTTTGATAAATAAATAAACTTGGAGAGTAAAAACTGATGAAGTTATTTTATTTTATTACTCTCTAATTGATACTTGGAGACAACTAAATTATAAATAGATGTTATGCATAATATATTTGAGTAGTCGGGGCTGACTAAGCATCGGCCAAAATAATTGAAATTGTACTTACAACCCCTGCTTAAATTTGAATGAACATACACAACCGTATACCAACAAAAGGGATCACGTACACAAAAATATAGTATTCACATGGGTGCAGACAAGTATCATATGAATTATCGCCAACAAAAGTAAGAAAACTCCGAGTTCTAAGGAATTATCACCAACAAAATCACCCCAAACATTTTGAAAACATAAATTGTTTGTCAACTATTTTAATGTATACGTGCACAACTTGCAATTTGCATGGCTTGTCATTTTCATAACTCCTAAGTATGCAACTTTCTGACAATGATACTATGTTAAAGCCTTCGACTAATTTAACGTACGATGGCGATATTTTCTATTAACATGAATAAAATAATTAAGATGGAAGTGGTCCACCCATCCGGTCAACTTCCTTCTTAATTATCCCGTGCATGTTAATAGAAAATATCGTCAGTGTACGTTAAACGAGTCGAGTGCTTTAACAGAGTGTCTTTGTTAGAAAGTTGCATACTTAGGAGCCATGCAAATGACAAGTTGTGACACATATACATTAAAAGGGTTGACAAACGATTTGTGTTTTTAAAAGGCTTGAGGTGATTTTGTTGGCGATAATTCCTTAGAACTTGGACACTACTTACTTTTTATATATGTTAGAATTGTCCTAATTTGTGGTTGAAATCTATGATACAACTTGTTGCGAAAAGGAAGTCCGCACCCAAGAGAATACTCTATTTCTGTGTACATGATCATGTCTCCGTAATTTACATTTGATTTTGATATATGGTTCTGCACATGCGTTCATTCAAAATTAAACAAGAGGTTGTAAATACATTTTCAAGGGTAGACGTGAAATATTATACGCCCTCCATTCCTTAATATATGTCGTTTTATACATATGCACAAGAATTAAGAAAATGATTGAAAAACATTAACTATACTATCAATTATCTATAATACCCTTCACCTCACATATAAGAGTAGAGTAGAGGAGTAGATGAAAGAGTTTTATTGGGAGAAGGGGAGAGACTTAAGAGTAGAGGAGTAGTATAGGATAATGATAAATATGAATCAAAAAATTAGATGGAGTAATAAGGGGCAATTTGAAAAAAATAGTGATCAATTCTCCTAGATAATCACAAACGATAAATAATTAATTAAGAATAACAAAAAAAGTCTAAAACAATCTACATATAGGAATGGAGGGAGTACTGATCATGTGCTTGGGTAAAACGGAGCAATTGAAAGCAACCACCAAATATTCTTGTCCAAGTATCCTTCATTCAAAATTTTGACGCAGCCATCTTATTTGCATCGACCCAAATCCCTTCAACAAAATGTCACCTAAATAATCAGATTCACTATTTTATTTTAATTTAATTTATTTATTTTACTTATTTTTTATTTAATCATAATATATTTAATTTTGAATTATATTATACTAGCTGGGTCCAGTGCCTCCGGCACTGTATGGACAGTGAGATTTATCTCAAACTTAAAACGGCTCAGATGATTTATTAAGTGAGCGGGAAATTCAAAATTATTATTAGATAGATTAGATAGATAGATGTATTTTATTAGATAGATGTATAGACGGTGGGATTAATCTCAAACTTTGGACGGCCCAGATGATTTATTGAGTGAGCGGGAAATTCAAAATCATTTGTATTTTATTAGATAGATTATATTAGTTAATTCAATTTAATTTAAATTAATTAATATAATTTATTTACTTTAATTTAATTTAATCTGATTTATTTTATTTTATCAAAAAAAAAATTAATTTGTATTATATTATATTATATTATTTAATTAAATAAAAAAATAAATATATTTAATTAATTATTTTAAATTAATTTATTAAATTTATTTAAATTTAATATAAGTTAATATATTTCATTTAATTATTTATTTATTTATTTTATTTAGTAGTGTAAAACAAAGTAAATGCTACTTAATTCATTTATTATATTTATTATTAGGAAATTAAGTAAATACTACTTAGTTTATTTTAATATTGAGAAATTAAGTAAAATACATAAATAATTTGCAGGGCCCATAGATTGTAATTGAAAAATTCTGACAGAATTTCCTTCGAAAATAACAAATATCATATTTTTTATCCGAGTCTAACCACTGTTAACAATTGCACAAATTGAAGCAATGCACAAACAAAATCCTTAATATCAATATTCTGAAGATTCAAATTTCCAAATAATATGAAGTCCCAAATCATTAAAGGATGTGAATTCCAATTTCAGCAAAATTTAATCCCAACGACAAAACAGAATGTGCACAACTATAATTCAGGGCATAATTTAGAAGAATCCAATTTCGCAACAACAACAAGAAGTCCAAAATTTGTCCCAATTTCAACAATATCAACAAGTCAAAAAATTATCCAAAATTCAGCAACAATATATTCAGTAGTAATCTTATATTAAAAATTTATCCAAGTTTCAGCAACTATTATTCATCAACAATAAATTATCCAAATGTCACTGATCTCATATTAAACCCCATATTAACCCTAAAAACAAATTAACCCAATTTTTTTAATAATCTCATAAAACTCTTTGCAACATTTTTAGTATGATCTCAATTTCAGTAACTCATAAATTTAAGTAATCCCAATTTAGTAATCCAAAATCATTTTCATTCATTCAACACTTTGCAACAAATTAGCCATAAAAACATATATTAATTCCACTAACCTTGAATTATAGGTATCTAAATGAGAAGAAACGAGGAGGAACAGCGGCACGGTGGTGGTGGTGGAGTGATCACGAGACAATGGAAAGTGGTGGAGTGAGAGGGAGACGAGGCTGGTATTTATGGTGGTGGAGTGATGAGAGAGATGAGAGATATAAGGGAGTCAGAGAGAGAAGAGGAATAGACAGAGTTAGAGAGGGAAATTGAGAGAAAAATAGCAGCGAACGACTAGGGGAAGGGATGAGTTTTTTAGGTTTTAAAGCTTATTTTTGAAGTAATATCCGTCGAAATTATAGGTCATTCCGTCAAACATAAGGTTGGCGCTAGTAGGAACTCTAGCGCCAAAAAATGACTTTTATCTATGGCAGAAATTCGTTGATCGATACTACTGTAGTTGCGACGAAATTATGTTTGGCAGAATATTCCCGTCGAACATAACCTTATTTCAACGAAATATATTATGTCGGAATAATTTTGTCGTCCATAATCAATTTTCTTGCAGTGTACGTTAATTATTCAGATAATTAAAGAAATATAGGATAAGTATTTTATTAAGATTTTGAAAAGATAGTTGTAGTTATTAAATTATTAAAAATGTATCTAAATAATAAATTTTTAATTATATATATATATATAGGGGAAAATGGGTATGCACAGCCGTGCATTTTTTTATTTGCACAATCAACCAAAAACGACGTCGTTTTGGCTATCTTGTTTTAAAACAAAAAAACACGGTTTCTCTCTTCCATGTCCCTAATCGCGAAGTAGGCTTCATCCTCCCAAATCAGACGCTTCTCTCCCTCGCTAATCGCAGGAGAAGCCCTTCATCCTTCTAAATCAGAAAGCGAAGAACCCTAAACGAAGAACCTTAGGTTTTGCCATGTCGGTGCTGCTTCAATTTCAGTCGGTGCTACTTCAATTTTCTTCTTCTTCCATCCATCGAATCAACTTCATTCATCTTCTCCCAAATCAATTGTGCATCAGGGCAAATAGAATGGAACTAGGGGTTATGCCTGCAAGATGGGGAGTTGTTTGCCTTTGATGCAGTGCCTTTGTCCCACTGTAAGGTTGCTCATTTCTCTCCTGATGTTTATATATCTATGTGGTTTATCTTCTTTGAAATTTGGTAGTTGGTAAATGATTTTCTTTGGAATATCTATGGAATCTCTTTTTAGAAAGGGATTTAACATTTTCACATGAAAATTTGATATTTTCACTTTAAAAGGGGATTTAAGATTTCTCATTTTTGTGTTTGATTGTTGAAGAATGAACATCCGTAGGCATGATGTCTGAATTTAAGATCTTTTTCGTACATTTTCGTGTTGGTATACTTAAAGGATTATTGATGCAACCTGTAAAAATTAACAGAATGGGTGAAGGGTAAGAAGGATTCAACAGGCCAAGGTGAGTATGATAGGAGTCCACCTCCTTGGAAAGATATTAGAAGGTCTAATCATAGAAATTCTTCTATTGAAGCTTATGGGCTGGTGGAGTTAAAATGGATTAATAATTACAGAAAATTAAAATAATTTGACTTTGATTTTATTGTAATTTTGCTGAAAATGTATTTATAGCTTCTTATTAGTTAAAATGGATTAATATATATTTATAGGAGTCACTGAATTCTTCTTTTCTAGGTTCTGGATTTGTATGAGCTTGCTGATTAAAATAGATCTTCTATTTATTTTTTGATTTCTATTGAATTCTCCAACAGTTGCTAGCTAGTGGCAAGTCAAATATATTGGTAATGTTCATCCACTTCGGTTCAATAATTGTTTCAGTTTAATTTAATTATTAATTCTTATTCGTAATTTTACTTTCTGCTATTCTATGTAAATATGTAATACGGGTTATTAATCTTTTAATGGCTGTTTGTGATTTTTATTTGTTTTGTGAAATTACGATGTGGGTATTTGGGATTTATTATTCTTACGCATCATGATGATGTCTCTTTGGTTAATTATAATGATATTACGCCTCTAGATATTGCTCTAAATGAAGTTGGTATGTAAAAAGTGGATTCTTTTGTGTTGAAGAAAGATCTGTGCATTAATTTTCATTTTTGGTAGGAGCTAGATCTTTATAGTGTTATTGTTTATATGATGTTTAAGGTTGATCGTATGTTTTGATGTGTATCGTGCTATCTAATATGGTTATTCATCAAGTCTCTTTACAATATTCAATTGTTTGCTGAGAGACTTGAATCTTTATGTTGATTGTGTTCTTTGTTGACTGCCAGAATTGTGACGCCCCCAAATCCAGGCACTTGAAACCTGAACTCGGTGCTTCACGATACCATTTCTATGAGCGGAATAATACTAATAATAATAACAATAATATAGATTTTCAAACTTAATTTACATATTATCAGAGTTTAGTTCCCAAGTACGAAACCTTTAACATTCGTTACATGATCATAATAATAATATTTATTATCCTTATCATAAAGTCAGACTATATATAGAATAGCTTAAACATTTAGTCAGCAACTTTTCCTTTCCCCTTGTTCTTGGCAGATCCTTCAGTTTGTTCACACTTAGCTGAAAACATTTAAAATTAAGCAAGAATGAGCATTCGAGTGCCCAGCAAGTAATAGCAACAATAATAGTTAACTGAAATGATTAAATGTTTTCTTTGAAAGATACTTCTACAACGGATCAACAGTTGTGAAGTAAGCTGAACCAATAATCAACAACATGTCATTTTGATTTTAAATTTTTTGAAACTACGTATTGACTATAAATGAGAATCCGTTGACAGGCTATGAACATTATTTTCTATTTTCAAAAAGGTCTAAACAGAAATTCATCTGTAAACCGTCATTGCTTACGGGCACGGGGGTGATCAGCCCGTTATGCCCTGTATTGATCAATACTACATTGCTAGAACGATATTATCGTTCATCCTTTGTCCGCTTTAGCGCATAAAATTTTTCCATAATTGGGATATTCATAATAGTCTTGAATCCAAACCAAAACAATTCGGTTGGATAAGTTTTATCTTGTTCAACAACAACTTTAAATATATGTCTAGCTGGATCAAATAGCTTAGACGACTTTTATTTCAAGGTATACATACTAAGCAACTATAAGTATGTATCAACATGTGATAAAATATAATGATTATCCAAGTGGGGACACTTGTATAACCATGTTATAGAAATTAACGAACAAAATAAATAACTTGTTCAATATTAACATAATAAAGGAAATTGTACGACAATTATCGTTTAATAGCTTGCTTATACAGAATCATTGCATAAGTATATACAAAGGTTGAAATATTTGAGCAGTTCAGATATTATCTTACGCATGTCCTTAGCATAAAGTAAATGCAAAGGTTTAGATACTTGCCTTGTCTGCTGCTTACACAACTTAGATATATCTTTTCTATCAAGTCCTATCATTAAATAGATCATTGTATGATTAGAATAATATATCATATCATATAATACTGCTTATTGCAGTCAGCACATTCTTAATTACATTGTCACATAACTTTAACACCATTGAATCACAAATAATTCACTTATCAAGTCAATCTATCTAAGTCCAGATCAATTTCTGAAATATGTCGGTCTACCGACAACTTTATCGGGTAATTATCGAGTCTATGACTCTATACATTTATACAATATCCACTTAGATAGCTAAAACACCAATTGTAACATTTTTCATGACCTTATAATAATTATAAAATAATTATTATCATTTACCATAATTTTTTTGAAATATCAGAATCATTGTTAAATGATTTAAATATCAAACAATTCTATTACCATTAATATTTAATTAATATTAAACTATTAATGAAATCATTGCCAAAATATTAAAGTCATTAATAATAACTTAAAATAGTTTTAAAACATTTATATTACCCTTAAATGATTTTTAAAACATTTAAAATCATCATTAAATAATTACCATTAATATTAATTTATCATTATCCAAATATTAAAAGTTATTAATTACAACTTAAAATATTTTTAATTCACTTATATCCTTTTAAATGATTTTTAAATGAATAAAACCATTTTTAAACTATTTATTTAATATAATTATTAAATAAATTTAATATCATTAATCATTAAATAAATATCATTAATATTAAATTATTAATGAAATTATCCTTTAAATATTAAAAGTTATAGTTTATAACTTAAAATATCTTTAAATACTTTATTTTCATTTAAAATGATTATTATAATATTAAAATCATTTTAAAACTAAATTATTTAATATAATTATTAAATAACTTTAATATCATTAATAATAATTAATTAATGAAATTTTCCTTTAAATATTAAAAGTTATATTTTATAACTTAAAATATTTTTAAATACCTTATTCTTATTTAAAATAATTTTTAATTTAATAAAATCATTTTTAATTCATTTATTTAATTCATTTAATAAATAACTTAATTATCATTAATATTAATTTATTAATGAAAATTTATCACATAATATTAAAAGTTATCAAAAATAACTTTAATTATTTTCTTTTACCATAATATAATTTTAAATGATTTTTCAAATATTAAAATCATTTTTAAATAATTTATTTAATATTATAATTAAATAAATTAAATACTTTTAATATTCCAAAAATATTAAATATTTATGAAATATATTTAAAATAATTAAAAACTAATTTTCAGAATTTAAAATAATTTTTAATAATTTATTTTATATTTTTAATAATTAAAAACTATTTTTTTATTTATTTAATAATTTCCAAAAATTTAAATAATATCTGTCGCTAAAGACCACCTATAGCGACAGAACCGTCGCTATAGGTGTTCTTGGTGTTCTTCATGTCAACCCAGAAAACGTGACAATGGCTAGGCTTGCTAGTTTGACCGACTTTAATTTCGTGTGTGATGTGTTTCTGGGCTCGGTTTTGGTCATATCATGTAGAGAAATTGTAAGACTACAAGATCCAGCAACAAATATGCTTATAACATGCATAACCAACGAGATCTGAGCCCTTAAAGTGGCTGTCAGACCTGTTCTTCATTTTCTGGGTTACCCAGAAATGAAGAACAGTTCATCCATCCTCTTTTGGGCTTCCACAACTTGCAAGATATGATCTGTTTTAGTGATTTAAAAGCTGCAATATATAAAACACATGTAACACTATAGATCCATCACAAAACATCACTAAAATAACAATAGAACAGCCAGATCCGACACGGTCAAACCATGATAGACGACATGTTCAAGTATTTTCTGGGTTACCCAGAAAATAGCTTTTAATGTTCGTCCGGACTGGTTTGACCATAGATTACTAATTTCCTGCTTGATTAAAAGGAGATTTTAAGGCATAAAAATGTAGTCCATATACAATACTACAACATAGATCCAACAAATCAACAAAACAATTAACAACAAGCAAGATCTGAGCCGTTGAACTTCCTGTCAGACGAATCTGGGCAAGTTCTTGACTGCCCAGAAAGTTCCGGTCAATGCCGGTCAACGTGGTTTGACCACTAATAACTTTCTACTGGCTTAAGGTTTGACTTTGATTCCAATTTCAGATCCAAGATCTTACAGCATACTACCAGATCAAAGCTTAAAAACACAAAAACACATAACAGGACGAGATCTATGGGACCTGACATTTGGTTGTCAGACCATATTTCTCACTTTTCCAGATTTTACAAATCTTAAAATCCGAGACTCTAGATGTTATGGATCTAACATCTAGCAACCCAGATCATCATTAGACACTATAACAAACATGTTTAACAAAAAAAATCTAACATCTAACAACATAATTTTGGGCAGAAATTTAAGTTAGGGTTTATACCTTTTTAAGAGAGATTTCTGATATTTGGCTTCTGATTTGTTAGGGATGGTAGTGGGGCTCGGTTCTTGACTGATTTTAACAAAGTATTTCGAAGGTTAGAGAGAGAGAGAGAGCTTAGGTTGAGAGTTTGGAGAAAAATGATTTAAATGATGACTTTTTCTCTCTCTTGATCTATATATACTAATGTATGATGCATGTATGTCTGATGTATTAGCTGATTTGTTGTCATTTTGTGTCTCAATTGTCAAATAAGTTGGTCACCCACCCATCCTATTGTCAAAACCTAGTTTGTAGCTTCTTTAATGCATAGAGGGGCAATTTGGTCATTTGTATTTCCCATTTAATGGCAAAAATGGAAATTGACAAATCCTTAGGGTTTGGCCCTTAGGGTTTAACCCTAAGGTTTAGTGCATAGCATTTGTAGGATTTAGCAATTAGGGTTTGTGCCAAAATAAATAAATAAATAAATAAAATTATTTTAGTTTCTAAAATTAAAAATTAAGGTTGTTAATTAGATTAGGTTAATACTTATATTATACATGAACATTAGGGTTTAGTACCCCTAATCATAATTACCCTTGCCAATTTGGCAATTAGTGATTACAATTGTTAATAATTAGGCTACTAAAATATATAATTAGAGTTTCTATTAATTAAATTAGGGTTCTTGATATAAATTAAATGGACATTAGGGTATTATAACGTAATTAACTTTACCACTTGAATAATTGGTGCTTAAAATTAACAATTAGGGTTCAAAGAAATATCGATTAAGGTTTCAATTTCACAATTAGGGTTTCGCGACAAAATTAAGGTCTCGCGACAAAATTAGGGTTTTTCCTAATTAGCGCTTCGTGAAGTAATACGTAAACATATATCATATAACACAGATATTTAATAATCTTAAATTTCCCATTTAAATTGATAAATAGGGTTAAATCAATTAATGCTAGGGTTTGGTCAATATACCATAATTGACCATCCATCAACAGTATAATCTTTACAGTACATATTAATAGCACTGAAAAATCAAAATATCATAATATTATAATATTATTATCATTCCTTGATCAAAACCCAAAATTAGGGTTTAGATTCCATATTTGATTTTATCCGCCATAATTAACCTTATAATTAAGTAAAAATAATTTACTTAATAACTTGAACAAAATTCTTATAATTATTATAATTATTCAAAAATCATTTCATGTATTATTTGAATAATATAAACATATAATTTCATGAAAAAAATAATTAATAAAACATTTCTAATATAGAATTAATTACTATAAGAATATCATTTATAATAACCAATATTTCTAAAATAAATTTATTTACAATTAATAATGTAATAAATAAATTTTATTTATCACACATATAATTATAATTACACATTACTTTGGCACATATCATTCATATTTATTTTAAATAATAAAAAAAAAAATTATACGCAAAATTTAAGATTTATTTATATAGAAAATATCGGGTTGTCACAAGAACTCTCTCTCCCTCCGTATATATGTATATAAACACACATGTAGTGGTGTAAAATAGAGCACCATCTTAATCATAAGCTTATCTTCTGGTTTTAATTAGGTGGAGATAATTATTTTGTTATTTGAACAATCTTGAGTTAGCCTAGATTGATCCCATGGCTGAAGAGCAATTAGATTATGAAGATGATGGATATGGAGGATCTCAAAAGATGAAATATAATGGAGGTGGGAAAATTTCTGCACTTGCAGAGGATGAAATCACAGGTGAAGAAGATGAGTATGATGATCTTTACAGCGATGTTAATGTTGGACAGGGTTTCCTTCAGCTTCAGCGATCTGAGGAGCCAGTTCCATCTGTTGGTGTGCCTAATGGGGGATTCCAAGCGCAGAAGACTAGTTCCCGCACCTAGAACAGTAAATGTGGTGACAGAAGAGCTAAGCATCCATGTAGTTGTAACTGAAAGGAAGGCGATAAATGATGGGCTCCGATTTCTTGAGCAGAAGGAAGGGTTAACTGCCATGAAAAAATCAGATATGGGAACTCTTAATATTTCACAGAAGGGAATGACTCCGGATATGAATCGTTATTCGCAAGCATTGAATTTGGGTATCGAGGATCATTCCCACTGTCCACAAATTTGAAGCCGTCCCTGTTGATATGTCAAGTAAAGTTGCCAATGAGTCTGTTGAATCCTAGTGTAGGTGTCTCAATAGGTTCTTCACAGATGCCATCCAATCAAATGAATGTGAATGTGGGTGTAAATGTAAATGTGAACCGCACATGACTGGGATCACAAGGTTTAACTTCATGTGGTGGGATTCCTACACCAAATTGGTATGCTTTAGAGTTCCTGCACATGATTAAAGACATTTGTTTTTAGAGTTCTAACACTTTTGATGATGTGATTATAGTTCATGGAAACACAATTTAGACTAGTAATTGTAATTGCATAAATTTCATAAATTTCTAAAATGTATTTGTGTGGGCTCACAATATTGTTTTTCTTGATTTCCATCATGTTTGATAAATTGGCATTAATTTAATTTGAGTTATCTCGGTTGTGATCAATCAGCTGATGTTTATTAACATGATTATGTATCAAATGTGTGGTTGAACTCAACAAGAAATGTACTCTATATTGAAGATATAAATAAACAAACAAAAGATATAACAAGTTTGCTTATATACTTTCATTTATTTTTTTAATTAAGTTTGTGCAACAACATAGATACTCTTTGGAAAAAAACTTAATAGGAGTAATACCATGATATATAGCCAAAAATGTATCAACCATTCAAAATACATTCCAATAATACCATTCGTTTATAATTTCAAATTACTACATCCACAAAATATATAACAAACTATCCTTATATACATCTCAAACTATCCTTTAGTTGCAGCTTCTGCTTTCTTCATACATCTTGCCTCTTGTGGCTCACTGGAAATAGCAAAACATAATCAAGTACCAAGAAGTCCACCCGGAATGCCAATTATTGTAATTGAAGAACCTTGTGTCAATCCACACGGAACCTGTAACTTAAAACTAGTATTATCAAAAAAAAATTACAATAAAAAAGTTAAAACAAAATTTAAACTCAAAAAAGCATGCACTGCAGCCATGTTTGCGAGGTACATAGACCAACTTCTTTCCTGCTTATAAACAATTTGCTAGGTACATAGACCAACTAGAAATGAATCTGATCATGAAAAGAAACATTTATGTCAATGTAAAAACAAAAAAAAGATCAAATTTTGAGAAGACAAAACAACTCTTCATTAAGAAATCAAAAGAATTATACACTTATGTCGACACAATATTACCCTCAGAAGCATATCCAGGTTGCGATAATGGACCACCGACAGAGGGCTGGCTACTTGGACTCTCCAAAGCAGGAAACCTGCTGCTTTTGCATTGTCAAACTCAACACTGGTAATATTGGTTGCAAGAAGGATCATCTTGGGCATGTTATACATGTGGCCATTTCGTTTCTATTCTAATGTAGCATATAACAGTCAAATAAAATGAGCATATAACAGTAGAGCATGTTAAAAAGGTAGAGCAAATAAAATGAGCATATAACAGTCAAAACACTAACCTTTTTGACTGTTATATACTAAAATAGTAGAGCATATAACAGTCAAATAAAATGAGCTAAAACCAAAACCAAAGCAGACCTCCGACTCACGAGCCGCCTTCTCAAAAATCTAAACAGATGGTTTTGCAGATTGAACTAACATGGGTTTTCAAATTGACCGAGTTAGCTCAATTAATTAGTGTGAGTTGACTCCGTTGGTTGGTGTTGGTGGATCGCTGGACGCCTTTTTATATATTCATATTGAATTATTGATAGGAAAAAACAGTTGAACCGTCATGGCTCATCTATGAGGCTGTGAGGAAGAAAATTGGTGGTCCCTATCAACGATTGAGATTCAAAAGATAGTTTGAGTCGAATGTGAATTATTTCATGTACCCATCAACTACACTTCCACACAGTTGCTGAATACAAAAACTCATCCATCGAAAATTGGTTAGGCTATCTTTCAAATTCAAAACACATTCTAATTGAATTTTCTCTTTTTGTTTTTATTTATCTAATATTAAGAATGTGATCCAGTTATGGGACAAATGGCCCAAACCTACGTAGTTCGTTAAATTTGAAACCAATTTTAATGAGACAGAATTCCAGGAAGCCAAGTTGAATGCTGCAACTTTTTATGTTATTTAAATTATGTTCACATGGAGTTCATATACTAGTAATTTCAGAATGGTACTCACACAAGTAAAAACAGGGAATCTAGCCTCAACAAATTGTTAACGGGGACCATAAAAGAACTGATTCCATGGTCACAGACTCGCAGCATAGCCCTTAAATTACCCCAAGGGGCTCTTCACCCAACTAACTCTTAACCAACAACTAACTACATAGTGCACCTGATGTTATTCCAAGTATCCAAGCACAAATAAATAAATAATTTATATTTTTAAGAAAAAGAGAATATCCAAGCGTATGCAGTCACTCGTTCATTCTCACCAAAGTTGTAAAGAAGAAAGAGAAAATTCTAGCAAAATGAAAATCTGTTCACTTTTCCTAAACACTAACCTTCTTATCTTTTAAAGGAGCAACCTTACAGTGGGACAAAGGCACTGCATCAAAGGCAAACAACTCCCCATCTTGCAGGCATAACCCCTAGTTCCATTCTATTTGCCCTGATGCACGATTGATTTGGGAGAAGATGAATGAAGTTGATTCGATGGATGGGAAGAAGAAGAAAATTGAAGCAGCACCGACATGGCTAAACCAAAGGTTCTTCGTTTAGGGTTATTCGCTTTCTGATTTAGAAGGATGAAGGGCTTCTCCGCGATTAGCGAGGGAGAGAAGCCTCTGATTTGGGAGGATGAAGCCTTCTTCGCGATTAGGGACATGGAAGAGAGAAGTCGTGTTTTTTTGTTTTAAAACAAGATAGCCAAAACGACGTCGTTTTTGGTTGACTGTGCAAAAAAAAAAATGCACGGATGTGCATACCCATTTTCTCCATATATATATACTAGCTGGGTCCCGTGCCTCCGGCACTATATGGACAATATGATTTAACTCAAACTTTGAACAACCAAAATAATTTATTGAGTGAGCGGGAAATTTAAAATCATTTGTATTTTATTAAATTATTAGATAGATAGATGTATTTTATTAAATAGATGTATGAACGGTGGGATTTATCCCAAACTTTGGACGGCCTAGATGATTTATTGAGTGAGCGGAAAATTCAAAATCATTTGTATTTTATTAGATATATATATATATATATATATATATATATATATATATATATATATATATATATATATATATATATATAGTACGCTCTTGCGATCATTTATTAAAGTAAACATATTATTAGTGGGTAAATTTATTTATTTATGATTATGAAAAAAATAATTACATTAATTTTATTTAAGTTTGTAATAAAATTCTATATTAGTGTTTATATTAACAAAATTTGCTTAAATTCTTATCCAAATAGAACTATTAATCAACTAAAAATTTCAACTAATTTTTTAATTTTGTGTTTTAAAAATTCACAAATATTATTAATATAATTAATCGTATGATTTTATAAAGTTTCAAGTTTTAATGAGTTTAATGTAGTTAAAACATTAATTTAATAATGAAATTCACAACTAATATTCATATAATTAAATAACGTAAGTTGTTGAGCGAATTTTTTTTATATTAATATCTAAATAAAATTATAATAATTAATTATCTTAATAAACGGCCTTGGACACCTTCTAGAGGATTCTCTAACTAAGGATCCTAGCTGGACTCAACGAAGTGATGTACTCCTTATTGAGTCAGACCAAGGATACAATCCTAGGTTGACTCAATTACTGAATCTCCTTTCTTAGAGGATACTCCACCAGGGGGAACGTTCCTATAAATATCCCATCGGTTCACCCATCAAGGTATGCATAATCTTAGCCTCTATAAAATATGATTATTATCTCTCTATATGATACTTACTTAGGGATCAAAGGGTCCTCGGGAAACACCCCTGGGTGGATCTTAAGGTTTTTGCTAACTGTGTCATGTGTGGTTGTCTCAACTCAAAGATTTCCAACACGACCAGTTCAGCTTTACAGTTTTTGGCCGCATCAATAAGTTTTTTACTTTTTGAATGTATTATAAAAGTACACTCCATCAGTTTCATATTATTTGATTATTGTAGACTTTTTAAAATCAACTTAGGAGTTTTTCAAACTGATAATTGACATAAATTATTTTAATTTTAATCAACAATGTTAACGCCTGATTTTGTACGCCTGACGAAATCACCAAAACAGCAGGCCAAAATAGCGTCAACGGTTGATGGAGTAATTGATTATATCAAACTCACAAAATACATTCACACAAACATAAATAAAGAGATATAAATATGAACACGAGAATTTAACGGAGAGAGAGTAATCCACTATAATAATATTGGTATTGGGAGTACAAGATGTGTATTTGTGTTGTATCTCTTGTGTTCTTGTATCTTTTTCCCTTTCAAATCCTAGCTTGTAGCCGTATATATAGAAGCCACCTCCATCCGCATCCAACTAGGAGAAGGACTCCTTTTGTAGAATCACCTTATAACTACTAAATCCAGTAGGAGTCCTAATTAAACCTCCTTATCCCACCAAATAAGGAAACACAATCCTATTTTAATAAGGACTCTCCACTGTCACAATAAATTATATATGGGCCATCACCTAAATAGATTGGGTTGCACCATGGCTAGACCCAAATAATCACATCCCAACATTGCCCCCAGTCTCTTATTTATAAGGAACTTACAAATGAGAGAGTATTCAAAAAGTCTTCGTGGGATTATTATCCTCGGGATTTTTATCCGCTGGATCTATATCCGCTGGATTTATTTCCACTGGATTTATTTCCGCTGGATTTATATCCTCCAAATTTATATCCTCCGAATTTCCTTTAGTCTGTGGTTGATGATGAAACCGAAGCCACCTTTAAAGCACTTCAATGATATAAAAGCTTAAACTTTTATTTCTGCGCTGGCTGAATTCGTTACTGGCATGGTAACTCAGCATCAATTTATCATCACCTGGACCAAAGTGTTAATATTTAGATTTTACATGTATCATGTGAATACTACCACCACATGCATAATATATATATATATATATATACACACACACGTACAAGTATATATTTAATTTAATAAAAAAGAATCACTTATCTCCTTTAGTGAATCGGTGATTTTAAATCGACACTAGAACAAGTGTCTTGTTTCCCACAGACGGCGCCAATGTTAACGCCTGATTTTGTACGCCTGGCGAAATCACCAAAACAGCAGGCCAAAATAGCGCCAACGGTTGATGGAGTAATTGATTATATCAAACTCACAAAATACATTCACACAAACATAAATAAAGAGATATAAATATGAACACAAGAATTTAGAACTGCCAGTTCGGTTTGGCACGGCCCCACAGCAGACAGAAATCATGGTAAAATTCTTTGTGGTACAAGTGGACTCGGCTTACAACGCCATCCTGGGGAGGCCTACTCTAGCAGCATTACAGGCAGTAACATCTATACCCCACTTCAAACTAAAGTTTCCGACACCGAACGGGATAGGGGAGGCAAAAGGAGATCTTGATATCGCCCGAAGGTGTTATCGGAACACTTTAATATCTTCAGGAATCGGGGTCAGTAAACATAAACAGGCGATGACCATTGAGTTAGAGCCCTTCACGGAGGGAAGTACAGAACCCATGGCTCTACCAGCCGAAGAGACGGAAGATGTAGAATTAATACCAGAGAATCCAGACAAACTGATCAAGATTGGGGCCAGGTTAACCGAACAGCTGCGAACAGGTCTGGTGGAATTACTCAGGGTATACGCCGACATCTTTGCTTGGGAACCCAGTGACATGCCCGGGGTAAGCAGATCAGTAGCACTGCATAGGCTTCATACTGATCCTAAAAAGAAGCCTGTGATACAGAAAAGAAGGATCTTTGCCACGGAAAGACAGAGCATCATAGACAACGAGGTTGCCAAATTGCTAGAGGCAGGGTTCATCTTCGAGATCGACTATCCCGAATGGCTGGCGAATGTGGTATTGGTTCAGAAGCAAAATGGGAAATGGAGGATGTGCATCGACTACACTGACCTGAACAAGGCATGCCCTAAAGACTTCTATCCCTTACCCAACATAGACCAACTGATTGATGCCACTTCAGGGTATGGGATGCTAAGTTTTATGGACGCTTTCTCGGGATATCACCAAATCTCGATGCATAAGGAGGATATCCCGAAGACTAGCTTCATCACTCATCGGGCAATATATGCATATCGGAAAATGACCTTCGGACCACTGAACGCAGGGGCAACCTACCAACGTATGATGAACTTCGTATTCAGAAAACAGCTGGGAAGGAGTATGGAAGTGTACGTAGATGACATGATCGTCAAAAGCATGTCAGCCCGAGATCATCTGGAGTATTTGGCAGATTGCTTCGAGACGGTAAGGCAACACAATCTGAGGCTGAACCCGACCAAGTGTACCTTCGGATTGGGTTCAGGAAAATTCCTGGGATATCTGGTCAGTAAAAGGGGAATCGAGGCCAATCCCGAAAAAATTTCGGCTATCTTAGACATGAAATCTCTGAAGACGTACAAGGATGTCCAGAGGCTGACGGGCCGAATCGCAGCCCTTCGGAGATTCATGTCAAAGTCAGCAGAAAGGTGTCTACCCTTTTTCGACACTCTCAAGGGTCCGAAAAATGACAAAAGCTTCCAGTGGACTTCAGAATGCGAAGACGCGTTCCAAGAGATCAAAAGGTATTTGGGTTCGGCACCGTTGCTGATGAAACCGGTTGCCTCTGAACCTTTATACTTATACTTAGCTGCCAGCCCGATGGCAGTAGGGGCGGCACTGGTGAGGGATAAGGGAGGCAAGCAATTTCCGGTGTATTACGTCAGCCATGTTCTCAGGGACGCAGAGATGAGATACCCGAACCTGAAAAAGTTCGCCTACGCCCTCATAATTGCTAGCAGGAAACTTAGGCACTATTTCCAGGGTCGAGTGGTAGTGGTCTACACGAATCAGCCTTTGAAAAAAATTCTACATAAACCCGAGGTGTCAGGTTGGTTGGCCGCATGGGCGATGGAATTGACACAATTTGCTATAGAATATCATCCCCGAAGGGCAATCAAAGGGCAAGCGTTGGCAGATTTTGTAGTAGAGTGCTCTTTCACGGAGCCGGAGACGAACATAGTGGTCAAAGCACAACCGGGGCAGACCTCGTGGACATTATACGTGGATGGATCATCCACTTCAGACGTCAGTGGAGCAGGGGTCATTTTGACAAGTCCAGAAGGGTTCAAGGTCCAACAAGCCATTCGATTCGGCTTCAAGGCCACGAACAACGAAGCAGAGTACGAGGCCATCTTAGCAGGGATACGATTGGCCCGAAGCCTAGAAGTGCGAAGGTTAATCATTTACAGTGACTCACAGCTGGTGGTCAAGCAGTTATCGGGCGAGTATGAAGCTCGGGGGACGAGGATTACCAAATATCTGGCCGAGTTAAGAGATAAGCTCACATACTTCGCATCGAACATCTGTTTGGGGGTGGATCGATCAGAAAACACCATAGCAGATGCCCTTGCCAGATTGGCGACTACCGAAGCAAGCTCTTTTGATGGATCAGTATATTTAGAGGTTCTGGAAAAACCCAGTGTCCCGAAGACAGAAATCCTAACTTTGGATCGACTCGATTGCTGGCTCACTCCTTATATTTCATATTTGGCCGACGGGACCCTACCCTCGGACCGAATTCTAGCCAGGTAAGTCAAACATCGAAGCTCAAACTTCGTCCTCATTGATGGAGATCTTTACCGAAGAGCCTTTAGCTCTCCACTGCTCAAATGCTTGACTCCCTCAGAGGCAGACTACACACTTCGAGAGGTGCACGAAGGGATCTGTGGGGATCACATGGGAGCAAAATCACTGGCACATAAGATTTTGAGGCAAGGGTATTACTGGCCAACTATCTATACAGAAGCCAAGGAATTTGTCAGGAGATGCCCCAAGTGTCAGCTGAACAGCAACGTTCCACATCAACCTCCCGAAGAGTTGTACTCGGTCCTATCTCCAATTCCCTTTGCTGTATGGGGGATTGACATCCTAGGCCCCCTACCAAAAGCTAAGGGACAGGTCAGTTTTGTGATCGTGGCCATCGATTACATGACGAAGTGGGTCGAGGCCAAGCCATTGCAAAGAATAATCGAGCAGGAGTGTTTAAAGTTTGCCAAAGAAGGAATAGTCTACCGGTTCGGCATCCCGATGGCGATAGTCTCAGACAACGGCAGACAGTTCGTGGGGTCAAAATTCGAGGGCTTTCTGAAGGATCTAGGGATCCAACACCGAAAGACTTCAGTTGCCCACCCCCAGTCAAACGGTCAAGTGGAAGTAACCAATCGAACCCTTCTCAATGGGATAAAGCGGAGGTTGGATGAATTAAAGGGTCGATGGCCCGAAGAGCTATTATCTGTTTTGTGGTCGTACCGAACTACCCCACGAACTACAACGGGGGACTCTCCATTCAGACTGGCATATGGGACCGATGCTCTAATTCCTGTCGAGATCGGATCACCCAACCTTCGGGTCAGCCAATACAAAGAATTATACAATGACGATGGCTTGAGATTAAATCTGGATCTACTGGATGAAGTTCGGGATTCGGCTATGATGAGGTTGGCAATTTATCAACAACGAACCGCCAGACACTACAATCAGAAGGTGAAGTCTAGGAGGTTTACAGTAGGAGACCTAGTCCTCCGGGAGTCAGAGGCTTCAACCCCCCAGAACACTGGCAAGTTAATGCCTAACTGGGAGGGTCCTTATGAAGTGATAGGAGTGCCGAAGCCCGGAACATACCGGCTTCGAGCAATGAACGGTTCGGAGGTAACGAATACATGACATGCTGGAAGACTTAGAAAATTTTACCAGTAATAGTTGTGTTATTCTTACTTTTGTCTATGCAACCGATTCAATTTAAATGATATAAATGAAAGTTCTTATTCCTGGCAATGTTTAACTTCATCTATATTCATATGTTTCATTACTACTCGAACAGACATGCTTCGGGCACTATCCGATCAAGAGGTTCGGGAAGACACCACTGATCGATATAAGTCCCGAACATAACTGACCCAGAGTTCAATACATTCTTAAAGAACAGATCTCGGTTACTATCCGATCAAGAGGTTCAGAAAGATACCACTGATCGAGATAAGTCCCGAGTATAACTGTCGGACCCTTCAATATCAGATAAAATCTAAGGGCAATCCGATTAGAAGGTTCGGATGAACATAACTGATCGAGATTAGTTCTAAGTAAAACTGATAACAAACATTCATGGGCCAAAAAGTATATTTCATTTATACTTATAAAATTTTTTACAACCCAATCGCTTATGAGTCGGGCAATAGTACAAAAAAAATGGAGAACTTAAGTATCTATTTTGAGGGGGGCTCGTCCTCGGCTCCAGACTCGTCATCAGAAGAATCAAGAATGGAGGCGTCAAGCCCGGCAGCCATCAACTTCGTCTTAGCCTTCTCCCGATAAGTTTCATATCCTTCTCCGAATTGGGCAAGGACCTTATCGTTCAGGGCTTCAGACTCTTCATATTCGGCAATAGCCTGCCGTCGGGCCTCGACGATCTCCTCAGGAAATGCATTGACAGTAGCAGTTAAGGCGTTGTTCTCCTTGATCAGGAACATCATCTTGTTGTTCATCTCGGAGTATTTTTCTGTAATATTGTCAATAGCACTCTCCCGATCCTTGACCTTTTGAAGCAGTTGATCCTTCTCAGCCAGAAGAGTGTTCTGCTGGTGCTCCAGCTCTTTGACCCGCTCTTCGGCCAGGACAGCCCGGATTTGTGTTTCCACAAGGGACTCTTGTTCCTTCTTCAGATCGGACTGAAGCCCCGACACATCAGCCTCAAGCAGCTCAATTTCCGTCCCCAGCTGAATCTCTTTCTTTGTAGATCTAGTAAGGGGAGGGATGGCTCTGGCTAAGATGGCATTGGCCTGCAGCGAACATGTACATATCAGTATAAGAAGCAAGAGTTAGAATTATTAGCAATCAAATAGATCCACAAAGCAGAAAATTACCTGGGTCTGAGCCCGAATGTAAGCCACCAAGAACTGATCAGATGAGTATCCCTTAAACCGTTCGTCATCCCCAGGAAGTTTGAAATGATCGAAAAGGGTGAAAGGGAAGACATCCGATGGGCTCTTGGGCCAACAAGTTGTTGGCGACCCTTCTGAGGAAGAAGAAGGTGTAGCAGCCCGACTGGGAGCAGCAGTCACCATCGGACCGATTGGACGGACGGGATCCTCCGACAATCGAGGCTTCTTGAGTCGGGGCTCGGGAGGAACATCTTCAGTTTCCTCCGAATCCAAGATTACCTCGGTCGGGGGAGGAGGAGGTGGAGGTATCGACAGCTTCGGCATGGGGGGTGGTGGAATTTTTGCAGGCGCTTTGATGGCCGGTTTGGAGGGCTTCTTGGATTTCTTCATTAAAGCCGCCTTCTCCGCACGGCTCATCTTCAGCGCCCCCTTTTGTGTCTTCGGGGGCTCGGGCCCCGAAGTGGATCCCAGCGACAGCTAACTGATAGGAACGGTATCTTCCTCAGCAGCTTCGTCGGTCACGGGGGGTCGGATGAACCCCGAAGTGATGGTAGCTGGGACGAAGGAATCGGCGACACCCTCGGGCTTGAAAATGGTCACTGCACGAAGAAAAAGGAGTTAGGGCATGTGATACTTAACAAAAAAGGAGAGAAAATAAAAAAACAAGAAAGAGAGAAGAAGATACTCACAGCCGTGTTTGTACAACCAGGTGTCGTCCATTAGAATCCCCACATTCCACTCGGCTTTCTTCCATCGGGCGTAGAATGTTTTGAAGGCCTCGGCCCGACTAGTCGGGAACTTAGAAATTTTGGCCGCCTGGTCGGCTGGATGAGCCCAGGATGGAAGGAGTTGGAGGTCGGACCCTTTGGCATAGAACCACTGTTCATGTCATCCCTTATTGCTGGAAGGGGTCTTGATCGGGACTGTGCGATTGGGGCGTTTGGTGAGTTGCCGAAGCCCTGGCTCTTTCGACCCTCCAAGGGTGAACAGAGCAAAGAAGAGGTCGAACCCGGGAGTGAGGCCCACCTCTTGACAGACGGCGATAAAAGAGATCAGCTGGATATACGAGTTCGGCACGAGTTGTGCGAACCCGATTCCCACGAAGGTCAGAAAGGAGGAGATGAAGTCATGCAGTGGGAACCGAACCCCGTACCTCAAGACGTATAGGGGAACGGCCACCCATTCACCCTCGGGCCTCCAGAACATCTTCTCTTCCGGTCGAGGGATCCTGAGTTGATATTCTTCGGGAATCTTGAAGAGGGTTCGGATGTCGGAGATTTGGGATGATGTGATGGTGGAGCGAGTATGGAGGTGAGAGAATTCCTCAGGGGAGCGGTAAGCATCTCGAATCTTCAACTCAGCATCCTCTGAACTAGGAAGGTTCAGAGGAGCGGTGTCTGTGGAAGCATCCGGTAGTATGACCTCCAGGAGGTCGCCGGAGGTGACGGTGATAGGCTCAGTAGCAGGGATGATGCTAAAATCGGCCATTTTGTGAGAAAAAAGGTGGAAGTTATAAGTCTAGAAGAAGGAAATGAGCAAGTACAGCACTCAAACGCTAAATGAATAGAGGAAAATGGTGAATACGGAGGAGCAGTATCTCGCCGGAAATCACCTTGCCGGAAAATTTGAAATCAAAGGATTTGAGGAAGAGAAGTCAGTAAAGGTGATAATGAAGGGGACGTGGGGTTTTTATAAGTGGTACGGTGCGGAAACCCGGGGCGGCTAATAAATGTTTAAGGTGGGTCCAGGCGTTAAAAGGCGTGCAACGTTTCAAATATCTATAATAGACCGTTAGACTTCCCTAGACGTCTCATCATTAGCTGTCGCGACTTTCCAAGTCTCTAGTTATAAATGTGTTATAACTAGAGACTGGGGGGCAATGTTCGGGAGCGTTTTACCGACCCCCATATGGGCCGAAGGCCTTCTGTCGGAAGAATTTGAGGAACCGATGGGTGAAGCCCATAAAGATAGTGGAGGTGTTCGGGTCGGCATCTGAGTCCTTCGGGGACAGAACTGAACCCAATCTTGTGATGATGAGGGGTCGGGTCTTCGAGTCCTTTGGGTCGAAGCCCAGATCAGGTTATAGGACCGGTTGGGCCTGCACAGTGGGCTCTCCTGCGTGCAGAGTCCGGGTGCCTATTTATACACGGTAACTCCAAAGGTAGTGGTAGGATTGGATTCTACTTGCACCTTTTAAGGAGATTGTGTTGGACCCAAGTTATGGTAACTACCATGCACTAGGAGTCCTAATCCGACTGGGAGAAGGATTCTAAGGTGGTGAGCTCTATAAATACAAGGCCTAGGTTAACATTATGAGGTAATACATACTCTTGAGCACTAAACACTTAGCCTCCATTGTTTACCCTTGTAACGGCCTGTACTCATTCTCACACCGGAGCTATCCCCCGGCGGCACAAGCCGTCAAGCTTCTGTGTGAACTGTTATTGTGCAGGTTCTAGCACGTGGATTCTGTGATTGGACGCGCCGGCGAAACTTGGCGTTAACAAACAAAATGATAAATATTGTAAATTATCTAAAAAGTATTACTAATTGTCAATTTTTTTGTTTCAAAATTTTTAATAAGTAATTTT
This sequence comes from Panax japonicus, assembly GCA_020205505.1. Lineage (NCBI taxonomy): Eukaryota > Viridiplantae > Streptophyta > Magnoliopsida > Apiales > Araliaceae > Panax > Panax japonicus. The sequence continues at coordinate 20,632,241 of CM035114.1, forward strand.
AATATTGAGTTTGAAGAATATTGAAAAGTGATTTTCAAAAGTCAATAATTTTTTTTAATATAAAGATCTTGTTAGTATGGGAATTTTTTTTTGATCGGCAAAATAAAATTCATTAATACCCAAAACCTAAGTACAAAATGGCAAATTCATAAGTTTTGAATAAGGCCCCGAGAATTAGTACAAAATACCAAAATAAAGAAGGGAAAAACCAGCAAATCATGAACACCTAATAACATTAGATTTAATGGACATTGATGAGACCTTAAAACAGCAAATAGGTTCCTCAATCCTTATCCCTTGAACACTATCCCACATGAATCATCTAGAGATAAAAATCAAAACTTTGACTTTGCTCAAGACTTGAACAGCCTGATCACCTTAATCCTAATTTCAAAAAACAAAAAAATCTTTCAACAACAATAGGGGTTTATGTAAATTTCCAAGATATTGCAATTCTTTACTCTTTTGATTCTCTTCTTTGAAGAATCTATCTACCAAGAGTAGTAATAACACCTGTACATATGCCCATCTCACCCATTGAAATTCTTAGCCAAAACATTCCCAATATATGTAACTTCTTGCTATAAGATCTATTTTGAAAAAGGAGAGCACTATTTTCATATTTGTTTTTGATATTGCCACATGGTTCCTTCTCATATGAAGGTGAGACTCACTGTATGCTCATGTGAGAGAAGACCATGTGAAAATATCAAAAATACATGTGAAAATATCAGTTCCCTTTGAAAAATCATACCGCTCAAAGAACCATTATAATTATATCGAGTATAAATTAAAATTACAACTCACACAAACTCTAATGCATCTAAGAAAACCCTTGATCCCGGCAAAGCGACTAAGCCGGTAACTCAATATTCCTCAAAATATTCACTGCAATCAACAAACTTTTTCATTTAGAGTTCCTACTTATCCTCCTCACTAGACTTCTTGAAAATTTCTTCAATTTTTTCTTTTGCCTTTTGTTCTGCTACAGAATTCCTTTGAATTAAAACAAATTCTATACTGACTTCCATGGTTTTCAAAATCATTTCACTTTGAAAACTGTTTTCCAGCCTTATTAAGTTTGCCCTCTTCACTTTCTTTAACATATAAGAAGTCTTCCTCAACTTACTCAATATTTGCCTTGATTTCTCTACATTCAGTACAAGTGCATTAATTTCTTTCCTTATTATTTTTATGATTGTTATTTTAAAGGAGGTGTCCAAGCATGGTTGTCATCTAAAAGCATTACTTCATTTTCTTTTTCAAGAGATGTCGGTTAAATTCTTGTGTCTCTCCCACCATTGATTAGGATTCAAAATTTATTTAAATTAAATTTTTCCTACCACTGTTGGCATAAGTTGTCATCCGGAGTTGTTATGGGAAGAAAGATCCATGATTGGCAATCACTACGAATCAGGATTGATTGATAACCTGTCATATATAGATGAAATCATTTTTTCAATAATTCAATATTCGAATGATTGAATAATAGATGTTGAGTGGTTTAAAATACCCATGAACATATACTAAGGTTGTCAGTAGCTAAACTGGTCCTTTTAATAAGTTTTGGTAATCAAGGGGATCAGCCTTTCATACCCGGTGTATTATGCATAAACACTTAATAGTCGAGCAACAATTATTTTACAATATAATGCTTTAATAAAATTGTTCTTTTTCTCAGTCTCGAGTTCTTACCAAATCAATTGGTTAAGAACAGCTTTTAAAACATATTTGATTTAACAAATTTAAATATATTCGATCTAGCTGATACAACTAGCATAGATCTATCTATCTCATAAACAGTTCAATAATGAAAGAACTTTAATTAGTTCACAATTCAATAATAATTGAACAGGAATTCGATTGTGTGCAAAATGCGATTCACAATAATCGTTAAGCATGTGGAGTAATCAACAATAATTATCCACTAACATGCTTTGAAAATAATAACTCAAGTTTGAGTTAGAGAACTTGCATGTTCGATGAGCTACAGCTAACTAACTTTAATTAAAACTCTTTGAACGACCTAACATTGACAATGTTGGTCTATTAATTAGTGCTGCGTATAATTGTATGTCTATACGCTTATGCTATTAACAAATAATTCAATCACAAGGTACACATAATATAATATATTATCATTAGTCCTATAAGATATTTAATAAATCTTAACACTACTAGAAAATCGACTTATAGCGAGGGTTGCCGACCGTCGCTATAGGCATAAAGACCGTTGATATAGGCTTTAGCGACGGTCGCCGACCGTCGCCATAGAAGCCGTCGGTAAACTCTATAGCGACGGTCTTTAGGCCTATAGCAACGGTCGGCGATATAGCAACGGTCGGCGATCGTCGCTATAGACATTTTAGATTTCAAAAAAAAATCATTAATAATGCACATGTATTCAATAAACACAAGTACAATATAAAATAAGACATAAACAATATTATATACATAATTTAAAATCATTCACTTTACAAAAATGTGACTGCACCATCCATTCTTACAACAGTTGCATTTAATTCACATTACACCAGTTGCAAGTATCTTGCACCATCCATTCAAGGTAGTAGCTCACCACATGACCAAATTGTACTTCTGACTTGAAAAGTCATGCACAAGTTCCACTGACCCAAGCAACTACTGGTTTATTAATTTGTCCCTGTTTAAGGACTTCAACTAGGGAATACTCATCTCGCCCGCCAAGTTCCCCAAGTACAACCATCATCTTAACCTGAGCCAGACCAGAAAATCAGGTTAAACAGAAACACTGCGAGCAAATGTTCACAAGTAGAAGAAATGAAACATCAGAATGTCAAAAATTATATGTAATACATGCCATTAAGAGCCTAGGTCAGTAGTGGCAATGCAAAAGAGGACCCACAGTTATTCCCAATATTGGACTAAGCTAAAAATTTAGAAGTTGATTTTATTTTCATTAACTTAAATTATATAAAGTTAATTTTCATGACCTTAAACTTAAATTGTAGAGTGCAAATATAATTACTTCCAAGATCATTTTGATGAAACACGGTCGGATTTACATGCCAAATATATTCTACATCCTCTATCTGATATTCTGATACAGATTATGTTAATAGCTACAATGCGCAACTCTTTAACAATGATCCCTTGAAAGAGAGTCCGTGAGAAACAGTGATATACCTGAGGAATGTTATTAAATTGCAAAACATGATCGGAGAGGGTAGAGCCTGGGAACACATCTCCGCCGATTGCAATACCTACAGAAGCTAGAAATTAGCACCCAAATTATATTCTGCTCAAAGTTGCATTAAGGCATCCAAGGAAAGAACACTGTACAAAATGCCCATCATGTATTGAGTACCTTCGTAAATTCCATCTGTCACATGAACAATTGTATTGTACAATTCATTGGACATACCACCCTGTAGTTTATGAGAATAGTTAGTATTTATTGCAACCACCTAAAAGCAGATTTTGCGGCTTAGCATTCAAGTAGAGCACAATAATTTTCGAGAATATATAAAAAAAAAGTCAACAAAAGTAATAGAGATTTTTTTTTGTTCGTTTGTTTTGATAAGACCACACTCCAGTATCATGAAATAGACCTCAACATTACATCATCTACAAGTTCTGCAAAGTAAAAAAATATAAAAAGAAAACTTATGTTGCATCACCAATAATGGTTCATAGAATATTAAAAAACTAAAAGCTAATAAAAAAATTATATCTTTGAATTTGGTTACACTACTTTTACCAGCAGAGAAAAAGCCTTCATAATAAGTCACCTAAAAAGGAAAGTGTGAAACATAAATATGCGTAATAAAAACAAACAAGAAAACTTAGGGATGAATACTCACAGATTTGGAGACAAAACCAACAGATCCAGGCCTGTACAGTTTGCACTGAATGATATTATCTATTGTTCCGGTAGTGTCACCAATCTTAAAAGCCCCAGCTTGAATACCTCCAACAGTAGCTGGGCCAATAACAACCTGCACAGAACATCAAAGTACATCAAGATGCAATCTTAAAACTAAGATACATTGATAGATATCAAGTGCACAAGTAACATTTAAGCCAATTCAGTATGGTTAAAATGTCCTCCATCTATAACTTAAAGACAGTCGAGAGAAAAATTCATCATTTTCTACCTTATTATTCGCTCTTGCAAATGTAATCAATTCCTTGGTGTCTGATTCAAGAACACCTTCATCTATTATAGCCACAACCCTAATGGTTGGCTGTTTGAGAACACTGAACAATCTCTCTGGGACAGGTATCAATTTCCCAATAATGGCAATTGGCCAACTGGTCCAGGAAATGAAAATGGAGAATGTTAAAGGATAGATTCAGTATAACCAAAATCTTGAGCTGATACTGTGACCAGCAAGCCATGATCCTCACTTTTGGAACATTGAGCTTGCTAAAACTATAAACAATCATTTTTTTCTAAATTATCCAAACATTCCATGTCAAGCTTGGGTACATATTCTGGGTCGCTTATTGCACAGTTTCACAAATCATCACAAAGTTCGAAGCAATACAGTGGTATAAAAGTGCAGCCAAATGGAATACAGTATGGATACCTTTTCTTATTACAAAGCAATAATTTATTTATCCGCTTCATTCAAATGTATGTTTATGTTGTACATTTAAAATAAGATGGAATAAAAGTATGAATTTCCTAATTTTAACACTCAGCTCAAATTTTTCAAACATCGGAAGTTTCCTCTTCTTCAAACTCTTTACTTGCAACAACATGACATTTCACAAAATGGTATCATGAAGGATTTAGGAAACAAAATAGTCAGAGAAACATTCACCTTATCCTCAGGCTCCTTCTCTTCTGGCTCAGTCACAAGATTCTCCTTGTTGGCATCGCCAACATCTTCCTGCCCCAATTGCTTTTCAGCATCAACACTTTTTTCACCTCCATTAACAGGCTCTTCTGTCTCCCTAGATATGAGAATGAGATTAAAAAAATTATAGAATAACCTCAAATGAAGAATTTATTGGTAGAATCAAATACATACAGTTATACAGTCATGATATCATAACATATATAATCAGTAAAATAAGTACCTAATGTAAGAAACTTATTTTTAGAAGCGATTAAAAAAAATAACCCACGACCAGTCCCACTATGGCGTTCATATGCCCTTCGAGGGCGTTCCCCTTCTGCAACTTCTTCGTTATTATAACCACCACGAGGACCCCCACGAAAAGACCCACGAGGCCCACCATATCCTCGTCTTTCAGAGGACTTTTCTAAATCACCTTCTTTCAGGTTGTTTGTGCCCTAAAGAAAAGTGACGAGGATAATATCGCCGGCGGCGATCCAGACCTTTTTGTGCATCTTGTCGCGGATCGAGTAACAAGCGACATGTACTGAAATGATTTGGGTTAGAGAAGAGAGCGAGCGGTAGATGTAGAGTAACGAGAGAGAAACTATTAGAGAGGTGAAATATGATTTGGGGGAAAACTGAAATGATTTGGGAAAAATAGGATGGTTTTTTCCTTTAAAAGACAGCTATATCGACAGTCAGACGATGATCGTCGCTGTATATACCCTATAGCGAGGGTTCCGTGCTGACCGTCACTATAGCTCGTCGCTATATATTGAATTTCTAGTAGTGTAAGTTAATGATTTAATTAATTTATAAGGTTTTTCTCAAGTAATAAACACTTATTAGATCTTTAAATAATTTACTATAATTGTTTAATTAATGAGTACATTTAAATTCTCTTCATTTATTAACTCTGTCTTTATTTACATACAATTTAATATTAGTTAAATAGTAATTAATTAATTACCTTTAGTTATTATTTAATAATAAATAATAGCTAATTACATCTACTTATTATTTAGTGTTAATTAAATAATAAATTATTAATATTATTTGTCTTTAATTATTATTAATCACTATCCGTGAAAAATAAATAATTAATTTATTTACTTCATTAATCTTTAATTATTCATTACTATTAATAAATGAATAACTAATTAACATTTGTCATTATTTATTATTTAATAAATAATAATTATTTATTTTTCCTTGAATAACAAATAATTAATTCACTTCATAAATCTTTAATTATTCTTTCTTGTTAATCTAAGAATAATTAATTATAACTTGTCCTTATTTATTATTTAATATTAATTAAATAATAATAATAAATAATAAATTATTTTATAAATTTTATGCCAATGTAAGTAAGTAATTACATTATTATTACATAATCTTACTTAAATTTTCTTTAATCATTATTTAATATTAATTAAATAATAATTAATCAATGGTTTAACTCTATTTATTATTTAATCTTAATTAAATAATCAATAGTTAGTTTATTACCACTAACTCTACTTAATTATCACTTAAATAATAATTAAGTAGTTAATTACAATTATATTATATGTAATTAGTTTAATAATCATTTAGTGGCATTAATAATTATTAATAAGTAAGTTTTAAATGATTTAATTGAGTTTAAACCATTAATTACATAACTGTCCAGAAAAATTCAGAATAAAATATTTTAATATTCTTCACAATTTTAGAAAATTTTTGGTCCCGAACCCAGCACCAGAACCGGCCGGAAACTGGGTGAACCGGTCGCCGGAAAGTTCATCCGGTTCGCCGGAAACTGAACCGGCAGTTAATATTTTTTTTCTTCTGATTTTCCAGATTTGGGGTCCTTTACTAAAATTGAATAAAATGAAATCTACAACTCCGATTTAGGTCCAGTCAGTCTCGTTGGATTCGTATCTTCCCGAACTACAATTTTCATTTATCAAACATCAAATTTGGACATGTTTTGGTTACTGAAAATGGCCAGAAACCGGCCTGTTTTGCACAACCATTCCACAATGAGGTGTTTTTAGAAAAAATTTCATATTTTGCTCATTTTAAAACATTTTTGCATGCTTCAAAAGGGATTTTGTTCTTAACTTACATATCTAACATAACAAGAAAGAAAATCATAAAAACTATTACTAAGTTTCAAAATGAAAAATCTTCAATCACACCTTTCGATTAAGTTTTCCGGTAAAACTCATTTTCATGTATTTTACCAAACTTTTCTACACAAACACAAACCAATACACAAGTTAAATCCATTAAACTCTATTTATATCATTCTAGCATGCTTCTATCCATTTAAAACTTGAACTTCATGTATCTAACATAAAATATACTAAGCATGTAAGATTAGGGTGTTTCTTAAACATTTGTACATAACTTCTTTTCTTTTTCTTTTCAACTTTTAACACCCAAAAAATGTAAGATCAAAACATGATGCACTAAAAAGAAATAAATCAAGAGTTTTGAAAGTTCATGAGCATAGGGTCTTTATTTTTTGTAAAACCAACAAAATACATGAAATTAAATCTTGTAACCTACCTTGATCTTAATGCTACTTTTCTTGTTTTTTCCAAAGTATGTAATAACTCTTGGTGGCATCAAGGAATTTTTTTCTCCCCTCCTTCAAAGCTTCCCACGTTCTCTCTCTATTTCATTCTTTTGTTTTTCTTTTTGCTTTTTGGCTAAATAACTTGTAAGAATAAATGAAAAGTTCTTTATAAAAATATTTAGGAGTATTTATAGGTAATTAGTATATATAAATATAACTTGTATATATATATATATATATATAGAGCAAGGATCAAGTGCATACCCCTTATCTTACTCACCCGTGCTTACCCCACTTTAGGCGACGATTTCGGTCATACAACCGTCGTTTATACTTTTAGCGACGCTATATGTTTGTCCGTCGCTAAAAGTATAGACGACGGTTGTATGATCGAAACCGTCGCCTAAAGAGGGGTAAGCACGGGTGAGTAAGATAAGGGGTGTGCACTTGATCCGGACCGTATATATATATATATATATATATATATATATATATATATATATATATATATATATTAATCTTCCAATATCTTGCTTACCTTGGTGGACAATAATTTATTAAGCTATAAAAGGCTAATGGGCTATTTAGGTGGATTGGTAAACAACCCTTGACCAACCAAAAAGAAAAACTAATGAAGCATGTGCTTGCTCTACCCTTAGCTTGCCGGATTCATGCACCTTCTTGGCCAATTTATTTATTGATTTCTTTGCTAATTAATCATCTAGAAGGTCCATGTAAATTGCGCCATAGCTTGGTCCAATTGATTTCTTATTTGGGCTCTCTAATTACATTATTTGGGCTATGTAAAAATAGCATGATCCAATAGATAAAATTTATCTTACCCTAATTAATTATGTACATTTAATTTTATAACCCAATTAGACTTACTTTAATTAGGTTTAAATAAAATATTAAATTGAGATAATAAAAGTAATCTCTTAAGTTATTATAATTTTAAATACCATTATTCTTCAACACCATAACCCTTAGGTTATTTAATTTCCATACCTAATGTATAATTAGGTTATGTAACTTTTTCGTTTAATTCTCTTTATATGACTCATACATGCATATATATATATATATTTAGAATATATATTTATTTATTTATTTAACCATAAATATTTTTCTCATAAATAATAACATATTCATTCACTATATGTCACAAATGTTTTCAATATCATTAATATTTAATTACCGCGTGACTTAAAATTCACGGTTATTACAAAAATAATATCCATCTTTGTCTTTGCCTTTGCCTTTGTCCTTCTTTGAGCATTCGGTTGAAACTGAAATATATTCATGATATAGCAAGGGTGAACAACAACTTTAATTGCTCAACAAGTTTAAACACAATAAAGATATATCATGATTGAAAGAAAGAATAAGCTTTCAAGTTTTAAAATCTTGGATAAGAATGAACATATTCTACGCTCCAAGGTTATACCTCAAGTTAAATTTTTATGGAGAAACCACGATGTTGAGGAAATGACCTAGGAGTTGGAATATGAAATAAAATCAAGGTATCCTCACCTCTTTGACATACTAGATACGTACCCCAATTTCGAGGACAATATTTCATAAAAGGGGAGGTTGTAAGACCCTAACTTTTATGAATAAAGATTACTTTTTTCTCAAAATATATTTTTTGAATATTATGGTGTGGATTTGATATGACGTTATCGTTGTGGGTAATATTTATAATTTTTTCAAAGTAAGCAAGTTGTTATAAAATATTCGATTGGTCGGGGAATATTCGTTTTAATAGAGAATATTCGTACAACGACACAATCATTGGTGGACCCCACAACGAAAGTATTATCGTAGTTAGAAAATGACAAATATATCTTTTTATAAAATAATGGCAAAAGTTTTATCGTTAAACTGTTGAAATACACGGTGGTAAAAATACAGTAATACACGTGGTTGCATAGTAGCACACGATATTGATTATTGATGCTTACGTGAGAAGTCAATCAGTTATACTCAATTATTGCTACAGTAATTACTACATAATATCTCTCATATTTTTGATTCAATTATTGTCATTGTATCATTTGCATAATTTTTTATATTATTAAATCAATAATTGAGAAGACAAAGTTATTCATATTATTTTTTGCATTATTGAAGATGACTAGAAAGTTCTGTCGCGAAAAAGGTTTTGGTCACCTAATTGCGCGTCAATAGGGAGAAATCCTTATCGGAAAGCCCCCTCTTTCCTGGGAATGATCTAATTGTTAAATATTTTGTGTTATAATATTAATGATGAATAAGTTTGTTTTAATTAAAGATGTTTATTCATTTAGTTTTCTTTAATTCTTCCGTGATCTAATTACCCTCAAAGGAGGTATTTCTATGACTGGTTGGTTTTATTGACCAAACGGATAATTAATCGGATAAATGAGCAATTAATTGCTATTGGTTCACATGCAAATTTCTGTTAGTTCATATGTATGGAACTATCGATTCACATGCATGTACTATTAGGGGAGGAGGTGTAAGATTGATAATACTTGAAGGACTAAATTAAAAATGGAGGTAAAGATGAAGGTACTATACTATAATAATTCGAGCCCCTAATCGTGCAGTTATCAAAACTATATTTTCCTATAAATAGAAGTTCATTCTTCTTTCATTCTCACTAATTCACTAAGACTCACAAAAGCAATTATAGAGAGAGAATCTATAGAGAGAAAGAAGTAGAGTATCCTGCTACTTCACTATTGCAGTATCCAACCTTCTATTAAGGTAAGGAATATTCCATACTCGTATGAAATAATATTTTCTTCCATACTCTGTAGTATGTAAGTAATATTATTTCGTTTCGTATTCCTACTTCTACACTCATTTTGTTAAAGTATTGCTTCTACACTCCGTGAAATTAGTAGAATATATTTGAAATTTGCGCTTCATCTAGTATCGTTTAACAAGGATGTTTTTTGAACATTCTTGTTAAAATTTAAGTTTTTCTAGTCGGAGTACTATTCATGGCCACTATTCATAAATACGGCACTATTTATAAAATACTATTTACAGAGTACTTTTCATGAAATACTATTCACGGGGTACTATTCACAATGTACTATTCCCAAAGTACTATTCACGAGATACTATTCACTCAAGTACTATTCACCCGGGGTACTATTCATGACAAAAATTGATTTCTTTTCTATCCAAATCATTTTTGATACAATATTATTCTTGAATTTTACTCCACAAAGCAGTATCATGTTGATAATTTGGACATTATTGAATTCTAGATAAATTAAATTATAAATCTTTAAAAATTTATCCTTTGCTCTCATTTAATTGAATTCTTATATCATTGTCATCATCCGCATGCTTATATTGTGATGAAAGTCATCTTTGGCCCGTAGTGCATAGATGGACTGTTGATTGGTATGATTATGACCATGGATTATTCGGTATAATCATGACCTGTAATGTTACAAATAATGTGGTAAAAGTCCTCATTAGCCCGTAGTGCATTGATGGACAGTTGTTGGCATGATCAAGACAATTGGTGATTACACGAATATCCTTGGCCTGTAGTGCATGAATAATTCGTGGACGTGATACTAATGAATATCATTGGCCCGTAGTGCAGGGATAATTCAGTGATGTGGATTATTTATTGAGCTGAGTCTTAGCGATAAAATTGATGATAAACTTTTTAAATCATAGAAAATAGTAGATATCATGCTCTACTTGACTCTTCTAATGGATTGCTTGTTCCACTGCAGTTAAACCTGTTGTTTATTAGTTTAACACTGTTGAAGGCTAATGATAATTTATTCTGCATTTTCTTAATCATAATATTTCTTATTGGGGTAGTTGAGCTCACCCTTTTGCTTTCATTGTTCTCTTCAGGAAATGTGAACATAGCTGGGACTAGTCGAGAAATGGAGTGATGGTCCGAGATGGTGTCTATAGTAGTTCTCACTATTCTATAAAATAGTGTGATAATAAATGTAATGAGGACTCCATTTGAGTTTAGATATTGTCTAGAAGATAATATTCGTGTAAAAACTCTCAGCTACGCTTTTTTCGTATTGTATAAAAGAAGTTTGTATTTGATTTATGTATCATGTATTTGGCAACTCAGAATGGGTGATGTATATCTATTTTGGGGGCGTCACAATAAATATTAAGCTATTTAATTTACTCTATCACCATAGATTTAATGAAATATACTTAACATATTATTACGATTATACCATTAAATTTTTAAATAATTATTCTTCCTTTTATAGTGTGACCCTTTAGGTTCTCCATATTAAACTGGTTGTGAATAAATTAATTAGAATAATTCTAATCTTATTTAGATAAATAAATTAAAATATTAATTTATTTAAATAAATAATATTTATTCTACATCCCTAGTGATCAATGACTTTCCAGATAATATAGATTTCAACATTAATCATAAAAGAACCTTTGAGTAAATAGTTACCAAAAATGCAAAACTCCGAATAAATGCAAATTAGAAACTACTTTCTAATTTTATTTCACATTGGCCAATGATTCCTGGGTTGTCATTTATCGAATCACATAGGACATTTTTCTTCTTTTACTAGAAGTGGTAGATTCTTTGTAGACACTCAAAATTTTTTGCATACCTGTTACTAACATTGCAGGAGGGAAGAATTGTCTTTTAGAGATAACCCTGGAGGACACCTCAGCTTAATCCCGGAAATAACACCTGGGAGTTTCAGTTTCAACCTCAGAGATAACCCCTAGGAATGTAGTTCTAATACCAAAAATCACACCGGAGAAGGTCGTTTCATCTTGGAGATAACCCCGAGATACTCAGTCTCAGTCTTGGAAACAACACCGAGAAAGTTAGTGTCAACCTCGGAGATAACCCTGAGGAATGAAGTTACAATTCCGGAGATAACCCCGGAGATGCTCGTTTCAACCAATGCAGTCAGCTTCAACCTCGAAAACCACACCGAGGCACTCATTCTCAAACCCGGAGATAACCTGGGAGGTCTGGCAGACCTCAGAGACAACCTTGAGGATATCCAGTACTTACAGCAGCCATATCTCAGAGATAACCCTGAGCAACGACTGCTTTATCATCCTAAACGAGAGATAACCCCAGTGAGGGGTAAAATCATCATTTGCCACCTCAATCCCATATACGCACCGTCTCAAAAACATCTCAACATACATTCTACACAGCAATGTCCAACAAGAACCAAGGGGTTCCAATCCCAAGTGACTACTACGCAAGGTAGCACACCAAATATAATTTGAAGCTTGAAGACCAAGGTCATGGTCCCATCTTCCTGACTTCGGACAAAAGCAGTTCGAAACAGGTCTTATACACCTCAATCGGATGCCCGTATTGATGTTCTGAAAGCTCGAGCGGACATCTTGTTGCATGTATGCACGTACTTTGAGACGATGGGACCCACGGAGCCCGGGGCACCCCGGGCAGCCGCAGGTGCACCTATGGCCCCCCCTCTATAAATAGAAGGCTTGGGGTGGCCATTTTGTAAGAAAAAATGGCAAGGAAGCCTTGTCCAATTTGCTCTGTACACACCCCTAAACTGAGTGCTTTCTCATTTTAAACACTTGTGTGCTTATATTCTTTGAGACCCTGAATTTTATAAAATGAAAGTATTCAATTTTTATAATTATTTTTTAATTTAGTAAATGGTTAAATTGAGAAAGGGTTAAAGTTAAGGGTGATATGTGAAAATTTTGCAAAGTAAGCAAGTTGATATATAATATTCGTTGTGTCGGGGAATATTCAATTGGTCGGGGAATATCCATTTTAACAGGGAATATTCGTACGACGGCATAATATTGGTGGACCCCACAACGGAGGTACTGTCGTAGTTAGAAAATGACTAAAATATCTTTTTATAAAAATAACGGCGAAAGTTTTACCGTTAAACTGTTGAACTACCCGGTTGTAAAAGTACAGTAATACGCATGGTTGCATAGTAGCACACAGTATTGATTATTGATGCTTACGTGAGAAGTCACTTCAGTTATACTCAATTACTGCTACAGTAATTGCTGCATCATATCTCTCATATTATTGATTCAATTGTTGTTACAGTATCATCTGCATAATATGTTATAGTATTAAATCAATAATTGAGACGACAAAGTTATTCATATTATTATTTGCAATATTGACAATGTCTAGAAGTTCTGTCAAGGAGAGGTTAGGTCATCTAATTGCACGCCCATAGGGAGAAATCCTTATCGGAAAACCTTCTCTTTCCTGGGAATGACCTGATTGTTAAATATTATGAGTTATAATATTAATGATGAATAAGTTCGTGTTGATTAAAGATGAAATTGATAGTTTCATTGTGTTGAGATTATTAGTGTTAGTGGGAATCGACATTTATTTCGATAATAATTGATGTCTGGAGGTTATATTGACCAATCGGGTAATTCACCGGAATAAATGAGCAATTAATTGCTATTAATTCACATGCTTATAACTATGTGTTCACATGTGTGTACTATTGATTCACATGATTTACTATTAGGAGAGTTGATGCAAGATTGATAATACTTGCATGACTAAATTAAAAATAGAGGTATAGATGAAGGTACTATACTAAAATTATTTTTTTCACATGTATAGAACTATTGAGTCACATAATTGTACTATTGATTCACATGATATACTATTAGGGGAGGTGGTGCAAGTTTTATAATACTTGCAGGACTAAATTAAAAATGAAAGGAAAAGATGAAGGTATTATACTGTAATATTTTGAGCCCCAAAACGTGCAATTATCGAAACTATGTTTTTCTATAAATAGAAGCTCACTCTTTCTTCATTCTCACCAATTCATTAAGACTCACAAGAGCAATTATAGAGAGAGAAGCTATATAGAGAGAAGCTATAGAGAGAGAGAAGAAGAGTAGTCTGCTACTTCACTACTCCAGTGTCCAGTCTTCTTCTGAGTTTAGGGGTATTATTTATTTCATATTCTGAAGAGATGTTATTTTTTTATATTCGTATGAATATTATAATCGTTCAATATTCGTAAGGAATATCATCTTCGTTCAATATTCGTAGGAATATTATTTTCGTTCAACAGTCGTAAGGGGTATTATTTCTTCGTAAATGATATTATTTCTTTCAATATCATTATGCCAAATATTGGTACGAATTTTATTATGGAATTTCTACTTTTTTATGTCGAGATTACTATTAACTTTAGTATTATTCACTCAGGTATTCGTGGCACTTTTTGTGTCGGAGTACTATTCATAAGTTACTATTCATAGGTTACTATTTACCCAGTTACTATTCACTCTAGTATTATTCACTCGGGTACTCAGGGCACTTTTCGTGCCAGAGTACTATTCACGAGTTACTATTTATGGGTTACTATTCACCCGATTACTATTCACTCTAGTATTATTCACTTGGGTATTTGGGACACTTTTCATGCTGGGGTACTATTCACGAGGTACTAATCCAGAAGTACTTTTCACAGGGTACTATTCACGTGGTACTATTCACCCAAAAAATATATTTCTTTTCTGTCCAAATTATTTTTGGTACATGAATATTATTCTTAAATTTACTCCACAAAGCAGTATCATGTTGACAATTTGGATATTTTTAAACTCTGGATAAATTTAAAGTCTTTAATATTTATCCTTGATTTCGTTTGATTAATGCTTATATCATTGTCATCATCCTCATGCTTATATTGTGATGAAAGTCATCTTTGGCTTACGTGCATAAATGGATTTTTGATTATTGGTTTTACAGTTTTATATCTTTGGCTTACGTGCATAGATGGACTGTTGATTATTAGTTTTACAGTTGTATATCTTTGGCTTACATACGTAGATGGACTGTTGATTATTGGTTTATATTTGTATATCTTTGGCTTACGTGCAAAGATGGACAGGTGTATGACATGATCATAATCACTGGTGATAATAACAAATATCCTTGGCCTGTAGTGCATGGATAATTCGATGATGTGATTGGCAGGATCATGACCATTAGTTAACAGTTGAACGTCTTTGGTCGTAGTGCACTGACAGACAATTGATTGGTATGATCATGACCATTGGTTTTATAGTTGAATATCTTTGGCCCGTAGTGTAAAGGTAGATAACTGATTGGTATGATCATTGTTATTACATTTGAATATCTTTAGCCTTTGGGGTAAGGATATTGAGTAAACGTTCTATTAAGCCTTTGTGGCAATGAGAAACTGTTGATTAACATGATTATAAATATGAATTGTCGATTTAACTATAATCTTTGGTGGTTCAGGTGAAGACAGATGATAATTGTTCTTTTTGTCTTGGGTATAACAAAGAACTGTTGTTGAGTGTTACATGAATGAAATATTAACGATGGACTTTTAATCTAAAGGAGATAGTAGACATTATGTTCTACTTGACTCTTCTAATGGATTGCTTATTCCGCTGTAGTTAAACTTGATGTTTATTATATTTTATCAGTTTAACACTGTTGAAGGCTAAGGATAATTTATTCTGCATTATCTTAGGCATAATATTTCTTACTGGGCTAGTTGAGCTCACCCTTTTCTTTCACTGTTCTCTTCAGGAAATGAGAATATAGCTGGGACGAGTCAGGAAATGGAGTGATGGTCCAGGATAAGTGGCTTTAGTAGTCCTCACTATTCTATGAAATAGTGTGATAATAATTCTAATGAGGACTCCATTGAGTGTGGATATTATCTAGAAGATAATATTTATGTTAAAACTCTCAGCTTATGTTTTGTTGTATTTTACACGATAATTGTATAATTATGTTTTTATTTGTATTCTGTACCATGTATTTGGCGACTCAAGATGTGTGATGTATACCTATTTTTGGGGGCGTCACATATTCAGTCATATTTTTACTGGCGGGAGCCGAGTGTTCATCCATTTAAAGCTATAGAAGTCTTCTTGGCAGTCCACTATAAGCCTTCTTACACATTTTAAAGCCTTTCTCTTCTATTGTGCATACACCATTCTTCACATTGAGAGTCGTGTTGCGTGTGTATGCCCAGACTTCGGTTCGTGGCTTTTATTTTCTTTTATATATATATATATATATATATATATGCTTATATATATATATATGAACTTTTGTCAAACTCTATTCGATGAGCCTGGATTTTACATTCTGGAGCGTTTATTGTTTTTACATATATATATATATACACACACACTTATATATATAAATTATTTTCGGACTCTGTTTGATGAGTGTAGACACTTGAAATTTTATGCACACCTGTTACTAACATTGCAAGTGGGCAGATTCATCTTTCGGAGATAACCCTGGAAGACAGTTCACATCCATTCCGGATACTACTGGAAGTTCAGTCTCAACCCCAGAACACACATCAGGAATCTTATTTCCAAACCCGGAACATACACCGGGAATCTCATTTCCAAACCCGAAACATACACCGGGAATCTCATTTCCAACCTCGAAGATAACCCCGAGTTTTGTCCTTGGTGTTAACCACAAGGAATGTTGTTGCAGTTCCGGCAATAACTCCGAAAATGCTTATTTCAAATGCGTTCTATCAGCTTCAATCTCAGACCTCTTGCCGAGGCACTCATACCTCAGACCCGGAGCTAACACCAGGCAGACAGGCACCTTTACAGATGACATTGTGGCAATCAAACACTTACAGCAGTCCAATCTCAGATGTAACCCTGAGCAATGTCTACTTTCAACTCAAACAGGAAGATAACCCAAGTGAGGAGTTAAACGTCATCTTACCGCCTCAATGTTTTCACCCACAGATGACAGTGAGGCATTCAAACAAGCAGTTCTGCAAGTTAAATCAGCGATAACCTGCACATCGTCTTAACACTTCATACATACATACATAAAAAGATATCCTACAAGAACCAAGGACTTCCAATCCCGAGTGACTATTACGCGTGGTAGCACACCGGATAGAATTTGAAGCTTGAAGACAATGGGCATGGTCCCCTCTTCCTGACTTCTTACAACCTCTAATCCCATGTCATTGCATAACTCTCAACACAAGTGTTCCGAAGAATGTCGTATATACCTCGTTTGGATGCTCGGATTGAAGTTCTGTAAGTTGGAGCAGACATTACAGTGCACGAGTGCACGTACTTTGAGACGACTAGACCCGCGGAGCCCGGGGCACCCCGGGTAGCCGCTGGTGCATCTGCGGCTGCCGCAAGGACACCTGCGGCCACCAGCTCTATAAATATAGAGCTTGGGGTGGTCAATTAAAAAAAAAGCGAGGAAGCCCTGTCCAATTTGCTCTGTACACACCCCATATTGAGTGTTTCCTCATTTTAAACATCTGTTAGCTCACATATAGCTATATTTTTATCCAGTGAGAGCTGAGTGTTTATCCATATAGAGTCATAGAAGCCTGCATTGGCAACCCACTATAAGCCTTCTCACCCTCTATAAAGCCTTTACTTTCTTATTTGTACACACTGTTCTACACATTGAGAGTCGTGTTGTGTGCGTTTGCCCAGACTTCGGTCCATGGTTTTCATTTCTGTCTGTATAAATATACTTATATTGTATATATATTTATATATGGACTAACATTATCGAGTTAAGCCTCGATTGAGCTTAGACTTATTTCTGGAGCGTTTACTGCTTATATATATATAACTGTTGTTAGACATATCTGATGAGCCTGGATTTTACATCCGATGCCTTTACTGCTTTATATATATATATATATATATATATACTTACATTTCTGTCAGGCATGGAGTTTACTTCGTGGCCTTTTACTACTTTATTTACATTTCGTCCCGCCTGGAGTTTACTTCATGGTAGTTGATCGTTTTTACTTGCTTTATTTACATTTCATCCCGCCCGGAGTTTACTTTGTGCCAGTTGATTGCATTTACTGCTTTATTTAATTTTTTGATCCCCCATGGAGTTGCTTCGTGGTGGTTGATCATGCCCGTATATATATATATATTTGCCGTTTTTATATATTTACATTTCTGATCCCCCACGGAGTCGCTTCGTGGTGGTTGATCATGTCCATATATATATATATATATATTTACCGCTTTTATATATTTACATTTCTGATCCCCCACGGAGTTGCTTCGTGGTGGTTGATCATGTCTGTTTATATTTATTTATAGCTTATATATATATATATATATATATCTGTTTACTGCTTTCCATACAAACTGCAGTATCATTTGAGCCTAGGAATCATGTGATCACAGATTCAGCCTACTGAATTTAGATTCAGTTCCAGTGATGGACATTTTTCAGCTGTAAGCAGCTTGTACATTATTTACAGTGTCTGAATTTCCTTAGATGGCTGTCATGCCCATGAGGAGGTCGGCACTGCTGTATATTATTTTCTCGAAGGTGCTTCGCATCTCGAAAATAAAAGCAAACAAGCTAAAATTTAATAATTAAATGGAAGTATGAAAAGGTCTCAATTCCTATTGAGCACAGGGTTTAAAAAACCTCTTTTACAAAACTTCATTGCTATATCTTGCTTAAAATTGAATTTTTCTATAAATTCAAACCCTTTGTATATAGGTCCGAACGAGGCCTCGTACTACTTTCAAATAATTGTACATTGATCCACACACACACACACACATTCATATAACAATTTCTTTGAAAAGTGGCGGTCACCGGGGCAACACAGATGTCGGGGGGTGCCTAACACCTTCCCTCCTCATAATCAAGCCCCCGAACCCAAATAAATCTCGGTTTCACAGATCCGTTTAGCAGTGTCACATCAGTGGCTCAATGTGCAAACCTTTTCGGTTGCGTTGGTGCAACCAGTTAAAAACACCAACTGGCGACTCTTAAAGTCAAATCATCGACATTATACATGTCAGACCTTTTTCACTTATTTTTTCAAACAAATCTCACATTAACATGAGAACACCAAATAACAAGTAACGAAAAGGGACATTAAAAAATCCCGACGTCGACAAGTGGCGACTCTGCTGGGGACTCCAGTAAGAGGGCTTAAGCCGCTATTACAAGATTTTCAAAACTGTTATATTCTTGTGTGTGAATGTTGTATTTACATTTATGATGAATGTGTATGAATGCATCTTACTTACTGCACTGTACTATATCTATCTATGAAATTAGTGCTTCGCACATGTCATCATTTTCATAAACGGTGAGACACGTTGTATGTGAATGTATGTTGTGTGGTTCCTCCAGCAAGAGGCTATCCTTTCGGTGTTTGATTAACACCCGTTTTGCAGGATAATATTCCTAAAACGGACATAATATGATAACATTTACATTACCCTAAGACTAAACTACACAAGTCTTTTGTAGGGAAATCATTGGGCCTGTTACTCGCTCAAAATCCAAAAGGGCCGCGAGCCTACAGCTAATCATGTCTTCGTCTTAACAGTCTAATCCTGTTTCTCGTGAAGAGTTTGACGGATTAAGTCAGTAAATTACAGATTTGGCTATCTTGCTTAAAGAATTGCATCAGTCCACTGAGGGTACAAAGATGCCTCCACATACAGAACCTTCTACACAAGGAGGAACACAAGGTTTGGATAAAACAAATCCAGAACCACAGTTGGATACGACCAACAAAGACCCTGAAAACACCCATCTCAAAGGACATCCAGACACCGGTGATATCAGGAAGAAGGTACTCCAAATGGATGAAACTATCCGTGCTCTCAAAGGGATTGGAACATATGTAAGTGTTTCATATGTTGACCTCTACATCTTCCTTGGTGTTCATTATCCAGAGAAATTCAAAACCCCTGATTTTAAATAGTATGAAAGATTAGGGGATCCTTATACACATTTGAATGTGTTCATTGGAGAACTTGGATCTTATGCGGAAAATGAAAACCTCAAAATGCAGCTGTTTCAGAAGAGTTTGACTGGAGAAGCCCGTTCATGGTATACCAGATTAGACAACTCAAAGATCCATAGCTGGGAAGAGCTAGCTCATGCCTTCCTCACTCAATATAGTTTTCAATCTCAGATGGCTCCTGATCGGTACCAAATTACAAAGGTCAAGAAACAGTCTAATGAGTATTTCAGAGAGTATGCTCAAAGGTGGAGGCGCCTTGCTGCTCAAGTTATTCCTTCCATGACAGAATCAAAAATGGTCATGACATTTATAGACGTACAAGAAGCTCCTTTCTATGAGAGAGTTTTAGATGGTATTGGAAAACCATTTTCTGAAATGATCAAACACGGAGAAATGGCTGAGATGGGATTGAAATCCGGTAAAATTCAAGACCTAGCCTGCTCTTAAAGCTATTACTGAGCACAATCCAGTCCGGATCTTATGGAAACAACCCCCGAAGGGTCTATAAAAAGAAAGAGGATGATGTTTCCTTGATACTACAAGGTCAAAAAGGTAATCAAAGTATGCCTATACAGAGGAGAAACTATTCCCCTTTTGAAGCACAATCTTCAAACCCTCCATTGCCAAAAGGTGGAGATGCAAAGTGCCCTCGGACGTTCACACCCTTAGGGGACTCGCTCGAGAATATTCTTTCTCTTCTGACTACTCAGAAGAAAATCACACGTCTTCTTCCACCAGCCAACCCTAATGGGAGGTGTTTTAATGCTACTCGGAAGTGTGCTTATCATGTCGGAGCACCTGGACATGATACTCAAGATTGTTGGGCCTTAAAACACAAGATCCGGGATTTAATAGACAACGGTGAGATCATGGTCACCAAACTAAATCAACCTCAGATTCAAGACAACCCTCTTCTTCAACACAAAGAAGAAGAGGTCAACATGATTAGTTGGAGCATTGGATAGAGTTCCAGCTTTAACGGTGAATCATCCTAGACCCTTAAAGATGGTGTTGACAAATGGGATTATGCAAAGTTCCAATTTGCTATGGAACAAAAAGTGAAAGCTCTTTACAAACAAATTGATAAATTGGTAGAATTGGTGACCCATCAGCATCAAATTACACGTCAATTAATCAGCCAAGAGCATGCTTATCTCCTTCCTTTTGTTATGAATGCTACAACAACACCTTCAGAAAGAGAAGCTATGGAGAATAAAGTTGCGAAGATAGCAAATGCTAAAGCCCGTCGGGATTTTTCCAATCAGAGGGAGTTTACTTTTTGGGCCAATCTATAGAGGAGATATTTTAAATACTGATCAATGAAGGAAGAATTAACTCCTTTCTGCCTCCAATCAATCCCCACTCAAGATGGTTCAACTCCAATGGAGTATATCAATATCATTCACATTTTTACGGTCACAGCACAGAAGAATGCTGTGCATTCCTCCATCTCATTCAGAATCTTATTGATAGCGGTATCCTACAGCTGGCAGATGATGACACATGTCCTACCAAATGGAAGGAATCAGTAGCAGTTATATCCGAAGTGGATGATGATACTGTCAAAGCATTTCCCATACAAGCAATTCAACTCAAAGGAGCTGACAATCCTTTGAAAGTGGATGCACCGAAGCCAATTTCTTTACCATTCAGACAACAATATCCTGTTGTCAGCTTACACAATGTTCCATGGAATTATGGAGAAGCTGAAGGATCCACGTCTCATATTACTGCTACAGTATCGAAGGAAAATCCACTGTATCTTCCTCGACGGGTTATGAAGCCTACTTGCAAAACAAAGGGGAAGATTCGCATAGAGAAGATTGAAAAATTCCTCCGCACTATGGGTCATAATGAAGCCAAGGTGGTTCTAAGCTTAAGAGAAGCTCCACATCAGATATCAATACTGGACTTGGTTTTCTCTTCCGAGGATCACCAGAAGGTCTTATTGAACGTTTTGGAAGAAGCCTACTTGCCAAAATCAGTGGATGTAGAAAACTTTCAACATCTGGTTGATCACATTTTTAATAATAATGTGATATCCTTCACTGATGATGACATACCGCCCGAAGGGACCGGTCATTGCAAGCCATTGCACATTACAATTTTATCTTTTGGGTATATGCTAGTTGGAGCTTTGATAGATGGAGGCTCATCTCTAAATATTTGTCCTTATGCCACCTTGGTAAAGATGAATGTAAATCTCAAGCGGATCCAAAGCAGCCATATGGTTATCAAAGCTTTTGATGGATCCCGATGAAATTCCGTTAAAAAGATTGAGCTGCCAATTGAGATTGGTCCAAATACATTCAATGCATCCTTCCACGTCCTTAGGATAGATTTGGGATACAACCTGCTATTGGAGAGACCCTGGATACACATGGCTAGAGTCGTTCCCTCCACAATACATCAAAAACTTAAATACATTGTTAATAACAATCTAGTCACTGTCAACGCTGAGCCAAAATGTCCTGAACAAGGAAATCCTCTAACAATCATCAGCTTTAATTCAGAAGTTGATCCAGCCAGTTTTCATGCTCTGGAAGTAAGTAACACGCAATACCATTCTATTGGAGCGCCACTTTCTGTTCCCAAGATTTCCGCCAAAGTTATGTCGGCCACTCAAGAAATGATGTCATTGGGTCATCAGTCTTGACAAGGGCTTGGTAAAGATCAGTAGGGTATTAAGCACCTTATTCAAGTGTCCAGTCAAATTGGAACAGCCGGACTAGGCTATTCTACCAATTCCAGTCACAGGAATCCTCATAAGCATAGACAAGTTCCTCAAGCTTTCACCTCACGACGATTTTCTCAACCTTTACCTCATGAGTTGATACAATCTCCAGTAAAGGGGCCAACCCAAGTTGTGGCCATGCTGTTTCCTACACCAGTGCTAATCAAAGCAAAAGAGGTGCTGATTCCTGATCCCGAAGTAGAAGAAAAGGAACGGAAATATAAACATGACATCGCCTTGATGATGTCAGGTATACGCGTCATTATTCATGATGAACATACAAACAGATATATCCCAGATGATGATTGCCAAGATGTCATGGTTATCATTCAGGAGAAGGAGGACAATGACGATCCCTCCATCATTACAGTTCATCAGGATTTTGTCCTCAACAATTGGAGCAACACTCCATGCATTGGTCTACGAGGGTAAAATGGGCAGAAAATCCCTCTGCCTTGTAGATAACTTTAATTGCTTACTTTTCTTTACAGTATTAGTAGTTATTTTATCAAGTACATGCTAACACTTTTATATGATCAAACAGTTGCATATATTAAATGAAAGCATACTTTGTTTTAGGACTCTGAATTTAGATGTGCCTGTACTTGCTGACGAAGTGACTTATCTCCACAAGGGCTGTAACTTTGATGCAAAGTTGAACTCAGACTTGATGGAAATGCAATAGGACATTTAGAAACCTTAGGAGACTAAGGAATGGGTCGCAGACAAACCTAAACCCAACCTTGACCAAACCACTTCTTTCAATCTTGGAACCTTAGAAAGCCCTAAGCTAATCCAGATTGGTTCAGGCCTCACCACAAATAAGCAGAATGATGGTCACATGAAGACATGGTGGGTTTGCCCACTGACATTGTTCTTCATCGCCTTCCCATTAAGGAATGATTCAACCCAGTTAGGCAAAAGCTCATGTGATTGAAACCTGAGTGGAGTTTAAAGGTTAAAGAAGAAATTGTGAAACAATTTCAAGCTGACATTATCATGGTGTCTACATATCCGGAGTGGATATCCAACATTGTTCCCATGCCTAAACCAGGAGGAAAGGCGCGAGTTTGTGTGGATTACCGGGATTTGAACAATGCTTGCTTTAAAGATAGCTTTCCCGTGCCCTTTATCCACATTCTTATTGACAATACTGCTCAATACAGCATGTACTCCTTTGCGGATTGCTTTGTGGGGTATCATCAAATTATGGTCGCTGAGGAGGACCATGAGAAAACTGCTTTCATCACGCCTTGGGGGACTTTTTGCTACAGACGGTTGTCATTCGGCCTCATCAATGCCGGGGCAACCTATCAGCGAGCTATGATGGATCTTTTCCATAATTTAATGGACAAGGAGATAGAGATCTACGTGGATGACATCATTGTCAAGTCTCAAAAGGAGGAAGACCACTTAGACCATCTCAGAAAGATTTTCAATAGGTTGCGTAAGTACAACTTGAAGTTGAATCCAGCCAAGTGCGCCTTTGGTGTCAAGTCATGCAAGTTGCTAGGTTTCCTAGTCAGCCACAAAGGGATTGAACTGAATCCTACCAAAATCCAGGCCATCAAGGAAATGCCCATTCCTCATACAAAGAAGGATATATGGAGATTTTTGGGAAGAATCAACTTCATTAGAAGGTTAATTTCTCAACTCAAAGCAACCTGTGAGCTCATCTTCAAGCTGTTAAGGAAGAGCTCCTCCATGAAATGGAACGATGAGTGTCAAAAAGCCTTCCTTACCATTAAAGAGCAGCTGGTTAACGCTCCTGTTTTGGTACCACCCAGGGATGATGTACCCCTATTCATGTACCTGTCCATAAATGACAATGCCATGGACTATATGTTGGGGAAAAAAGATGATAGAGGCCAAGAATGAGCTATCTATTACCTCAACAAAAGATTCAGTAGCAGTGAACACAAGTACACTCTAATTGAGAAGACTTTTTGTGCTTTAGCATGGGCTTCCATGAGGTTACAACATTACCTCCATGGTCACACAACCCATCTCATATCCCGCGTGGATCCTCTCAAGTATGTGTTCAGTAAGCCCATACTGAATTGTCGACTGTCCAGATGGCAGTTGATCCTATAGCAGTTTGACATCGTCTACGTGACGCAAAAATCTGTCAAAGGTCAAGGAATTGCGGATCAACTGGCCACCGCACCTGCAGGGGGCTACATACCCTTGGAAACATATTTCCCGATGATGGGGTAATGAAAGTTTAGCAACAACATTAGTACGATACATGCCGTACATGGAAAATGTATTTTGATGAAGCTGTTAACACAGAAGGTTCTGGAGCTGGAGAAGTTCTAATGTGCGGTACGGGGGAGCAGTATCCCGTCGCCATCAAATTGCAGTTTGTCAGCACTAATAACACAATTGAGTATGACGGTTGTATCATCGGGCTAAAACTTGCCCCTTCAATGGGCATTAGGCGGTTAACTGTCTTTGGGGATTCAGAGTTGGTAATCAAGCAATCCACAGGAGTCTATTAAACCAAAGAATTACATTTACATTTGCTGCCTTACCATCGACAAGTTTATAGGGCTTTAGAGTTCAAAGAAATCTCCTTTCTACATATTCCTCATAATAGGAATGATTTTGTGGATGCATTAGCAATGTTGACCTCCTTGATTCACATACCTGACAAGGAAAACATGCCAAGCATCACGTTTGCCCTGCAAAAGGCCCCAGCTTATGCGAACTATGTTGGAGAAGTATCAGATGAGCTACCTCCCATCCACAACCCTTGGTATCAGCACATCAAGGAGTATCTACGAGATGGATCTACACCGGTTGAGGCGAGCCTAACTGAGAAGAGGCGGATTCATCGACTTGCTATAAAGTTTTACCTGAGTGAAGATGCACTTTACAAAAGAGATGTAGGATTAGGTCTCCTCAGATGTCTGGATAAAGACTAAGCTTAGAGGCTCATGGATGAGATCCATGGTGGAGTATGTGGCCATCACATGAGCGGACCCTTACTTGTCAAGAAGATCCTCAGAACAGGACATTATTGGCTTACACTGTGATGACCACGTCAAGAGGTTCTATCATTGCCAAATTCATGGGAATGATATCCACGCCCCTCCAAGGGAGTTCCACAATATAAGTTCACCATGGCCCTTCTCAATGTGGGGAATGTACGTGATCAGGCCCATCAAGCCCAAAGCCAGTAATGGACATCGATTCATCTTCACCATGATCGACTACTTCAACAAATGGGTAGAAGCAGCCTCTTTCCCCAGGGTTACTAAAGAAGTCATCATTTCTTTCATTAAAAATAATGTCGTCTGTCGATATGGACAACCAAAGGTTATTGTGTCAGACAATGCTAAGAACTTGAACAACAGAATGATGGAGAAGTTATGCAGCAAATTCCACATCAAACACCTTAACTCCGTCATCTACTGTCCAAAGATGAATGGTGCTATTGAAGCGGCTAATAAAAACATCAAAAAGATCATGCAGAAAATGTATAGCAGAAATCCATTGGAAACTTTCAAGGTTAACAGTCAAAGATTGAAGCACTACTGGGGTGACGATGCAAATGGGGACGTCATCAACATTATCCTCACGGACACACAATAATACAAGAGGCACTGTCGGGCTAGTGACATTAAACCAAGCGCTACTTGGGAGGCAACCCAAGCTCTAAACTCTACCTCTTAATTACTTTTAAATCTTAGTTTATATTTTAGTCAAATGCATGTGATAATCAGAGAGTAACAAAATCTATGGAATAATTACAGAAAATCCCAGCAAGAGCAGTCAAGCAGCCACTACTCATACAGCGCAGAACGCGTTACTCATCACTAAACTTTAGCGCGGAGAGCGTTAACACTTCAGGCAGTTGCTGCACGACTAGTGCGGAGCGCGCTACTGAATGCCTATATACAGCGCAGACCGCGCCACCAATTCAGAGACTCCTGCTTACATAGCGCTGACCGCGCCAAAGACACCGATCCCCTAGCGCGGAATGCGCTGAACCAATCCCTACTTACTAAAGGTCTAGCGCAAAGCGCGCCACATCATACCTACGGACAACGCGGACCACGCTACCAGTTCAACAACTTCTAGCATACTAAGCGCGGGGTGCGTTAGGCCTCATTCCTAACAGGTGCAGACTGCGCTACTCTAAAGACAAGACACAAATTTTTTGAGACGTGTTCTAATTGGAATCCATCCACCTCTCCTCATAACACGCCACTTCTCCACCTTCTCTTAATTCTAGTGCACTTCCTATTCCCCATAACTCCTAATTACACCATCTTTTACTCTCCTTCTCCTTTTCAAATTCCAATCCCACTAACCTTTTTAATTCTCAACTCCAACCCACATCGATTTCCTACTGTCTATATGAAGTCTCACCATCCTAGAAGTTATAGTACTATAAAGCTCAAACACAACATTCCAATCCTAAATCTAATCCACACTTTGCACAAATTCATACAAATTGGGACTTCTCTTCAAAGAGGAAAACCCAACTTATTAAAGGTAAGCCAATTCTCTTCATCCCTCACGAAATTCTCTGTTTTGACATCAAATTGAGTGGAAAATTCGGGGAATTGAATACCCAAGGAGTGGGTGCTATATTTTTAACGATTTGGCTAGCAAAGCAACATCAATCGACCAAGTTTGGGGGAAATAATCAGTTCGCCCACCACCTATTTGATAAAAGTCCAGAACCAGATTTTTGTGCTCAACAACACCGGAAGCAACATGTCTTACCACAAAAGACAACAGACATCAACTTCCATGACTCGTCTGTATATGACCATACAAAATTTGTTAGCGAGAGGGCCGCAGAAAGATTCAAGTCATCCATTGACAAGAAGAACTTGGTGCCAAAACGAGGATTGAAGCTGAATGAAAATTTGGATGGTGACATGGCTTTGCAAATTATCGAGCGTAACTGGTTCCAGCTAGTAGAGCAACCACTTCCAGCGGCAATCAACATAGTTAAGGAGTTTTATGCGAACGCAATGGAACATGTCAATCATGTCGCCATGGTTCGGGGAAAGCCGGTGGCATTTTATGCCGATGCTATCAACGCGTATTTTGGGTTAGAGACACCACTAACTGACCGATATAAAGATGGATTGCCCGAGTTAGATGAGTTGATTGCTCGATTATGCAAACCAGGGACTCAATGGGTAATTCAAGCCGGAACGAATGAAAAGATAAGTTTTCCCCAAGCAGCACTTAGTCGTTATGGTAAAGCATGGCATGAGTTTATATGTGCTCAGCTAATGCCCACGCGCCATCAAAACGATGTAACTAAATCACGGGTTCGGTTGTTGTATGGAATTGTTCACCACCATTACCGTGTGAATAACTCAATTGCATTCTACAATGTTGATGTGGGGGACTAGTATTCAAGAATCAATTGACCGGGTGTTACGTGGAAGTACCACGGGTGGTTTGCTTCACGTGTTCCTAATTACAGCCTTATGCCGTAAAGCTAGAGTGTAGTGGCAACCTACTGAGCCAATACAACAACCAACGACCATAATTGACCATGCCACTATTAAAAGGTACAAAGCATGGGATGGGGCGTAATCACACCTGCGTGGTGAAGGCTACATCATGATCCGCCAACCGTCACCCCCAGTTAGTGCGGAACAAGTGCGGGTTCCAAGGAATTAATTTATGTGGTTGGCCGAACGTTAAGATTTAATGCATTCAACTCGCTTGCTAAGGCATTTTCTCGTTGCAATCCTAATGCACAATCGGTGGTTATGCTTATTCCTCCTATCTTGCCAACGTATCCTTCATCAGACAACGACGAGCAGTAACGAGTTTTCAGGGAAGTCCTTATTTTTGTTATTTTTTTGAATATATTTGACGTAATGAGGGCATTACTTGATTTAGTTTGGGGGATTATGTTGTCTTCTGCCTAGTAATTTGCATGTGTAGTTTTTAGTTATTATTTTTTATATTTTTGTTGCATAGTTAGGGCATATTCATTTACTATAAAAAAAATTTAGTTGCAGGAATCCAATGGATAGTTTATATATGTTTGTTTTGGGGCCAATGATGAGATTGGAATTTGGTGAACGAGTGCAATACCAATTAAAAGAATTTTGATGTAATTTCTTGTTATAAGTTGAATCTTTCTTTTGTTTGAAACTATTATAATAAGGATTGCACAAGAAAACCAACATGTAGATTGATTGTGTTTAATTTGATTCATAATAAGACTGTAAAAGGCATTACTAGTTTAAATGAAAGAATGACTCGAACAAGTAGTGATGGCTAAA
Organism: Panax japonicus; assembly: GCA_020205505.1. Lineage (NCBI taxonomy): Eukaryota > Viridiplantae > Streptophyta > Magnoliopsida > Apiales > Araliaceae > Panax > Panax japonicus. The sequence continues at coordinate 20,661,448 of CM035114.1, forward strand.
GTTAGACGAGAACCTGAGCCTGGGAGAATATTTGGGGTATATAAGCTGTAAAAAAAAGGGTATGAATCAACACCGTATCATGTTTGTCTAGTTTTGTGGCCTTTGTTACTTAAGTAAGCAAGCCCGAGGGGATTGTCTTTACACCTAGCACCCTAAGGTCTTAATGGTCTGGGAGTCGTTGGTCGAAAGTTCGTTAAGGTAGCATTGAAAAGCCTAAGGGAATAAGGCATTGCATAGCTGGGTGAATATATATAAAAAAATAAAAAATTTTGAAATAATACAGGAAATAAGAGCAAAATGCCCCCGTAAATGTTAAGTAAGGCATAAATATCCCATGTTGATCCTTGATGTTGGTTATTGTCTAGCATTGGTTGGAATTAGCTTGTTGTGGATTTCTTAAATTTATTCGGTATAATGCCTTAGAAGAGATTTGTTATGTATTAAATTTGATGTTATGTCAATTTATATTGTTGGTACACACACACACACACACACACTATAATAGTGATAACAATTTGAGATGCAATGGTTGGCAAGGAGTTGTGGATTGGTTTTGTTATGAGGTGTTGATATGTTTACTTGATTTCTCTGAGGCCTTATAAGTGAACTATTGTGACTATCATAATACTGGATTCGTAATGTTAGGATTAGATGCATTGCATTATACTGCATTTTTGCTTGAGGACAAGCAATGTTCAAGTTTGGGGGAATTTGATGAGTACGTTTTTAACCTATGAATTATGTTCACTGGCTTGTTTTATTATTTGTTTTTGGGTATTTTTATTTTACTTTTGATGGGGTTTACGTTTGTTGTAGGTAATGCAGATTCATTCAGCAATTAGGAGCATTTGAGGATGTTTTGACCGACATTGCAAGTTGATGTTGGCTAAGCGCAGAGCGCGCTGTGTTAAGAGGCAGATGAGCGCGGAGCACGCTGAAGCATCGCCTACTACTGTTGGACTAGCGCGGAGCGTGCTGCGAAGAGGCACTGACTGGCGCGGAGCGTGCTGATGCGGGTTGTTGTTGGGCAGTTTTGCTTTGATAAGGAAACTAGTGATGGTGGTTGACAAAAATTGGGATTATCTAGAGTTGCTATTGGGAGTAAGTAGAGTCGGGGTAGGAGAGTATCATGAGGAATGGATGGGGCGTACAAGAGAAGCAAGGATGGATGAATCAAGAGACACTTTGAAAAAGATACTAGATAGAAGAGCGAGCCTAGAGGTTTAGAGAAGAAAAAAAAATCCTCACAAAGATTGCAGAATTGAATTCAGAGAAGGGTGGTGTTTTATTATTCTTCTTTAATTTTTAATATCTGTAATTGGGATGATGTTTTCTTTTATTTATTTAGTAGTTAATTCATTTACTATGTGCTAATTTACTTTTTAGGTGAATGATGGATCTTTGAGTGGAACAATGGTTATGTAGCCTTTATTTTCAGTTTAATAAAATATTCTTTAGTTTATCTATATTGATTTGAGCTTGAATTTGTGAATTGCCTGATCAACAATTCTTTGTGAATCTGAATAGAATCGAGAGAGGATATTTAAATCTAGACTTAGTTGATATAACATGTGTTCATGAGTTTTGTGAATAGCAGAATTATGATGAGTGTTAAGGTAGAGATATGCTTGACATCACATGTAATTGGATAGAGAACTTAATCTTAAACCTTCTTTGATTTAATTTGCATAGAGATATTGTGAGTTAGTTGATTGAGGTGTTTGGCTTATTTCTATCTTAATTATGGATTTAAGTTAATATGGTATTAATGCACCGAGAGATGGTTAGTACTACAATTGTGTTCTTGATTAATATACTGGAATATTGAGTTGAACTGAGGTATAGGTGAATTAATCTGAGTGAAGCTTAAAGTGAAATCATGAGCCTAATTCTCCAATAATTGTTTGAAATTTAGTTTCTATTATTTGTGGGTAATTGGCGTTAGCTAAGTTATTATTCATTAAGATTTGTCGTCATTGATTTGAATAGTTTAATAAAATTTGGATTAGTAGAAGATTGATAATTGTAAGGTTGAGTTTTTACTAGTTTGTCTCTGAGGGAATGATACTTAACTTATCACTTTATTACTTGTTGACTACGTATACTTGCGTGTTGTGCGTAATTAGATTTTACCCAAGAAGTACTGTCTGCAATGGCCACATCCCTAACAGATAGGGCGACATCCCTGTCCCCAATTAATGCATCCCTGGCTGATCTAGCCTCATCCCTCTCTAACAGAGCAACGACTCTCCTATCAAGAGCTGTCAACATCGCGGCCCTAGACTGATCTCTATCATAGGTCATCAGATGTATGCTCTGCTCCAAATGCTGTGCTGAATAATAAGTAACAGTGGCACTCGGGGTGGGAGAATCCATCACAAATGCTGGCAGCCCAGCAGTCAAATCATCCTCGATGGGAATATCAGTCTCATCTATAGGCTCCTCATCGTCGAAATCAATAGCCTCCACTGAGGATACTACTATAGTCGATGAAGTCTCTGTCTCCATCCATGTTGAATACTCTGTAGAATAACCCGGTTGACTGATAGAAAACTCAGCCAGCTCTCGCTGATCCCAATAGGCATACAACCTAGATCTGTCCTCTACTGATAAATGACGTGAAGCAAAGCGCTGACTCACTGCCCCCTCAAATGGATGGAAATCCTGAAACTAGTCAAACTGACACATCACGACCAGTGGGTGGTAGGTGATCATCCCTCTCAAACCAGCTAGAGGTAGATAGTCCATGCACGGAGCATGAGTGATGAAGCTGTAGGTTGAACTAAGCCCTGTATACGATACTATAGCGAATGGATCTCCAATTCATGCTAGGAAAGCTTACTAAGATGCAACATTTGTGCACTCTACAGGCTGAAAGGAGTGTGATGTGAGGTCCCCGAACCCGGATACTTGAAACCCGAACTCGGTACTTCACGATACCATTTCTATGAGCGGAAATATTAATAATAATAATAATAATAATATAAATTAGAAACTTATCTTACCTTTATCAGAGTCTAATCCCAAGTACGTAACCTTTATTATATGACACCGTAATCCTAATCTGTTTGTTTTCCTTTTCACTTGTTCTTGACCGATCTTTCTAATTGTTCACACTTATCTGAAAACATTTAAATTAAGCAAGGATGAGCATTTGAGTGCCCAACAAGTATTATATATATATATATATATATATATATATATATATATATATATATATATATATATATATATAAGCTGAAAAAGTTTAAATGTTTTCTTTATAATATCCATCTACAACAAGTCAATAGTTGTGAAGTATTCTGAACCGATATTAATAACATAACAACCCTCTTTCAAAATTTTGAAACTACATACTGGCTATAAATAGGGTTTTAAGTGACATTCTATGAACATTGTTTTTATTTTCGAAAAGGTTTAGCAGAATTTAATCTGCAAACCGTCATAACTTACGGACACGGGGGTGATCAGCCCGTTGTGCCCTGCATTGATCAATACTACAGTACAAGAACGATGTTATCATTTACTTGGTCCGCCTTGGGCGCATAAAAGTTTTCTCGTGAACGAGATGTTCATATTTTTCAGGGTTCCAGACAAAAGGTTTTATTTTATCCAACAATAATCTATAATTCAACATATATGTATAACAAAGGTGTATCAACATGTGATTAAATACAATGATTATCCAAGTGGGGACACTTGTATAATCATTTATAGAAATTAACGAACAGAATATATAACTGAATTATCATATAATAACATGTTGATAATCAATGGGTGTATATAATATAGGTTTAACAATCTGTACATTAATAATAATAATTCTGAACTTCTCACTTCTGTCCATTGCATAAAGAAAATGCAAAGTTAGGATACTTGCCTGATGCGCTGCTTACAATTCTCAACTTAGTTCTATCTTTCTATCACGACCTATCATTAATCAAATCATTCGTTCAATTAGAAAAATATACCATAACACATAGTACTGCATTTCGCAGTCAGCACATAACCTAATCATCTTATCACACATGTTCAACAATTATGGCATCACAAACAAACATCAACACATTCCTAATCACATTGTCACACAACCTTAATAACCATTGAATCGCAATTAAACAGTTAACTAATCACATTATCTAAGTCCAAATCAATTTCTGAAATATGTCGGTCTACCGACATCTTTATTGGGTAATTATCGAGTCTAAGACTCTAAACAGTTGTCCAATATCCATTTAGACTAATTAAATAACAGTCGCACTATTTTTCATGACCTTATAATAAATATTAAAATAATTATTACCATTTACCATATATTTTTTTAAAATATCAGAATCATTATGAAATGATTTAAATATTAAACAATTTTATTATCATTAATATTTAATTAATATTAAACTATTAATGAAACCATTGCCAAAATATTAAAGTTATGTATAATAACTCAAAATATTCTTAACGTATTAATATTACCCTTAAATGATTTTTAAAATAATTAAAATAATCTTTAAATACTTACCATTAATAATAAATTATTAATGCATTATCTATCAAAATATTAAAAGTCATTAATTATAACTTAAAATATTTTTAATTCATTTATATCCTTTTTAAATGATTTTTCAATAAATAAAACCATTTTTAAACTATTTATTTAATATAATTATTAAATAAACTTAATATCATTAATCATTAAATAAATATCATTAATATTAAATCATTAATGAAATTATCCTTTAAATATTAAAAGTTATATTTTATAACTTAAAATATCATTAAACACTTTAAAATGATTTTTAAAATATTAAAATAATTTCTAAACAAATTATTTAATATAATAACTAAATAACTTTAATATCATTATTAATCATTAATTAATGAAATTAACCATTAAATATTAAAAGTTATATTTTATAACTTTAAAAATATTTTTATAACACTTAAATCATTTTTATATAATTTTTAAATCAGTAATACTGTTTTCCATAATTTATTTAATATATTTATTAAATAACTTAAACATCATTAATATTAATTAATTAATGAAATTTCATCACAAAATATTAAAATTTATCAAAAATGACTTCAAATATTTTCTAACACAATAATATAATTTTTCATGTTTTTTCATGAATTAAAACTATTTTTAAATAATTTATCTAATATTGTAATTAAATAAATAAATATAATTTATATTCCAAAAATATTAAATATTTTTGAAATATACCCAAAATAATTAAAAACTATTTTTCAGACTTTAAAATAATTTTTAATAATTTATTTTGTATTTTGAATAATTAAAAACTAATTAATACTAATTATTTAATAAAAATAATTAATTTTCGAAATTATATGTCGCTAAAGGGCTATAGCGACACTTTCTGTCGCTATAGGTGTTTTTGAGGATTTCCAGAAACATATAACAGTGTGCTAGGGGGTGGTTTGACCGGGTATATCTCTTAGGATAATGCGTTTCTGGGCTTGAAATTGATTTCATGTTGTAGTATTCATGTAATAATACAAGTACATAACAAGTTTCGTGACTGAAAAACATCAGATCAGAGAGATTTAAGCTCTCCAAAAACCTGACAACGCTGTTCTTCAACATTCTGGGTTTAACAGATTTCGAGGTACCTACTTTGAGTCCTTATAACTTGATGTTCGTATAACGTTTATATGATCTATCAACTCCAGTTTGTAGACAACATGTAGTACTACAATTACAAAGTATCATAACACAAAAACATCAAAATATCAGCAAGATCTGGCCGGTCAAAGTTAGACACGGACACTGTTCTTAATTTTTCTGGATTCGGTAATTTAACAGTTTTGGTCAACGGGTTTTGACCGGCTATAACTTCCGATCTACAATTTATCTGGCCTTGATTCTTTTTGCATCTTAAAGAGCGCATTACAGACTACATGTTACAAGCTTTAAACATCAAAAACAGTAAACACATAAGAATCTATGGGGTCGGACATTTGGCTGTAAAACGAAAATTTTCCCATTTTCAGATTTTCTAAAATCTCAAAATCGTGCACTTTGATGTTATGGGTCATGGATTTAACAACCCAGAACATCAATTGACACCATATAACACATTTATAAACAATCAATTACAACATTTAGCAACAAATCAAAGGATTTCTAGGATTAGGGTTTTTATACCTTTATGCTTTGATTTTTGATCTTAGCTCTCCAAGTTGTTTGTGATTTGCTTATGGTGGACGTGGGGCTTGATAAAGGGACTGAAATGCCTTAGAAAATTCGTGGGTTTGAGAGAAAAGGAGCTTGGTTGAGTATTGTATAAAAATAGCTATCAATCTTCACTTTTTCTCTCTCTTAATCTATTTATAGACAATGTTGATTCATGCATTGACTGATTAGGGCTTGTTGCTGTCAATTAAAGTCAAGAGAGTTGGTAGGAGTTTGGTGAGCAACTAAAGCTTTTGCCAATTTTGCAATTTAACTAACTAAAATAATCAAAAGGACTTTTTGGACAATTCCTTATATTTCTAGAATTTGCCATTTAATGAAACTCTTAGGGTTTAGAGTTTGTTTAGGGTTTGAGCCAATTTTAGCAAAAGTCTAGGATTCCAAATTTAGGATTTAGCAACTAGGGTTATAAAATGAAATAACATAATTTTAGTTTCTAAAATTTTGAAAATAATAACTTTGTTAATTAAAGTAAGTTTGTAATTATCTAATACATGAACATTAGGGTTTATTACCCTAAATCACCATTAACTTTTGCTAATAAAGCAATTAGGGTTAGAATTTTGATAATTAGGGTTTCTAAAAATTGCAATTAGGGTTTCTAGGTTTTAGGGTTTTAATTTACCAATTAAGTTTACTTTAATTAACAATTAAAGTTCATCACACGTGTTATTAATCACAGTAACACAATTTCTGACATATAAAATTATCCGGTTTAGGTTTTCAATTAGAGTTTCTAATTATTGGAAATTAGGGTTTTCACAGAAACTAGGGTTTACCCTATTAGTATTAGGGTTTAAAAATTAAACACCATAATTAACCAATCATCTACAGTACGTTCATACAGTACATATTTATAGCACTGAAAAATTAAAATATAATTAATATTATATTATTTTTTTTCTCATACCTTGACAATAATCCAAAAATTAGGGTTTATCAGTAACATTAAAATTGTTTCATCAAAACTGATACTCACATTAACCTTACACACATAGCATACATACTTATAACACTGACGAATAATAATATAATATTATTATTTTCATTCCTTAATCAAAATCTGAAATTAGGGTTTGGATTCTATATCTAATTTATCTGTCATAATTAATATTATAAATTAAGTTAAAATAATTAACTTAATAATTTGCACAAAATTCATATAATAAAATAATTATTATAATTATTCTAAAATCATTTCATAGATTATTTAAATAATATATAATTTTAGTTTCATAGAAAAATATTTCCAATATAGAATTAATTATTATAAAAATATAATTAATAATAATCAATGATTCTAAAATAAATTTACTTGTAAATATTCATGTAATAAATATATTTTTATTTACCACATAAATATATATACACATAATCTTGTACAAATCCTCATCCTTAAAATAATAATAAAAAATTATACGCAAAATTTCTTATTTATTTATATAAAAATATCGGGTTGTCGCATTCACCCTCCCTTATAAAGATTCTGTCCCCGGAATCACCACTTTAAAACCTATACATACCAGGGTTCATAGCATACACAATCATTGCAGATAGATCTTGATCACCTTTGATCAGACTGATCTTTAATTATTCAGCATAACGCTTATCTATCTCCTTAAACAGAAATTTGATTTATAAGAGAACTCAAATTCCTCCCTCAAAATAATTTATAAAAATAATTTACTATATATAAAATTATAATAAGAAAATAAAAATTGGTTAGATTAATACCTAGAGTTGCATCCCCAGCTGCCACGATATCTTGAACGGTCATGTTGAAGATGCTTGCAGTTGGTTCTGTTGATTCGTTCGTTGTTGTTGGTCCCGTTCTCGCCAATGTCCTGCTGCCTTTTCCCCGTATTCGCATTCCTTACCTCCATTCTCCTTCTTGAACAGTCTCCCACCTTATTTTCCATTGATCCACACTTGAAACACCTACTATTCATTCTAGGATTGAAACAATCGGGAGAGATATGTCCCTTCTGCCCGTACTTACAGAATACAAACTTCCCTTTCAAACATTCCCAGAGTGGTTCATTCCACCGTTTTGCGTATTACACCACATGCTTCTCCTTCACATCTTCTTACTTTACCTGCACACTCCCAAAGTTGTTCACCTTCTTCTTTTCACTCCTATTCCCTTTGTTTGTTTCTACCTTTATTTTCACTATTAATTCCTACCTTCCAAGCTCCCTTAACCTTACCCTTGTTCATTCTTACCTTGTTGTAGAGGCTCATGGCCTTACTCCCCTCCTCAGCAATAATCGCTTTCTCTATGAGTGCTGCAATTGTAGGAATCTGCAACACTTCCACCTTGTTGTAGAGCTAGGGTTGTAATCCCAGCTCAAACCTTCGTGTTTTTCTAGCCTCCGTATCAACTTGATGCGGAGCAAACCTAGCCAATTCATTAAATTTCACTGACATATCACCTTGCTTTAACTCCAGAAATTTCACATCCATTCTAGCCTGCATACTACCAAAAAAATAATTTTTGAAAAATAAAGTCTTAAACCTATCCCATGCTACAACACCTGCTCCTGCCCTCGCATAATTTGCTTTCCACCAAAAATTTTGCCTCACCCTTCATCATGCAGGTGGCAAAAACGGTCTTTTGCCCCTCAGCTACCCTAACTATCACGAACACCTTTTTAATTTCCTTAACCCAAGTTTGGGCTTCTACAGGGTAATTTGTACCTTTGAATTTTGGTGATAGAACCGCCTTGAAGTCTTTAACATTCGACGTTCGATTATCTAGTTGATTTTTCGCAGCTGGTATTCCGTTCTGCACAGCTTGAGCGTCCACAATCGTAAAATTCTTTGTCGGGTCTGGTTGTCCTCCAACTTTGTTGACAGATTCTTCTATCCTTTGGTTTCATTTTCGACTTGACGGCATTTTCATAAATTATTCTTAAATACTAAGCCTATCGTAAACGCTTAACATATAACGTAAAACTTTCTATTCAAATAATCATGTATTCAAAATATTAGATTTTTAAAAACTCGGTCTACTGTAATAACCAGTGACCAAATAAATATCTACTATCTTTATACCAACTTATCCCATTAATCCAACATAGACTCATATTCATAGCACTTGACATACCATAGCACATTGTGCTTTAAACATTCGCTATCCCTTTGTGACTCAAAAGTTGGGATTTACAACCTCGACCAATCACAAAAGTAAAAAAAATATTTCATTACACAAACAAACTTATCACATATACCACACAGAAACATACATATTCAGTTAATACCAATACTACCTATTTCTTTTCCTTCACTAAAGATTAACTATTTAGTATCTTATCTATTTCCATCATCCACAATAATCCATTCATAATTAACTATAACCAGTTCGTCAAACCACACTTATGAGTTCATAAACTTGTCACAGTTATATGAGTTTACGAACTTACCCTAGTCAGACCTTTGGCATCCATTCGCTGAGGGATTCATAAATATTTCATATAACTATGAGTCAAGAATGTCATATAAGTATGAGTTTTAAGAACTCGTACTTAACCCTATGTTCTCTACCTATGACCTATCTATTTTTTATACACATGAGAAAGGAATCACCCTCTTAACATGCATATAGCAAATAGCGCGACACAAACATTTCAATGATTATCAGTGTCAGATACTAAGTAGTTTTTACACCAAGTACAATTCCCCGCCCATACAAGGAATCATACAACTCAGCTGCAGACATGAGTCCTCATTGAAATCCCCACCTAATCTTAACCCCCTTTTTCCATTCGAATTTCATTTAATCCGTATTCATAACCCTTTCTTGAATCTGTACCATTCACACAACAATCTTACTTTAAACTTTCTAATCATAAGATTGATTCTTTCTAGCTGTCATAATTTTATCAGATCACGGGGTGATCTTATCGTATATATAATGATTCAATTCTATGTCTTATTTGTTTTGTTTTACGATCTCCTTTCCATTCACTTTCAGTCATTTAGACTCGATCTATTCACAATTACTGTTCAATTTATTATCGGAGTTAGGAAAACTCTGTGGCTTAACAACTCGCCAAGATTCATCTTTGAATCATACCAACCAACTAACTCTATATGAGTTATTTGTATTTTCAACGTTTTCCTCTGTTCTAAGGTTATAGTCTAAAGTCTAACCCACCTAAGGTTTCTAACCCTATAGCTCTGATACCATGATGTGACTTTTATGGTGCTTCCAACCGTAGCACCTCACAAAGGTACCTATCAGCTTGCCACCGACTGAATCGGCGTCCCCTACGGAGAGTCTGGCTTCGATGCATTCCACACAAGGAAGTCACTAGCGAGATGCTCGGGGCTCTTCGCAAATTCATGCTTATAGCTCTGATACCATGATGTGAGGTCCCTGAACCTGGATACTTGAAAACAGAACTCGATACTTCACGATACCATTTCTATGAGCAGAAATATTACTAATAATAATAATAATAATATAAATTATAAACTTATCTTACCTTTATCAGAGTCTAATCCCAAGCACGTAACCTTTACTATATGACACCGTAATCCTAATCTGTTTGCTTTCCTTTTCACTTGTTCTTGACCGATCCTTCTGATTGTTCACACTTATCTGAAAACATTTAAATTAAGCAAGGATGAGCATTTGAGTGTCCAGCAAGTATTATATATATATATATATATATATATATATATATATATATATATATATATAAGCTGAAAAAGTTTAAATGTTTTCTTTATAATATCCATCTACAACAAGTCAATAGTTGTGAAGTATTCTGAACCGATATTAATAACATAACAACCGTCTTTCAAAATTTTGAAACTACGTACTGGCTATAAATAGGGTTTTAAGTGACATTCTATGAACATTGTTTTTATTTTCTAAAAGGTTTAACAGAACTTCATCTGCAAACCGTCATAACTTACGGACACGGGGGTGATCAGCCCGTTGTGCCCTGCATTGATCAATACTACAATACAAGAACGATGTTATCATTTACTTGGTCCGCCTTGGGCGCATAAAAGTTTTCTCGTGAACGGGATGTTCATATTTGTCAGGGTTCCAGACAAAAGGTTTTATTTTATCCAACAATAATCTATAATTCAACATATATGTATAACAAAGGTGTATCAACATGTGATTAAATACAATGATTATCCAAGTGGGGACACTTGTATAATCATTTATAGAAATTAACGAACAGAATATATAACTGAATTATCATATAATAACATGTTGATAATCAATGGGTGTATATAATATAGGTTTAACAATCTGTACATTAATAATAATAATTCTGAACTTCTCACTTCTGTCCATTGCATAAAGAAAATGCAAAGTTAGGATACTTGCCTGATGCGCTGCTTAGAATTCTCAACTTAGTTCTATCTTTCTATCACGACCTATCATTAATCAAATCATTCGTTCGATTAGAAAAATATACCATAACATATAGTACTGCATTTCGCAGTCAGCACATAACCTAATCATCTTATCACACGTTCAACAATTATGGCATCATAAACAAACATCAACACATTTCTAATCACATTGTCACACAACCTTAATAACCATTGAATCGCAATTAAACAGTTAACTAATCACATTATCTAAGTCCAAATCAATTTCTGAAATATGTCGGTCTACCGACATCTTTATTGGGTAATTATCGAGTCTAAGACTCTAAACAGTTGTCCAATATCCATTTAGACTAATTAAATAACAGTCGCACTATTTTTCATGACCTTATAATAAATATTAAAATAATTATTACCATTTACCATATTTTTTTTAAAATATCAGAATCATTATGAAATGATTTAAATATTAAACAATTTTATTATCATTAATATTTAATTAATATTAAACTATTAATGAAACCATTGCCAAAATATTAAAGTTATGTATAATAACTCAAAATATTCTTAACGTATTAATATTACCCTTAAATGATTTTTAAAACAATTAAAATCATCTTTAAATACTTACCATTAATAATAAATTATTAATGCATTATCTATCAAAATATTAAAAGTCATTAATTATAACTTAAAATATTTTTAATTCATTTATATCCTTTTTAAATGATTTTTCAATAAATAAAACCATTTTAAAACTATTTATTTAATATAATTATTAAATAAACTTAATATCATTAATCATTAAATAAATATTATTAATATTAAATCATTAATGAAATTATCCTTTAAATATTAAAAGTTATATTTTATAACTTAAAATATCATTAAACACTTTAAAATGATTTTTAAAATATTAAAATAATTTTTAAACAAATTATTTAATATAATAACTAAATAACTTTAATATCATTATTAATCATTAATTAATGAAATTAACCATTAAATATTAAAAGTTATATTTTATAACTTTAAAAATATTTTTATAACACTTAAATCATTTTTATATAATTTTTAAATCATTAATACTGTTTTCCATAATTTATTTAATATATTTATTAAATAACTTAAACATCATTAATATTAATTAATTAATGAAATTTCATCACAAAATATTAAAATTTATCAAAAATGACTTCAAATATTTTCTAACACAATAATATAATTTTTCATGTTTTTTCATGAATTAAAACTATTTTTAAATAATTTATCTAATATTGTAATTAAATAAATAAATACCATTTATATTCCAAAAATATTAAATATTTTTGAAATATACCCAAAATAATTAAATACTATTTTTCAGACTTTAAAATAATTTTTAATAATTTATTTTGTATTTTTAATAATTAAAAACTAATTAATACTAATTATTTAATAAAAATAATTAATTTTCAAAATTATATGTCGCTAAAGGGCTATAGCGACACTTTCTGTCGCTATAGGTGTTTTTGAGGATTTCCAGAAACATATAACAGTGTGCTAGGGGGTGGTTTGACCGGGTATATCTCTTAGGATAATGCGTTTCTGGGCTTGAAATTGATTTCATGTTGTAGTATTCATGTAATACTACAAGTACATAACAAGTTTCGTGGCTGAAAAACATCAGATCAGAGAGATTTAAGCTCTCCAAAAACCTGACAACGCTGTTCTTCAACATTCTGGGTTTAACAGATTTCGAGGTACCTACTTTGAGTCCTTATAACTTGATGTTCGTATAACGTTTATATGATCTATCAACTCCAGTTTGTAGACAACATGTAGTACTACAATTACAAAGTATCATAACACAAAAACATCAAAATATCAGCAAGATCTGGCCGGTCAAAGTTAGACACGGACACTGTTCTTAATTTTTCTGGATTCGGTAATTTAACAGTTTTGGTCAACGGGTTTTGACCGGCTATAACTTCCGATCTACAATTTATCTGGCCTTGATTCTTTTTGAATCTTAAAGAGCGCATTACAGACTACATGTTACAAGTTTTAAACATCAAAAACAGTAAACACATAAGAATCTATGGGGTCGGACATTTGGCTGTAAAACGAAAATTTTCCCATTTTCAGATTTTCTAAAATCTCAAAATCGTGCACTTTGATGTTATGGGTCATGGATTTAACAACCCAGAACATCAATTGACACCATATAACACATTTATAAACAATCAATTACAACATTTAGCAACAAATCAAAGGATTTCTAGGATTAGGGTTTTTATACCTTTATGCTTTGATTTTTGATCTTAGCTCTCCAAGTTGTTTGTGATTTGCTTATGGTGGACGTGGGGCTTGATAAAGGGACTGAAATGCCTTAGAAAATTCGTGGGTTTGAGAGAAAAGGAGCTTGGTTGAGTATTGTATAAAAATAGCTATCAACTTCACTTTTTCTCTCTCTTAATCTATTTATAGACAATGTTGATTCATGCATTGGCTGATTAGGGCTTGTTGCTGTCAATTAAAGTCAAGAGAGTTGGTAGGAGTTTGGTGAGCAACTAAAGCTTTTGCCAATTTTGCAATTTAACTAACTAAAATAATCAAAAGGACTTTTTGGACAATTCCTTATATTTCTAGAATTTGCCATTTAATGAAACCCTTAGGGTTTAGAGTTTGTTTAGGGTTTGAGCCAATTTTAGCAAAAGTCTAGGATTCCAAATTTAGGATTTAGCAACTAGGGTTATAAAATGAAATAACATAATTTTAGTTTCTAAAATTTTGAAAATAATAATTTTGTTAATTAAAGTAAGTTTGTAATTATCTAATACATGAACATTAGGGTTTATTACCCTAAATCACCATTAACTTTTGCTAATAAAGCAATTAGGGTTAGAATTTTGATAATTAGGGTTTCTAAAAATTGCAATTAGGGTTTCTAGGTTTTAGGGTTTTAATTTACCAATTAAGTTTACTTTAATTAACAATTAAAGTTCATCACACGTGTTATTAATCACAGTAACACAATTTCTGACATATAAAATTATCCGGTTTAGGTTTTCAATTAGAGTTTCTAATTATTGGAAATTAGGGTTTTCACAGAAACTATGGTTTACCCTATTAGTATTAGGGTTTAAAAATTAAACACCATAATTAACCAATCATCTACAGTACGTTCATACAGTACATATTTATAGCACTGAAAAATTAAAATATAATTAATATTATATTATTTTTTTTCTCATACCTTGACAATAATCCAAAAATTAGGGTTTATCAGTAACATTAAAATTGTTTCATCAAAACTGATACTCACATTAACCTTACACACATAGCATACATACTTATAACACTGACGAATAATAATATAATATTATTATTTTCATTCCTTAATCAAAATCTGAAATTAGGGTTTGGATTCCATATCTAATTTATCTGTCATAATTAATATTATAAATTAAGTTAAAATAATTAACTTAATAATTTGCACAAAATTCATATAATAAAATAATTATTATAATTATTCTAAAATCATTTCATAGATTATTTAAATAATATATAATTTTATTTTCATAGAAAAATATTTCCAATATGGAATTAATTATTATAAAAATATAATTAATAATAATCAATGATTCTAAAATAAATTTACTTGTAAATATTCATGTAATAAATATATTTTTATTTACCACATAAAAACATATACACATAATCTTGTACAAATCCTCATCCTTAAAATAATAAAAAAAAATTTATACGCAAAATTTCTTATTTATTTATATAAAAATATCGGGTTGTCGCATTCACCCTCCCTTATAAAGATTCTGTCCCCGGAATCACCACTTTAAAACCTATACATACCAGGGTTCATAGCATACACAATCATTGCAGATAGATCTTGATCACCTTTGATCAGACTGATCTTTAATTATTCAGCATAACGCTTATCTATCTCCTTAAACAGAAATTTGATTTATAAGAGAACTCAAATTCCTCCCTCAAAATAATTTATAAAAATAATTTACTATATATAAAATTATAATAAGAAAATAAAAATTGGTTAGATTAATACCTGGAGTTGCATCCCCGGCTGCCACGATATCTTGAACGGTCATGTTGAAGATGCTTGCAGTTGGTTCTGTTGATTCGTTCGTTGTTGTTGGTCCCGTTCTCGCCAATGTCCTGCTGCCTTTTCCCCGTATTCGCATTCCTTACCTCCATTCTCCTTCTTGAACAGTCTCCCACCTTATTTTCCATTGATCCACACTTGAAACACCTACTATTCATTCTAGGATTGAAACAATCGGGAGAGATATGTCCCTTCTGCCCGTACTTACAGCATACAAGCTTCCCTTTCAAACATTCCCAGAGTGGTTCTTTCCACCGTTTTGCGTATTACACCACATGCTTCTCCTTCACATCTTCTTACTTCACCTGCACACTCCCAAAGTTGTTCACCTTCTTCTTTTCACTCCTATTCCCTTTGTTTGTTTCTACCTTTATTTTCACTATTAATTCCTACCTTCCAAGCTCCCTTAACCTTACCCTTGTTCATTCTTACCTTGTTGTAGAGTCTCATGGCCTTACTCCCCTCCTCAGCAATAATCGCTTTCTCTATGAGTGCTGCAATTGTAGGAATCTGCAACACTTCCACCTTGTTGTAGAGCTAGGGTTGTAATCCCAGCTCAAACCTTCGTGTTTTTCTAGCCTCCGTATCAACTTGATGCGGAGCAAACCTAGCCAATTCATTAAATTTCACTGACATATCACCTTGCTTTAACTCCAGAAATTTCACCTCCATTCTAGCCTGCATACTACCAAAAAAATAATTTTTGAAAAATAAAGTCTTAAACCTATCCCATGCTACAACACCTGCTCCTGCCCTCGTCTAATTTGCTTTCCACCAAAAATTTTGCCTCACCCTTCATCATGTAGGTGGCAAAAACGGTCTTTTGCCCCTCAGCTACCCTAACTATCACGAACACCTTTTTAATTTCCTTAACCCAAGTTTGGGCTTCTACAGGGTAATTTGTACCTTTGAATTTTGGTGATAGGACCGCCTTGAAGTCTTTAACGTTCGACGTTCGATTATCTAGTTGATTTTTCGCAGCTGGTATTCCGTTCTGCACAGCTTGAGCGTCCACAATCGTAAAATTCTTTGTCGGGTCTGGTTGTCCTCCAACTTTGTTGACAGATTCTTCTATCCTTTGGTTTCGTTTTCGACTTGACGGCATTTTCATAAATTATTCTTAAATACTAAGCCTATCGTAAACGCTTAACATATAACGTAAAACTTTCTATTCAAATAATCATGTATTCAAAATATTAGATTTTTAAAAACTCGGTCTACTGTAATAACCAGTGACCAAATAAATATCTAATATCTTTATACCAACTTATCCCATTAATCCAACATAGACTCATATTCATAGCACTTGACATACCATAGCACATTGTGCTTTAAACATTCGCTATCCCTTTGTGACTCAAAAGTTGGGATTTACAACCTCGACCAATCACAAAAGTAAAAAAAATATTTCATTACACAAACAAACTTATCACATATACCACACAGAAACATACATATTCAGTTAATACCAATACTACCTATTTCTTTTCCTTCACTAAAGATTAACTATTTAGTATCTTATCTATTTCCATCATCCACAATAATCCATTCATAATTAACTATAACCAGTTCGTCAAACCACACTTATGAGTTCATAAACTTGTCACAGTTATATGAGTTTACGAACTTACCCTAGTCAGACCTTTGGCATCCATTCGCTGAGGGATTCATAAATATTTCATATAACTATGAGTCAAGAATGTCATATAAGTATGAGTTTTAAGAACTCGTACTTAACCCTATGTTCTCTACCTATGACCTATCTATTTTTTATACACATGAGAAAGGAATTACCTTCTTAACATGCATATAGCAAATAGCGCGACACAAACATTTTAATGATTATCAGTGTCAGATACTAAGTAGTTTTTACACCAAGTACAATTCCCCGCCCATACAAGGAATCATACAACTCAGCTGCACACATGAGTCCTCATTGAAATCCCCACCTAATCTTAACCCCCTTTTTCCATTCGAATTTCATTTAATCCGTATTCATAACCCTTTCTTGAATCTGTACCATTCACACAACAATCTTACTTTAAACTTTCTAATCATAAGATTGATTCTTTCTAGCTGTCATAATTTTATCAGATCACGGGGTGATCTTATCGTATATATAATGATTCAATTCTATGTCTTATTTGTTTTGTTTTACGATCTTTTTTCCATTCACTTTCAGTCATTTAGACTCGATCTATTCACAATTACTGTTCAATTTTATTATCGGAGTTAGAAAACTCTGTGGCTTAACAACTCGCCAAGATTCATCTTTGAATCATACCAACCAACTAACTCTATATGAGTTATTTGTATTTTCAACGTTTTCCTCTGTTCTAAGGTTATAGTCTAAAGTCTAACCCACCTAAGGTTTCTAACCCTATAGCTCTGATACCATGATGTGACTTTTATGGTGCTTCCAACCGTAGCACCTCACAAAGGTACCTATCAGCTTGCCACCGACTGAATCGGCGTCCCCTACGGAGAGTCTGGCTTCGGTGCATTCCACACAAGGAAGTCACCAGCGAGATGTTCGGGGCTCTTCGCAAATTCATGCTTATAGCTCTGATACCATGATGTGAGATCCCCGAACCCGGATACTTGAAAACAGAACTCGGTACTTCACGATACCATTTCTATGAGCAGAAATATTACTAATAATAATAATAATAATATAAATTATAAACTTATCTTACCTTTATCAGAGTCTAATCCCAAGCACGTAACCTTTACTATATGACACCGTAATCCTAATCTGTTTGCTTTCCTTTTCACTTGTTCTTGACCGATCCTTCTGATTGTTCACACTTATCTGAAAACATTTAAATTAAGCAAGGATGAGCATTTGAGTGTCCAGCAAGTATTATATATATATATATAAGCTGAAAAAGTTTAAATGTTTTCTTTATAATATCCATCTACAACAAGTCAATAGTTGTGAAGTATTCTGAACCGATATTAATAACATAACAACCGTCTTTCAAAATTTTGAAACTACGTACTGGCTATAAATAGGGTTTTAAGTGACATTCTATGAACATTATTTTTATTTTCGAAAAGGTTTAACAGAACTTCATCTGCAAACCGTCATAACTTACGGACACGGGGGTGATCAGCCCGTTGTGCCCTGCATTGATCAATACTACAATACAAGAACGATGTTATCATTTACTTGGTCCGCCTTGGGCGCATAAAAGTTTTCTCGTGAACGGGATGTTCATATTTGTCAGGGTTCCAGACAAAAGGTTTTATTTTATCCAACAATAATCTATAATTCAACATATATGTATAACAAAGGTGTATCAACATGTGATTAAATACAATGATTATCCAAGTGGGGACACTTGTATAATCATTTATAGAAATTAACGAACAGAATATATAACTGAATTATCATATAATAACATGTTGATAATCAATGGGTGTATATAATATAGGTTTAACAATCTGTACATTAATAATAATAATTCTGAACTTCTCACTTCTGTCCATTGCATAAAGAAAATGCAAAGTTAGGATACTTGCCTGATGCGCTGCTTACAATTCTCAACTTAGTTCTATCTTTCTATCACGACCTATCATTAATCAAATCATTCGTTCGATTAGAAAAATATACCATAACACATAGTACTGCATTTCGCAGTCAGCACATAACCTAATCATCTTATCACACGTTCAACAATTATGGCATCACAAACAAACATCAACACATTCCTAATCACATTGTCACACAACCTTAATAACCATTGAATCGCAATTAAACAGTTAACTAATCACATTATCTAAGTCCAAATCAATTTCTGAAATATGTCGGTCTACCGACATCTTTATTGGGTAATTATCGAGTCTAAGACTCTAAACAGTTGTCCAATATCCATTTAGACTAATTAAATAACAGTCGCACTATTTTTCATGACCTTATAATAAATATTAAAATAATTATTACCATTTATCATATTTTTTTTTAAAATATCAGAATCATTATGAAATGATTTAAATATTAAACAATTTTATTATCATTAATATTTAATTAATATTAAACTATTAATGAAACCATTGCCAAAATATTAAAGTTATGTATAATAACTCAAAATATTCTTAACGTATTAATATTACCCTTAAATGATTTTTAAAACAATTAAAATCATCTTTAAATACTTACCATTAATAATAAATTATTAATGCATTATCTATCAAAATATTAAAAGTCGTTAATTATAACTTAAAATATTTTTAATTCATTTATATCCTTTTTAAATGATTTTTTAATAAATAAAACCATTTTAAAACTATTTATTTAATATAATTATTAAATAAACTTAATATCATTAATCATTAAATAAATATTATTAATATTAAATCATTAATGAAATTATCCTTTAAATATTAAAAGTTATATTTTATAACTTAAAATATCATTAAACACTTTAAAATGATTTTTAAAATATTAAAATAATTTTTAAATAAATTATTTAATATAATAACTAAATAACTTTAATATCATTATTAATCATTAATTAATGAAATTAACCATTAAATATTAAAAGTTATATTTTATAACTTTAAAAATATTTTTATAACACTTAAATCATTTTTATATAATTTTTAAATCATTAATACTGTTTTCCATAATTTATTTAATATATTTATTAAATAACTTAAACATCATTAATATTAATTAATTAATGAAATTTCATCACAAAATATTAAAATTTATCAAAAATGACTTCAAATATTTTCTAACACAATAATATAAATTTTCATGTTTTTTCATGAATTAAAACTATTTTTAAATAATTTATCTAATATTGTAATTAAATAAATAAATACCATTTATATTCCAAAAATATTAAATATTTTCGAAATATACCCAAAATAATTAAATACTATTTTTCAGACTTTAAAATAATTTTTAATAATTTATTTTGTATTTTTAATAATTAAAAACTAATTAATACTAATTATTTAATAAAAATAATTAATTTTCAAAATTATATGTCGCTAAAGGGCTATAGCGACACTTTCTGTCGCTATAGGTGTTTTTGAGGATTTCCAGAAACATATAACAGTGTGCTAGGGGGTGGTTTGACCGGGTATATCTCTTAGGATAATGCGTTTCTGGGCTTGAAATTGATTTCATGTTGTAGTATTCATGTAATACTACAAGTACATAACAAGTTTCGTGGCTGAAAAACATCAGATCAGAGAGATTTAAGCTCTCCAAAAACCTGACAACGCTGTTCTTCAACATTCTGGGTTTAACAGATTTCGAGGTACCTACTTTGAGTCCTTATAACTTGATGTTCGTATAACGTTTATATGATCTATCAACTCCAGTTTGTAGACAACATGTAGTACTACAATTACAAAGTATCATAACACAAAAACATCAAAATATCAGCAAGATCTGGCCGGTCAAAGTTAGACACGGACACTGTTCTTAATTTTTCTGGATTCGGTAATTTAACAGTTTTGGTCAACGGGTTTTGACCGGCTATAACTTCCGATCTACAATTTATCTGGCCTTGATTCTTTTTGAATCTTAAAGAGCGCATTACAGACTACATGTTACAAGTTTTAAACATCAAAAACAGTAAACACATAAGAATCTATGGGGTCGGACATTTGGCTGTAAAACGAAAATTTTCCCATTTTCAGATTTTCTAAAATCTCAAAA
This sequence comes from Panax japonicus, assembly GCA_020205505.1. Taxonomy (NCBI): domain Eukaryota; kingdom Viridiplantae; phylum Streptophyta; class Magnoliopsida; order Apiales; family Araliaceae; genus Panax; species Panax japonicus. The sequence continues at coordinate 20,682,817 of CM035114.1, forward strand.
TCGTGCACTTTGATGTTATGGGTCATGGATTTAACAACCCAGAACATCAATTGACACCATATAACACATTTATAAACAATCAATTACAACATTTAGCAACAAATCAAAGGATTTCTAGGATTAGGGTTTTTATACCTTTATGCTTTGATTTTTGATCTTAGCTCTCCAAGTTGTTTGTGATTTGCTTATGGTGGACGTGGGGCTTGATAAAGGGACTGAAATGCCTTAGAAAATTCGTGGGTTTGAGAGAAAAGGAGCTTGGTTGAGTATTGTATAAAAATAGCTATCAACTTCACTTTTTCTCTCTCTTAATCTATTTATAGACAATGTTGATTCATGCATTGGCTGAATTGGGCTTGTTGCTGTCAATTAAAGTCAAGAGAGTTGGTAGGAGTTTGGTGAGCAACTAAAGCTTTTGCCAATTTTGCAATTTAACTAACTAAAATAATCAAAAGGACTTTTTGGACAATTCTTTATATTTCTAGAATTTGCCATTTAATGAAACCCTTAGGGTTTAGAGTTTGTTTAGGGTTTGAGCCAATTTTAGCAAAAGTCTAGGATTCCAAATTTAGGATTTAGCAACTAGGGTTATAAAATGAAATAACATAATTTTAGTTTCTAAAATTTTGAAAATAATAATTTTGTTAATTAAAGTAAGTTTGTAATTATCTAATACATGAACATTAGGGTTTATTACCCTAAATCACCATTAACTTTTGCTAATAAAGCAATTAGGGTTAGAATTTTGATAATTAGGGTTTTTAAAAATTGCAATTAGGGTTTCTAGGTTTTAGGGTTTTAATTTACCAATTAAGTTTACTTTAATTAACAATTAAAGTTCATCGCACGTGTTATTAATCACAGTAACACAATTTCTGACATATAAAATTATCCGGTTTAGGTTTTCAATTAGAGTTTCTAATTATTGGAAATTAGGGTTTTCACAGAAACTATGGTTTACCCTATTAGTATTAGGGTTTAAAAATTAAACACCATAATTAACCAATCATCTACAGTACGTTCATACAGTATATATTTATAGCACTGAAAAATTAAAATATAATTAATATTATATTATTTTTTTTCTCATACCTTGACAATAATCCAAAAATTAGGGTTTATCAGTAACATTAAAATTGTTTCATCAAAACTGATACTCACATTAACCTTACACACATAGCATACATACTTATAACACTGACGAATAATAATATAATATTATTATTTTCATTCCTTAATCAAAATCTGAAATTAAGGTTTGGATTCCATATCTAATTTATCTGTCATAATTAATATTATAAATTAAGTTAAAATAATTAACTTAATAATTTGCACAAAATTCATATAATAAAATAATTATTATAATTATTCTAAAATCATTTCATAGATTATTTAAATAATATATAATTTTATTTTCATAGAAAAATATTTCCAATATGGAATTAATTATTATAAAAATATAATTAATAATAATCAATGATTCTAAAATAAATTTACTTGTAAATATTCATGTAATAAATATATTTTTATTTACCACATAAATACATATACACATAATCTTGTACAAATCCTCATCCTTAAAATAATAAAAAAAAATTTATACGCAAAATTTCTTATTTATTTATATAAAAATATCGGGTTGTCGCATTCACCCTCCCTTATAAAGATTCTGTCCCCGGAATCACCACTTTAAAACCTATACATACTAGGGTTCATAGCATACACAATCATTGCAGATAGATCTTGATCACCTTTGATCAGACTGATCTTTAATTATTCAGCATAACGCTTATCTATCTCCTTAAACAGAAATTTAATTTATAAGAGAACTCAAATTCCTCCCTCAAAATAATTTTTAAAAATAATTTACTATATATAAAATTATAATAAGAAAATAAAAATTGGTTAGATTAATACCTGGAGTTGCATCCCCAGCTGCCACGATATCTTGAACGGTCATGTTGAAGATGCTTGCAGTTGGTTCTGTTGATTCGTTCGTTGTTGTTGGTCCCGTTCTCGCCAATGTCCTGCTGCCTTTTCCCCGTATTCGCATTCCTTACCTCCATTCTCCTTCTTGAACAGTCTCCCACCTTATTTTCCATTGATCCACACTTGAAACACCTACTATTCATTCTAGGATTGAAACAATCGGGAGAGATATGTCCCTTCTGCCCGTACTTACAGCATACAAGCTTCCCTTTCAAACATTCCCAGAGTGGTTCTTTCCACCGTTTTACGTATTACACCACATGCTTCTCCTTCACATCTTCTTACTTCACCTGCACACTCCCAAAGTTGTTCACCTTCTTCTTTTCACTCCTATTCCCTTTGTTTGTTTCTACCTTTATTTTCACTATTAATTCCTACCTTCCAAGCTCCCTTAACCTTACCCTTGTTCATTCTTACCTTGTTGTAGAGTCTCATGGCCTTACTCCCCTCCTCAGCAATAATCGCTTTCTCTATGAGTGCTGCAATTGTAGGAATCTGCAACACTTCCACCTTGTTGTAGAGCTAGGGTTGTAATCCCAGCTCAAACCTTCGTGTTTTTCTAGCCTCCGTATCAACTTGATGCGGAGCAAACCTAGCCAATTCATTAAATTTCACTGACATATCACCTTGTTTTAACTCCAGAAATTTCACCTCCATTCTAGCCTGCATACTACCAAAAAAATAATTTTTGAAAAATAAAGTCTTAAACCTATCCCATGCTACAACACCTGCTCCTGCCCTCGTCTAATTTGCTTTCCACCAAAAATTTTGCCTCACCCTTCATCATGCAGGTGGCAAAAACGGTCTTTTGCCCCTCAGCTACCCTAACTATCACGAACACCTTTTTAATTTCCTTAACCCAAGTTTGGGCTTCTACAGGATAATTTGTACCTTTGAATTTTGGTGATAGGACCGCCTTGAAGTCTTTAACGTTCGACGTTCGATTATCTAGTTGATTTTTCGCAGCTGGTATTCCGTTCTACACAGCTTGAGCGTCCACAATCGTAAAATTCTTTGTCGGGTCTGGTTGTCCTCCAACTTTGTTGACAGATTCTTCTATCCTTTGGTTTCGTTTTCGACTTGACGGCATTTTCATAAATTATTCTTAAATACTAAGCCTATCGTAAACGCTTAACATATAACGTAAAACTTTCTATTCAAATAATCATGTATTCAAAATATTAGATTTTTAAAAACTCGGTCTACTGTAATAACCAGTGACCAAATAAATTTCTACTATCTTTATACCAACTTATCCCATTAATCCAACATAGACTCATATTCATAGCACTTGACATACCATAGCACATTGTGCTTTAAACATTCGCTATCCCTTTGTGACTCAAAAGTTGGGATTTACAACCTCGACCAATCACAAAAGTAAAAAAAATATTTCATTACACAAACAAACTTATCACATATACCACACAGAAACATACATATTCAGTTAATACCAATACTACCTATTTCTTTTCCTTCACTAAAGATAAACTATTTAGTATCTTATCTATTTCCATCATCCACAATAATCCATTCATAATTAACTATAACCAGTTCGTCAAACCACACTTATGAGTTCATAAACTTGTCACAGTTATATGAGTTTACGAACTTACCCTAGTCAGACCTTTGGCATCCATTCGCTGAGGGATTCATAAATATTTCATATAACTATGAGTCAAGAATGTCATATAAGTATGAGTTTTAAGAACTCGTACTTAACCCTATGTTCTCTACCTATGACCTATCTATTTTTTATACACATGAGAAAGGAATCACCCTCTTAACATGCATATAGCAAATAGCGCGACACAAACATTTCAATGATTATCAGTGTCAGATACTAAGTAGTTTTTACACCAAGTACAATTCCCCGCCCATACAAGGAATCATACAACTCAGCTGCAAACATGAGTCCTCATTGAAATCCCCACCTAATCTTAACCCCCTTTTTCCATTCGAATTTCATTTAATCCGTATTCATAACCCTTTCTTGAATCTGTACCATTCACACAACAATCTTACTTTAAACTTTCTAATCATAAGATTGATTCTTTCTAGCTGTCATAATTTTATCAGATCACGGGGTGATCTTATCGTATATATAATGATTCAATTCTATGTCTTATTTGTTTTGTTTTACGATCTCCTTTCCATTCACTTTCAGTCATTTAGACTCGATCTATTCACAATTACTGTTCAACTTTATTATCGGAGTTAGGAAACTCTGTGGCTTAACAACTCGCCAAGATTCATCTTTGAATCATACCAACCAACTAACTCTATATGAGTTATTTGTATTTTCAACGTTTTCCTCTGTTCTAAGGTTATAGTCTAAAGTCTAACCCACCTAAGGTTTCTAACCCTATAGCTCTGATACCATGATGTGACTTTTATGGTGCTTCCAACCGTAGCACCTCACAATGGTACCTATCAGCTTGCCACCGACTGAATCGGCGTCCCCTACGGAGAGTCTGGCTTCGGTGCATTCCACACAAGGAAGTCACCAGCGAGATGCTCGGGGCTCTTCGCAAATTCATGCTTATAGCTCTGATACCATGATGTGAGGTCCCCGAACCCGGATACTTGAAAACAGAACTCGGTACTTCACGATACCATTTCTATGAGCAGAAATATTACTAATAATAATAATAATAATATAAATTATAAACTTATCTTACCTTTATTAGAGTCTAATCCCAAGCACGTAACCTTTACTATATGACACTGTAATCCTAATCAGTTTGCTTTCCTTTACACTTGTTCTTGACCGATCCTTCTGATTGTTCACACTTATCTGAAAACATTTAAATTAAGCAAGGATGAGCATTTGAGTGTCCAGCAAGTATTATATATATATATAAGCTGAAAAAGTTTAAATGTTTTCTTTATAATATCCATCTACAACAAGTCAATAGTTGTGAAGTATTCTGAACCGATATTAATAACATAACAACCGTCTTTCAAAATTTTGAAACTACGTACTGGCTATAAATAGGGTTTTAAGTGACATTCTATGAACATTGTTTTTATTTTCGAAAAGGTTTAGCAGAACTTCATCTGCAAACCGTCATAACTTACGGACACGGGGGTGATCAGTCCGTTGTGCCCTGCATTGATCAATACTACAATACAAGAACGATATTATCATTTACTTGGTCCGCCTTGGGCGCATAAAAGTTTTCTCGTGAACGGGATGTTCATATTTGTCAGGGTTCCAGACAAAAGGTTTTATTTTATCCAACAATAATCTATAATTCAACATATATGTATAACAAAGGTGTATCAACATGTGATTAAATACAATGATTATCCAAGTGGGGATACTTGTATAATCATTTATAGAAATTAACGAACAGAATATATAACTGAATTATCATATACTAACATGTTGATAATCAATGGGTGTATATAATATAGGTTTAACAATTTGTACATTAATAATAATAATTCTGAACTTCTCACTTCTGTCCATTGCATAAAGAAAATGCAAAGTTAGGATACTTGCCTGATGCGCTGCTTACAATTCTCAACTTAGTTCTATCTTTCTATCACAACCTATCATTAATCAAATCATTCGTTCGATTAGAAAAATATACCATAACACATAGTACTGCATTTCGCAGTCAGCACATAACTTAATCATCTTATCACACATGTTCAACAATTATGGCATCACAAACAAACATCAACACATTCCTAATCACATTGTCACACAACCTTAATAACCATTGAATCGCAATTAAACAGTTAACTAATCACATAATCTAAGTCCAGATCAATTTCTGAAATATGTCGGTCTACCGACATCTTTATTGGGTAATTATCGAGTCTAAGACTCTAAACAGTTGTTCAATATCCATTTAGACTAATTAAATAACAGTCGCACTATTTTTCATGACCTTATAATAAATATTAAAATAATTATTACCATTTACCATATTTTTTTTAAAATATCAGAATCATTATGAAATGATTTAAATATTAAACAATTTTATTATCATTAATATTTAATTAATATTAAACTATTAATGAAAATATTGCCAAAATATTAAAGTTATGTATAATAACTCAAAATATTCTTAACGTATTAATATTACCCTTAAATGATTTTTAAAACAATTAAAATCATCTTTAAATACTTACCATTAATAATAAATTATTAATGCATTATCTATCAAAATATTAAAAGTCATTAATTATAACTTAAAATATTTTTAATTCATTTATATCCTTTTTAAATGATTTTTCAATAAATAAAACCATTTTAAACTATTTATTTAATATAATTATTAAATAAACTTAATATCATTAATCATTAAATAAATATCATTAATATTAAATCATTAATGAAATTATCCTTTAAATATTAAAAGTTATATTTTATAACTTAAAATATCATTAAACACTTTAAAATGATTTTTAAAATATTAAAATAATTTTTAAACAAATTATTTAATATAATAACTAAATAACTTTAATATCATTATTAATCATTAATTAATGAAATTAACCATTAAATATTAAAAGTTATATTTTATATCTTCAAATATTTTTATAACACTTAAATTATTTTTATATAATTTTTAAATCATTAATACTATTTCCATAATTTATTTAATATATTTATTAAATAACTTAAACATCATTAATATTAATTAATTAATGAAATTTCATCACAAAATATTAAAATTTATCAAAAATGACTTCAAATATTTTCTAACACAATAATATAATTTTTCATGATTTTTCATGAATTAAAACTATTTTTAAATAATTTATCTAATATTTTAATTAAATAAATAAATGCCATTTATATTCCAAAAATATTAAATATTTTTGAAATATACCCAAAATAATTAAAAACTATTTTCAGACTTTAAAATAATTTTTAATTATTTATTTTGTATTTTGAATAATTAAAAACTAATTAATACTAATTATTTAATAAAAATAATTAATTTTCGAAATTATATGTCGCTAAAGGGCTATAGCGACACTTTCTGTCGCTATAGGTGTTTTTGAGGATTTCCAGAAACATATAACAGTGTGCTAGGGGGTGGTTTGACCGGGTATATCTCTTAGGATAATGCGTTTCTGGGCTTGAAATTGATTTCATGTTGTAGTATTCATGTAATACTACAAGTACATAACAAGTTTCGTGGCTGAAAAACATCAGATCAGAGAGATTTAAGCTCTCCAAAAACCTGACAACGCTGTTCTTCAACATTCTGGGTTTAACAGATTTCGAGGTACCTACTTTGAGTCCTTATAACTTGATGTTCGTATAACGTTTATATGATCTATCAACTCCAGTTTGTAGACAACATGTAGTACTACAATTACAAAGTATCATAACACAAAAACATAAAAATATCAGCAATATCTGGCCGGTCAAAGTTAGACACGGACACTGTTCTTAATTTTTCTAGATTCGGTAATTTAACAGTTTTGGTCACCGGTTTTGACCGACTATAACTTCTGATCTACATTTTATCTGGCCTTGATTCTTTTTGAATCTTAAAGAGCGCATTACAGACTACATGTTACAAGTTTTAAACATCAAAAACAGTAAACACATAAGAATCTATGGGGTCGGACATTTGGCTGTAAAACGAAAATTTTCCCATTTTCAGATTTTCTAAAATCTCAAAATCGTGCACTTTGATGTTATGGGTCATGGATTTAACAACTCAGAACATCAATTGACACCATATAACACATTTATAAAAAATCAATTACAACATTTAACAACAAATCGAAGGATTTCTAGGATTAGGGTTTTTATACCTTTATGGTTTGATTTTTGATCTTAGCTCTCCAAGTTGTTTGTGATTTGCTTATGGTGGACGTGGGGCTTGATAAAGGGACTGAAATTCCTTAGAAAATTCGTGGGTTTGAGAGAAAAGGAGCTTGGTTGAGTATTGTATAAAAATGGCTAGCAACTTCACTTTTTCTCTCTCTTAATCTATTTATAGACAATGTTGATTTAATGCATTGGCTGATTAGGGCTTGTTGCTGTAAATTAAAGTCAAGAGAGTTGGTAGGAGTTTGGTGAGCAACTAAAGCTTTTGCCAATTTTGCAAGTTAACTAACTAAAATAATCAAAAGGACATTTTGGACAATTCCTTATATTTCTAGAATTTGCCATTTAATGAAACCCTTAGGGTTTAGAGTTTGTTTAGGGTTTAGGGTTTGAGCCAATTTTAGCAAAAGTCTAGGATTCCAAATTTAGGATTTAGCAACTAGGGTTATAAAATGAAATAACAGAATTTTAGTTTCTAAAATTTTGAAAATAATAACTTTGTTAATTAAAGTAAGTTTGTAATTATCTAATACATGAACATTAGGGTTTATTACCCTTAATCACCATTAACTTTTGCTAATAAAGCAATTAGGGTTAGAATTTTGATAATTAGGGTTTTTAAAAATTGCAATTAGGGTTTCTAGGTTTTAGGGTTTTAATTTACCAATTAAGTTTACTTTAATTAACAATTAAAGTTCATCGCACGTGTTATTAATCACAGTAACACAATTTCTGACATATAAAATTATCCGGTTTAGGTTTTAAATTAGAGTTTCTAATTATTGGAAATTAGGGTTTTCACAGAAACTAGGGTTTACCCTATTAGTATTAGGGTTTAAAAATTAAACACCATAATTAACCAATCATCTACAGTACGTTCATACAGTACATATTTATAGCACTAAAAAATTAAAATATAATTAATATTATATTATTTTTTTTCTCATACCTTGACAATAATCCAAAAATTAGGGTTTATCAATAACATTAAAATTTTTTCATTAAAACTGATACTCACATTAACCTTACACACATAGCATACATACTTATAACACTGACGAATAATAATATAATATTATTATTCTCATTCCTTGATCAAAATCCGAAATTAGGGTTTGGATTCCATATCTGATTTATCTGTCATAATTAACATTATAAATTAAGTTAAAATAATTAACTTAATAATTTGCACAAAATTTATATAATAAAATAATTATTATAATTATTCTAAAATCATTTCATTGATTATTTAAATAATATATAATTTTATTTTCATAGAAAAATATTTCCAATATGGAATTAATTATTATAAAAATATAATTGATAATAATCAATGATTCTAAAATAAATTTACTTGTAAATATTCATGTAATAAATATATTTTTATTTACCACATAAATAAATATACACATAATCTTGTACAAATCCTCATCCTTAAAATAAAAAAAAAATTTATACGCAAAATTTCTTATTTATTTATATAAAAATATTGGGTTGTCACATGTGACGTGGCTATATCATGGGTGAAACAATATCCATGCCGTCTGAATGTGCCCATCGGTCTCAAGTGTGACATAAACCACACGTACAGCATGACCGAGCTACCTGTAAACACTCCTACCGGATAAGTGCAGCAGTATGTAGCTGACCTCAGAGTTTCTGTAATGATCATCGGTATGATGGTATGACCCTCCCTGAGAGCTCTCACTGCCATAATGACGCCGATATCCAACTCATCTATGTATCGTGGCATGAACACATACGACAATATGCACAATAGCAATACATCCACTCTGGCTGAAAGCCAATGATCCTCTGGTGTTGTGAAAGTCCCAGAATATCATGCATAGCTATCCTCAGAGCTAAATCTGTCAAACAGAAAACACTGGGATATCATGTGGCCGGATGTAATCTCGTCCTGTACCACTCTACGCCTTAATCCGGTGAAGGTCATGAATTGTCTATTCATGTCTCCGATCGCCATATATACGCAAGGTCTGTCCTGCAGCAGTATCATCAACCGTGCATACTCCTCCAAAGTAGGAGTCAACTCCTGGGTCCCAAATTGAAAAACATGTCTCTCCGATACCTAGTGCTCTATCATACCCTCTATGAATCCTGTAGGGAACCTGAAACATCAACATGGTCATAATATGCTGCAGCAAATGATCTACAGTCACCATGTCTGATGGTGACATACTATCATACCATGAGCGCATACCAAATGCCACCAAAAATGGTGGGGTATGATCAATACGACTAACTGTCGAAGAAGACATCTATGCGGGCCGTATCATAAGACCATCCAGGGGTCAATGCTGAATATCTCTGGACATACATACATATGCATAACATAATAACATGCATGATACAATAGATGGAAATATGATATAGGGAATGAAAAACTATACATATATTCCTAAGTATATCATCATCTAATACATCTTTGTACATCTAAAATATTGGGAAATTGGGCGAAGCTACCCAACATCTAACAGAGGCCTATCAAAAGTTATAGTGAGAATGGGGCGAAGCTACCAAACATCTAACAGAGGCCTATCGAAAGAGATAATGAGAAATGTACATCAGAAGAAGTCAATGGTGTCGATGTCTACATCATCGATCTTATCCACCTGATGTAACTCCTATTGAGTCACTGGATCTCTATCTACAGGGATGATAGGCCTATAGAAGGGAGGATCTGTACCAGAAAAGCCATATGGGTTACCCAAGGGGCCAGCATCAGTGCTAGAAGGATCAAAAGTGTCTGCCTCTGAAGGATCTCTACCCAAATTCCGGATAAAGAAATGTGCCCGGTCCAACTGTCGGGTCAAACTGTCAATCTGAGTAACATGAGTTGGATCTCTAACACAGGTTAGCAAATCCGTCATCATCACGGATCCTGGAACCATATCCCCCATAAATTGTGTGGCCAGGGTCTGAGCTCCAATGGTACGAGGGAACCACCAATGCTGGAACATCTCCTGAGTTCAGGAACCCTCTGACAATGTGAAACCCTCAATCCCCAATAATGGGATGTCAATGACAGGTGATTGCGAAACAGGCCAATAATGCCTGACAAGAGGCAAAATCGGCATGCGAATCTCTCCTGTAGTTCTCCTGATAGTACGCTCTCCTAAATAGAGCTCCCATCCTCCATCTATGAAGAGAGAAATCCTGCGGGTGGAAATAGCGTACAAAACTCCAGTCGGGTACCCATACTCAAATCTAATGCCCAAATGCTCCCCAGAGTAGGGAACCCATGTGATGACATCCGCTATCAACAACTCCAGCTGTAGGCAGCAATGAGTTAAACCCTTAGCAATAGATACCTCTGCCAGTATGGAATGATGCTATCTCCGTCCTCATTGATAGGTGTCTAAACCTAGCACGTTCACAGGACGTAAACATGGAAGCCTCTCATAGGCCCAAAACTGCCAACACAAAGGCAACATCTGCTGTCAGTTAACACTCTTAACCTACACATGGAAAAAGATAAGAGAAACACTCACCAGCAGAAACGGGCGGAATCCTAACCAAGCCTCGGTCAAGCCCTGCGATCGCATGCGCATTCCCTTGAGGAAGTAGGCAAAGGTGTAGGAACCCCAATCATAGTCTCCTATATGATCCATGTGTCGAGTGGCGCTGATCAAAGCGAAGGAAACCGTAGAAGAGTTATCTGGTATGAAGCAGCCCCTAATGATCATCAAGAACAATCACCGAAGAATGCAATCCATGACTCTCACATCATCGGGTATGGGCTCACTCAACAACCAGCTCATAGCATCTACGCTCAAAGGACATGTATGAACAGTCCAGCCTTGAGCGCCTCCGCCGAAACTCCCAACAAGGATCTGACGGCTGTAGGGGTAATATCCACTGTGTATGGCACTAGATCCCCTCCAAACTCCATACCTATGATAAACCGCCAATCCATCTGCGTCATCATCACCTCACAATCCAGCAAATGGAGTGACTGAGTCTGGTGAAACCAATGCTCAGACAATTCCCTAGGTAACCCCAGGGACAGCGACGGGGAAAAAATGGAAAAGAACGTCCCAAATCCCAGCCATGTACAATCGCTCTATAGTCATCGTGCAAAGACTGATACGTAGAGTGGATGCTGAACCAGTTCCCTCGGGCTGTGTAAAGCTGGGAACCTACATCAAATGCAGATCAACATCAGAACCCTTTGTTACTCATCAATAGAAAATAAGGAAGATTAAAGATCTAACTTCATACCTCGTTTGCGTGCAGGTAGACTAAAGGATGCCGACTCAAGTCACCTAGAAGATCTAGGTTCGCCACTTGAATACCTGGAAAATCCCTACGGGGAACACGTGCAGCAGGAGTAGGAACCTCAATCGGTACATCCTCCTCATCGTCCTCAACATTCAGCACTTCAACTCGGATAGGACGTATCACCGCCCCCACCAAACAACGAGGTTGTCTAACAGAACGAGGTCGATGCACTTCGGAAGCCCTCCTCCGTACACCAGAAGTGGTCCTGCTGGAAATATTCGGCTGATCCGGATCCATAATATATGGACAACAAGTCTCCAAATCACCTCAAAAAGGGTGTGGTAAATTCCTAGCTGGAGCTTTTCAAAATGAATTTTATGATTACATGCATGCATGCGTTGTTTTAACATACATCTACAGTAGAGTTAACAATGCATGACTACCCAATGCGTACGTTTTGGAAAATTTTTCCATAGCCCCCTTTGTAAATGGGACTATCGACATGCACATAGGAATGACTAGGTGGCCATTCAGTAGCACACCTATCCACATTCATATACATCCTACATGCATTAATACATCATAGTAAAAAATCCATAAGTGTAGTCTAATTACCAGGATTATTTTGCTTTTCTACCTTTACTCATTTATCCTCAGATAAGATAAGAAATGACAGTAAAAGGTACCAATTTGACTTGTTTCAAAAGTCAAATTTTTCCACATCATTATGTTCAGCATGGTTTAATACTAACATTTGCTATGTTGAATATTTTTATCAAATCTTATCAGCATGCATATTCACTACTATGTGTCTAAAAGCATTTCATGTGATAAGTCATTTTCCAATAGATAGAAACTGGAAAACAATACATGCATATGTTACTAGGACAATGAAGAACGCTTGTACGGTGGCAAAATATGTAGAAAGTTGCCCGAACTCAGCAGGTCTTAAGAAAAGCTTTCAGATTTACTTCGCGGCGCAGCTTGAAACTGACTTATGAAGACAACCTATAGGTTTTACCTGCGACACTCCCACATGGGTCCCACACCTCTGGCTCGCTCTAGTTAGAGTTGCAAAGGAGGTTTCACAAGCTGAAAAGGCCAAATCAGGAATAAAAATGTTACGCGATTGAGTGGAATAGCTTGGAGTCCTGGTTTTTTTGTGGGTCAGAATTAGACTCCCGCATTTCATTGATATTCACATGAATACAGGGTATACCGATGAGCTAATCTTTCATAAATCATGCTCGGTAATACCCCACAAAAGTCCTGATGCCGTCAGTGCATGGTCACAACCCTAACAAGTATCCCCGGCAGGGGTTACAACGCTTAAGTTTTAAGCATCTAAGTATCCCTGACGGGGGTTATAACGTATTCTTGACCATTGATACACACATCAATGAAGGTCAAGTAACCTTGACGACATATCAGCCGGTGGCAAGTAAACCCATCGAAGAAACTTATCCACGTATCCCCGACGGGGGTTACAGTGCATTCTCAACCGTTGATACACACATCAATGAAGGTCAAGCAACCTTGAAAATGCACCCAGCATGGATTGATCCGGTGAACCACATATCAGCGGAGGTCAGGCAGCCCTGATAATGCAGACTGTTGGCAGTAACTCCGACAGGATGATAGGATATGTTATACATATCCTCAAACAGACAAAGCTTTATCCCCACAGATCTCTTATACACAAGAGGCACCTCTATGGAATAGAAGTTTGTGTCTAGGATTCAAGACTTTAGTGATAGCCCCAACGTCGACATCCTTAGAGACTTGGATCGCATGTCCAAGTCCATTGTTGATTGTCCTCCCGACAGGATTAGCAGGGAACCGACAATCATTCATCATGCATCACGCATTTGCATCATGTTTCTGCACATAACATCATGTTTTATCTTGCTGCATTTCAAGTGTCTAGGATTCTTTATCCCATCCTGTGCCTTGCATTGCATGGATATGATAAAGAGGGGCATCTATAGACACTTAAAATTTTCTGCCCACCTGTTACTAACATTGCAGGAGGGCAGATTCGTCTTTCAGAGATAACCCTGGAATACAGTTCACATCTATTCTGGATACTACCGGAAGTTCAGTCTCAACCCCGGAACACACACCAAGAATCTCATTTCCAAACCCAAAACATACACCGTGAATCTCATTTCCAAACCCAAAACATACATCGGGAATCTCATTTCCAACCTCAGAGATAACCTCGAGTTTTGTCCTTGGCAATAACCCCAAGGAATGTTGTTGCACTTCTGGCAATAACTCCGAAAATGCTTATTTCAAATGAATGCTATCAGCTTCATTCTCAGACCTCCTGCCGAGGCACTCATACCTCAGACCCGGAGCTAACACCGGGTAGACAGGCACCATTACAGATGACATTGCGACATTTAAACACTTGTAGCAGTCCAATCTCAGATTGTAACCTTGAGCAACGTCTTCTTTCAACTCAAACTAGAGATAACCCCAGTGAGGAGTCAAATGTCATCTTATCGCCTCAACATTTTCACCCACAGATGACAGTGAGGCATTCAAACAAGCAGTCTAATCTAAGATGTGACGCCCCCAAAATTAGGTATACATCACCCATCTTGGGTCGTCAGATACATGGTACATAATTCAAATACAACTTACTAATACAACTGTCGTGTACAATACGACAAAACATAACTGTGAGATTGAATACAATTATTGTCTACTAGAGATTATACAAACTCAAAAAGAGTCCTTATTACAATTATTAATACACTATTTCACAGAATAGTGAGGACTACTAATGTTATCCTCTGGATCGTCACTCCGTTCCCCGACCAGTCCCTGCTATGTTCTCATTTCCTGAAGAGAACAGTGAAAGAAAGGGTGAGCTCAACTAGCCCAGTAAGAAATATTATGACTAAGATAATGCAGAATAAATTATCGTTAGCCTTCAACAGTATTAAACTGATAAAATATAACAACATCAGGATTAACAGTAGCAGATCAAGTAATCCATTAAAAGAGTCAAGTAGAGAATAGAATCTACTATCTTTTATGATTTAAAAAGTTTTTCATCACTTTTATCGCTGAGACTCAGCTTAATAAATAATCCACATCATCTCTGCACTACGGCCAAGGATATTCATTAGGGTCACGACCACAAATTCCATGCACTACGGGCCAAGGATATTTGTGTATTCATCAATGATCATGATCATGCCATAAAATAATTCATCTTTGCTCCCTTGGCTGAAGAGAATCCATAGCCATAATCATACCAAAAACTGTCCATCAATGCACTACGGGCCAATGATGACTTTTAATTTTCACATTATTTCTAACATTACGGTCATGATTATACCGAATAATCCCTGGTCATAATCATACCAAGTCCATCTATGCACTACAGGCCACAGATGACTTTCAACATAACATAAACATGAGGATGATGACAATGATATAAGAATTCAATAAAACAAGTTCAAGAATTAATTTGTCCAAGAACCACTAACGTCCAAATTGTCAACATGATACTGCTTTGTAGAGTAAAATTCAAGAATGATCAGAAGAATATTTCCATGAAAAGATACTGGATGAAGCGCAAATATCAAGGATATTCTACTAATTTCATGGAGTATAGAAGTCAAAACTTTAACCAACTGAGTATAATAAAGAATGGAATAACAACAGAAATCACCATGCATGCGGTACTTCGCATAGACAGGTAATTCCAACAGAATAATAATAACGGAACCAGGTCAGGCAAATTTTGCACCGACAGGATGTTCCAACAGAATAATAAAGACGGAACCAGGTCCGGTGTAAACACACAGACAGGATGTTCCAACGGAATAGTAATAAAGACGGAACCAGGTCCGGTGTAAAACACACAGACAGGATGTTCCAACGGAATAATAATAAAGACGGAACCAGGTCCGGTGTAAAACACACAGACAGGATGTTCCAACAGAATAATAGAAGAATGTCATCAAGTATAGGGTAGACCGTGTATACAGGTTATTCCAACAGAATAATAAGAAATGGAATAACAACAATTCTCTTCATAAATAAGAAAGAATAACACCCCTTACCGTAACAGAAACTGGATATAGGAAAAAAAAAGTTAAGTAGCAAAAAGCTTTTCTTCTATCTCTCTATAGTTTCTCTCTCTAGAGTTCAGTGAATTCGTAAGAAAATAATGAAGGAATGAACTTCTATTTATAGGAAAATGGAATGCATAGTAACTAATCCATGAACGGTCCAGATTGATTCACTTTAATCTGACGGTCCATATTTAAAGAAAAATCTTTTAAATAAAATATAATATATTCTATGTATATAAAAAGATTTTTACTATGCAAAACACTATGCAAAACACTATGCAACACTATGCATAATAAAATATAATATATTCTATTTATAGAATAACTTTAATAAAGTATTCTGTTTTATATAAAAAGATGTTTCTGTTTTATTACGTTAATAATACGAATAAAACAAAACAGTCATCATCGCTATAATAATTCATATTATTAATCGACAATAATTGAATCAAACTGAACGACTTCTCACATAAATATCAATAATCAATACCGTGTGCTACTATGCAACAACGCGTATTACTGTACTTTTACTACCTAGTAGTTCAACAGTATCAACGGTAAATCTTTCGCCTGTTATTTTCAATAAAATATTTTTGTTATTTTCTCAATCCGACAATAATTCCGTTGTGGGGTCCACCAATAATTGTATCGTCGTACGAATATTTTTTGACACAAAGAATATTCCCTGACCAACCGAATATAATATAACAACTTGCATACTTTGCAAAATTTATAAATACTACCCACAACTATAATATTATCTCAAATTCACACCATAATATTAAAAAATTATTTCGAGAAAATTAATTCTTTATTCATAAAATCTGGGGTTTCTCAATCTCCCCTCCTTATGGAATTTCGCCCTCGAAATTTACGTACGTACCTGGTATGCCGAACAGGTGAGGATACCTTGACTTCACTTCAAATTCTAACTCTTGAGATATAACCTTTGAGTGTTGAATACGATTCTTCTTATCCAAGATTGTAACACGTATCTCTTCAAACGTTAAATCATCCGCTATCTCGTTCGATTCTAAATTAATAATGTGGTTTGGGTCGTCCACATATTTACGTAACATCGATACAAAAAAAACGTTATGAACACGCAATATATTTGGCGGTAAAACGAGTCTATAAGCCACAGTTCCTACTCAATCGAGGATTTTAAATGGGCCAATTAAATCGAGGGTTGAGATTTCCTTTCTTCAGCAATTCTTGCTTCTAAAATAACACCCTCTTGAACCTTCTTCTTCACATTCATCAGATTCGGGTATGTAGCTTGAGCGTCTTTAACTTTATCGATTAAAGTCAATTTTACTCGTATATTCGTTATCTTCACGTGGGTCCCTAGAGTCTTTAACTCTATCTTCATCATTTGCAAGTTATACGAAATGAGTCTTTGTGTTAACAACATCGCACTTGTAAACGCATACGATCTTCTACTCAACACGTCAGCTACCACGTTCGCTCTTCCACGATGATATTGAGTAGTACGATCGTAATCTTCAACAGCTCGAGTCAACGTCTTTGGTGCTTGTTACTTTCGTTTTAGTTGAAAAAATTATTTTGAGGGTTTAATAAATGGGTTTTGTACTGGTGTCAATACAAAATTCGATTTCACGCTCTGGGGTAGGCTAAGAAGTCTTCAGGAATACGTCAAGAGATTTATTAATGATAAAAATATCATTCAAAACTATTACTCACATCCAAGACTTGGATAGTACGTCACATTGATACCAACTGTGACTTCTATCCCTTAACCTAGATAGCACCTCACAATGATACCTATCAACTTGTTATCGTCATTCACGACGTCTCTTACAGAAAGTCTGGCTTCGGTGTATTCCACACAAGGAAGTCATCAACAAAAGGATCAGGGCTCTTTACTTATGGCTTGATATGACAATGATTGAATTTAGTGGTTTGGTTGCTTGAATTCGCATAATAGGTTGGTTAGGAATATGAAAGCTAACAACCTTACGAAAAACATGATGAGTAATTAACCAATCGTTTCCTAAAATCGCATCAAAGGAAAGTATTTTCAAAGAGACAAGATCAACATGTAACGTGAAAGTGTCGATTTGAATCAAATAAGATTTATAAACAGTGGAGGTAACGAAGGTTTCTCCCAATGGAGTTTCAATAGATAAATCAAAGTTTAACTTCTCCGGAGTTAAGTACAAACATTGAACACAACTAGGTGAAATAAAAGAGTGAGTAGAACCTGTATCTAACACGGTATAGACTTCGTAAGAGCTTATGATTAACTTACCCGTGATAATTTTATTCAGGTTCCTCGTCACGAGAGAAAAAAAATGCTCTCTCTTAAACTACCGGCTTTGGCTTGTCTGGGACATCCTTTGGTATCATTATCCCAGCTGGAATTGACTTCATCATACGACAAAATCGAGTTAGGTGACCTTCTCTTCTGCAATTAAAATATGCTTTGGACTGCTACGTACAGTTTGGATGGATGTGTCCCTCCTGTCCGTATTTGAAACATACGACCGGTGGTCGTTCTTCTTCCTTTAAAACGGGTGCTGGTACCGACGTCTTTACGTCATTGTTGAACCTTCTCTTCTTGAAATGTCCATTCTTATTATTTTGGCCATGATTATTACCGAAGTGGTTACCATTTCAGACATATTGATTCCCTCCATGCTTATTATCACCGCTTTGATGACTGTTATCACCAGGTATTATCATTTTGCCGGCTGCTCTCTTTTGGTTTGGTTGACTCGTTATCGTGCTCCACCAACTGAGCCCTATTTACAATATCTGAATACAAACATAGTTTATGAGAAATAAGATGTTGACGTATCTCCGGCTTCAAACCTCTTAAAAATAATCGCGCCATTCTCTCTTCATTATCCACCAAGTGGGACGTAAACTGGGATAACTCCGCAAATTTTGCCTCGTATTGCGACACAGTCATATTGTTTTGCTCCAATTTGATAAACTCCATCTCCTTCATGTGACGAATACTTTCGGGAAAGTATTTATCGTTGAACAGCTCTTAGAACTTCTCCCAAGATATCTTCAGTACGGCAGATTGAGTACGTTTTATCGATTCCCACCAGTAATCTGCCTCTTCACGCAACATAAAGGTGGCAAAGGGAACCTTTTGCTCCTCGGAGCATCCCAAGACATTAAATATCTTGGTGATCTGCTTTAACCATGTCTCCGCCTTAAGTGGTTCTGGCTTTCCCAAAAACTCTGGTGGTCCCAGCTCCTTGAATTGCTTAGCGGTGACCAACCATGGGTTTTCATTGTTTCCTCCTGCATTATGAACAGGAGCCGCCTTCTCCCGTTGTTGCATGAATTGCTCCTTAAACTGCTTAGCGGTGACCGTCCGAGAGTTATCAGTATTTCTACCTGCATTTTGGACAGGAGCTGCCTTAGCCTGTGTTTGAATGAATTGCATAAAGCCTTTGACCATCCCATCATTCACCATTTCATCGGTGTTATTATTTTCATGAGGAGTATTGTCCTCTAGTTGCATATTATCCTGATTATTGATCTGTGGAGACTCAACGGTCTCCTGTGCTCAATTGATAATCTCAACATTCTCGGATGCCATTTTCAAACACAGCCACAAAACAAGGGTTAATTAATATATCACATATTATCCCTATACTTTGACCGACCAATTAAATACAAAATAAATTTAAGTAGGTCATATTAGCGAAGGAATTCCCCGTCTCTCCCCTCCTAGTTCTAGTCTCACATCTTAGCCAGGGATCATATCCCTAAGCTTTGATACCAACTGTGACGCCCCCAAAATTAGGTATACATCACCCATCTTGGGTCGTCAGATACATGGTACATAATTCAAATACAACTTACTAATACAACTGTCGTGTACAATACGACAAAACATAACTGTGAGTTTGAATACACATATTGTCTACTAGAGATTATACAAACTCAAAAAGAGTCCTCATTACAATTATTAATACACTATTTCCCAGAATAGTGAGGACTACTAATGCTATCCTCTGGACCATCACTCCGTTCCCCGACCAATCCCTGCTATGTTCTTATTTCCTGAAGAGAACAGTGAAAGAAAGGGTGAGCTCAACTAGCCCAGTAAGAAATATTATGACTAAGATAATGCAGAATAAATTATCGTTAGCCTTCAACAGTATTAAACTGATAAAATATAACAACATCAGGTTTAACAGCAGCAGATCAAGCAATCCATTAAAAGAGTCAAGTAGAGAATAGAATCTACTATCTTTTATGATTTAAAAAGTTTTTCATCACTTTTATCGCTGAGACTCAGCTTAATAAATAATCCACATCATCTCTGCACTACGGCCAAGGATATTCATTAGGGTCACGACCACAAATTCCATGCACTACTGGCCAAGGATATTTGTGTATTCATCAATGGTCATGATCATGCCATAAAATAATTCATCTTTGCTCCCTTGGCCGAAGAGAATCCATAGCCATAATCATACCAAAAACTGTCCATCAATGCACTACGGGCCAATGATGACTTTTAATTTTCACATTATTTCTAACATTACGGTCATGATTATACCGAATAATCCCTGGTCATAATCATACCAAGTCCATCTATGCACTACAGGCCACAGATGACTTTCAACATAACATAAACATGAGGATGATGACAATGATATAAGAATTCAATAAAACAAGTTCAAGAATTAATTTGTCCAATAACTACTAACGTCCAAATTGTCAACATGATACTGCTTTGTAGAGTAAAATTCAAGAATGATCAGAAGAATATTTCCATGAAAAGATACTGGATGAAGCGCAAATATCAAGGATATTCTACTAATTTCATGGAGTATAGAAGCCAAAACTTTAACCAACTGAGTATAATAAAGAATGGAATAACAACAGAAATCACCATGCATGCGATACTTCGCATAGACATGTTATTCCAACAGAATAATAATAACGGAACCAGGTCAGGCAAAATTTGCACCGACAGGATGTTCCAACAGAATAATAAAGACGGAACTAGGTCCGGTGTAAACACATAGACATGATGTTCCAACGAAATTGTAATAAAGAAGGAACCAGGTCCGGTGTAAAACACACAGACAGGATGTTCCAACGGAATAATAATAAAGACGGAACCATGTCCGGTGTAAAACACACAGACATGATGTTCCAACAGAATAATAGAAGAATGTCACCAAGTATACGGTAGACCGCGTATACAGGTTATTCCAACAGAATAATAAGAAATGGAATAACAACAGTTCTATTCATGAATAAGAAAGAATAACACCCCTTACCGTAACAGAAATTGGATATAGGAAAAGAAAAGTTACGTAGCAAAAAGCTTTTCTTCTATCTCTCTATACTTTCTCTCTTTAGAATTCAGTGAATTCGTAAGAAAATAATGAAGGAATGAGCTTCTATTTATAGGAAAATAGAATGCATAGTAACTAATCCATGAACGGTCCAGATTGATTTACTTTAATCTGACGGTCCATATTTAAAGAAAAATCTTTTAAATAAAATATAATATATTCTATTTATATAAAAAGATTTTTACTATGAAAACACTATGCAACACTGTGCAAAACACTATGCAACACTATACATAATAAAATATAATATATTCTATTTATAGAATAACTTTAATAAAGTATTCTGTTTTATATAAAAAGATGTTTCTGTTTTATTACGTTAATAATACGAATAAAACAAAACATCATCGCTATAATAATTCATATTATTAATCGACAATAATTGAATCAAACTGAGCGACTTCTCACATAAATATCAATAATCAATACCGTGTGCTACTATGCAACAATGCGTATTACTGTACTTTTACTACCCAGTAGTTCAACAGTATCAACGATAAAACTTCCACCGTTATTTTCAATAAAATATTTTTGTCGTTTTCTCAATCCGACAATAATTCTATTGTGGGGTCCACCAATAATTATATCGTCGTATGAATATTTTTCGACACAAAGAATATTCCCTGACCAATCGAATATAATATAACAACTTGCATACTTTGCAAAATTTATAAATACTACCCACAACTATAATATTATCTCAAATTCACACCATAATATTAAAAAATTATTTAGAGAAAATTAATTCTTTATTCATAAAATCTGGGGTTTCACATAAGATGTAACCCTGAGCAACGTCTGCTTTCAACTCAAACTGGCGATAACCCTGGTGAGGAGTCAAACGTCATCTTGCCACCTCAATACATGCGCAGTCGTCTCAACACTTCATACATATATACATACAACAATGTCCTACAAGAACCAAGGAGTTCCAATCCCGAGTGACTATTACGCGTGGCAGCACACCGGATAGAATTTGAAGCTTGAAGACCATGGGCATGGTCCCCTCTTCCTGACTTCTTACAACCTCTAATTCCATGTCATTGTGTACCTCTCGACACAAGCGGTCCGAAGAAGGTCATATATACCTCGTTCAGATGCTCGAATTGAAGTTCTGCAAGTTCGAGCGAACATTACAGTGCACGAGTGCACGTACTTCGAGACTGATGAGACCCGCAGAGCCCGAGGCACCTCGGGTAGCCGTAGGTGCATTTACGGCTGCTGCAGGTACACATGCGGCCACCAGCTCTATAAATATAGAGCTTGGGGTGGTCAATTGAAAAAAAAGGCAAGAATGCCCTATCCAATTTGCTTTGTACACACCCCATATTGGGTGTTTCCTCATTTTAAATATCTGTTAGCTCATATATAGCTATATTTTTATCCAGCGGGAGCTGAGTGTTTATCCTTGTAGAGTCATAGAAGCCTACATTGGCAGCCCACTTTAAGCCTTCTCACCCTCTATAAAGCCTTTACTTTCATATTTGCACACATTGTTCTACACATTGAGAGTCGTGTTGTGTGCGTTTGCCCAGACTTCGGTCCGTGGTTTTCATTTTTGTCTGTATATATATACTTATATATGTATATATATTTATATATAGACTAACATTGTTAAGTTATACCTCGATTGAGCCTAGACTTATGTCTGGATCGTTTACTCCTTATATATATATATATATACTTATATATATAACTATTGTCAGACATATCTTATGAGCTTGGATTTTACATCCGGTGCATTTACTGCTTTTATATATATATATACTAATATTTATAATTGTTGTCAGACATATCTGATGAGCCTGGATTTTACATTCGGTGCGTTTACTTCTTATATATATATATATATTTACATTTCTGTCAGGCTTGGAGTTTATTTCGTGGCCTTTTACTGCTTTATTTACATTTCATCCTACCTGGAGTTTACTTCGTGGCGGTTGATCGTTTTTACTGCTTTATTTATATTTTGTCCCGTCTGGAGTTTACTTCGTGGCGGTTGATTACATTTACTGCTTTATTTACTTTTCTGATCCCCCATGGAGTTGCTTCGTGATGGTTGATCATGTCCATATATATATATATATATATATATATATATATATATATATATATATATATATATATATATATATATATATATATATATATATTTACCACTTTTATATATTTACATTTCTGATCCCCCATGGAGTCGCTTCGTGGTTGTTGATCATGTCCATATATATATTATATATATATATATATATATATATATATATATATATATATATATATATTTACCGCTTTTATATATTTACATTTCCGATCCCCCATGGAGTTGCTTCGTGGTGGTTGATCATGACTATATATATATATTCACAGCTTATATATATATATATATATATATATATATATATATATATATATATATATATATATATATATATATCTGCTTACTGATTTCCATACAAACTACAGTATCATGTGAGCCTAGGAATAATGTGATCACAGATTCAGTCTACTGAATCCAGATTCGGTTCCCGTGAAGGACATTCTTCAGCTGTAAGTAGCTTGTACATTATTTACAGTGTCTAAATTTCCTTAGATGACTGTCATGCCCATGAGGAGGTCGGCACTGCTGTATATTATTTTCTCGAAGATGCTTCGCATCTCGAAAATAAAAGCAAACAAGATGAATATTTAATAATAAAATTGAAGTATGAAAAGGTGTCAATTCACATTGAGCACAGGGTTTGAAAAACCTCTTTTACAAAACTTCATTGCTATATCTTGCTTAAAACTGATTTTTTCTATAAATTTAAACCCTTTGTACATAGGTACGAACGAGTCCTCGTACTACTTTTAAATAATTGCACATTGATCCACACACACAACATTCATATAACAGTTTCTTTGAAAAGTGGTGGTCACCGTGACAACACGGATGTCGGGGGGTGCCTAACACCTTCCCTCCACATAATCAACCCCCCGAACCCAAATAAATCTCGGTTTTACAGACCCATTTAGCAGTGTCACATCACTGGGTCAATGTGCAAACCTTTTCGGTTGCGTTGGTGCAACCAGTTAAAAATACCAACTGGCGACTCTTAAAGTCAAATCATCGACATTATACATGTCGGACCTTTTTCACTTGTTATTTCAAACAAATCTCACATTAACATGAGAATACCAAAGAACAAGTAACGAAAAGGGACATTAAAAAATCCTGACATCGACAATGAGTCTGGATTTTACATTGGTGCGTCTACTGCTTATATATATATATATATCAGACAGGATCAAGAGTAGAATTCTTAATTAGCAGAATGCCTTAAATAATAGAATTTTATCAAAACGACGTAGTTTTGATAAGACTGGGTAGTATTTTTGTAAATACGCGATGACATGGTATTTACAAAAATGCCACCGCGTCTTATCAAAACTACGTCGTTTTGATAAAATTCTATTATTTAAGGCATTCTGCTATTTAAGAATTCTACTCTTGATCCTTTCTGATATATATATATATAGCGACTAATCGCTGAAATGATAAACCGAGCCGGGATCGATATATATCCTTTCCGTTTACCGCTTATATATATATATATTTATATTTCTATCATGCCTGGAGTTTACTTCATGGCCTTTTACTGCTTTATTTACATTTAGTCCCTCCTAGAGTTTGCTTCGTGGCGGTGTATCTCTTTTACTGCTTTATTTAAATTCAGTCCCGCCTGGAGTTTACTTCGTGGCGGTTGATTGTCTTTACTGCTTTATTTACATTTCTAATCCCCATAGAGGTGCTTCGTGGTGGTTGATCATGTCTATATATATATATATATTTACCGCTTTTATATATTTATATTTCTGATCACCCATAGAGGTGCATCGTGGTGGTTGATCATGTCTGTATATATATATATATATATATATATATATTTACAACTTATATATATATATATATATATATATATAATTGATTACTGCTTTCATATAAATTGCGGCATCATGTGAGCCTAAGAATCATGTGATCACAAATTCAAAATACTGAATCTAGATTCGGTTCCCGTGATGGACATTCTCAACTGTAAGCAGCTTGTAAATTATTCATGGTGTTCGAATTTCCTTAGATGACTTTTATGCCCATGAGGAGTTCGGCACTTCTTTATACATTATTTTTTGGAGATGCTTCACATCTCGAAAATAAAAGCAATCAAGCCGAACATTTAATAAAATGGAAGTATCAAAGGTCTCAATTACTATTGAGCACAGGGTTTGAAAAACCTCTTTTACAAAACGTCATTGCTATATCTTATTTAAAACTGAATTTTTATACAAATTCAAACCTTGTGTATATAGGTGCGAACGAGGCATAACACTACTTCTAAATAAATTTCACATTGACCTACACACACACACACACACACATTCATATAATAGTTTAAATGAAAAGAGGCAGTCACCGTGGTAACACAGATGTCAGGGGGTGCCTAACACCTTCCCTCCGCATAAGCAAGTTACCGAACCTTAATGACTCTCGGTGTCACATCACTGGGTCAATGTGCAAATCTTTTCTCGGCTGCGTTGGTGCAACCATTTAAAAACACCAACTGGCGACTCTTACAGTCAAATCATCGACATATAAATGTCGGACCTTTTCATAACTTGTTTTTTCAAAGAAATCTCACCTAACATGAGAACACCAAAAGGCAAGAATAGAAGAGGGACAATAAAAATCCCGACGTCGACAGGTGGCGACTATGCTGGGGACACCAGTAAGAGGACTTAAGCCGCTACTACAAGCTTTTCAAAAATGTTACATGCTTGTGTGTGGATGTTGCATTTACATTTTTGATGAATGTGTACGAATGCATTTTAGTTACTGCACTGCAATATATCTATCTGTGATATTAGTGCTTCGCACATGTCGTCATTCCCATAATGGTGAGACAATTTGCATGTGAATGTTTATTGTGTGGTTCCTCCACCAGAAGGCTATCCTGTCGATGTTTGATTACTGGACTCGTAGGGAGACTAATTCCAACGTGGCTCAGGAAAGGCACCACTCAGATTCACTTTAGTTGAAAGACCGGAATAACTTCTCGTGAAGTAAATTGCGATGATCTGGGAACCTTCATGCCAAAAATCCACGAGGGTAACCTATGATAGGTTAGCCTCTGATAAACCAAATGCGGAGAAAAGTCTCTTCATACGTTTCATTATCAATTACTTCTAAAAATAATTACTTGTAATTTCATTCCATGTCAATCTTTATGTAATAGAAAATATGAAGAAAATGTGTACATGCATATTAAGGCTTGACATGCTATAAAATGACACCTGTTTTACAGGATAATATTCCTAAAATGGACATATTATGATATCATGTAAACATTTATACATTCCCTAAGTCTAAACTACATAAGTTTTTGTAGGAAAAAAATTGGGCCTGTTACCCGTTCAAAGTCCAAAAAGGCCACGAGCCTACAACCAATTATGTCTTCATCTGACCAATGTAATCCTGCTCCTGTCTCTCGAGAAGAGTTTGCTAGATTAAGCAAACAAATTATAGATTTGGTTGTTCCACTTAAAGAAGTACACCAGTCTATAATCCTCTGTACATGGAGGAACATAAGGTTGGGATAAAATAATTCTGGAACTTTAGTTGGATACAACCAATAAAATTCCTGAAAACACTATCTCAATGAAGATCTAGACACCGTTGATATTAGGAAAAAGGTCCTTCAAATGGAAGAGACCATTCGGTCTACAAAAGGGATTGGAGCACACGGGAGTGTTTCCTATGCTAATCTTTGTATATTCCCTGGTGTTCATTATATAGAGATGTTCAAGACTCCTGACTTTGAAAAGTATGTTGTGTTAGGAGATCCTTACACACACTTGAAGGTGTTCATTGGAGAACTCAGATCTTATGCCTAGGATGAGAAGCTCAAAATGCAGCTGTTCTAAAAGAGTCTAACTAGAGAAGCCCGATCATGGTATACCAGATTAGATAATTATAAAATACATAGCTGGGAAGAGTTAGCTCATGCCTTCCTAAGTCAGTACAACTTCCAGTCTCAGATGGCTCCTGACCGGTACCAAATTACCAAGGTCAATAAACAATCTAATGAGTCTTTGCGAGAGTATGCTTAATGGTGGAGGCGCCTTGCTGCTCAAGTTATTCCTACTATGACAGAATCAGAAATGGTGATGACCTTCATAGATATATAAGAAGCTCCTTTCTATGAGAGAGTCTTAGCTGTCATTGGTATGCCATTTTCTGAAATGATCAAACATGGAGAGATGGCTGAGATGTGATCGTAGTCAGAAAAAATTCAATACCTAGCCGCTCTGAAAGCTGTTACTGAGCTCATCCAGTCCTGGAACTTATGGAAACAACTCCCGGAGGGTCCACAAAAAGAAAGAGGAGGATGTTTCTCTGATACTACAAGGTCAGAAAGGCAGTCAGAACATGCCTCTCCAGAGGGGAAACTACTCCACTTTTCAAGCACAGTCTTCCAACCCCACATTGCCAAAGGGTGGAGAAGTCTGACGCAATCGAGTGTTCACACCCCTAAGTGATTTGCTCGAGAATGTTCTCAATCTTCTGACTACGAAGAAAAAAATTACACATTTTCTTCCACCAGCCAACCCGAATAGGAATGTTTACAATGCTACACAAAAATGTGCTTATCATGTCGGGGCACCGGGACATGATACTCAGAATTGCTGGGCCTTGAAACACAAGATCCATGATTTGATCGACAATGGTGAGATTGTGGTGACTAAACCCGACCAACCTCATATGCAAGACAACCTTCTTCCTCAACACAAAGAAGAAGATGTCAATATGATTAATTGGAACAGTGGACAGAGTTCAAATTACGTTGTTGAATCTTCCTAAACCAGCATGGACGGTGCTGACAAATGGGATTATGCACATTTCTAGTTTATGATGGAACGAAAGATTAAGGCTCTTTGTAAGCAAGTGGATCAATTGGCAGAACTAGTAATCCATCAACACCAAGTCACGCGCCAATTAGTTAGTGAGGAGCATGCTAGTCTCTTTTCGTTTGTTATGAATACTCCATCATCGCCTTCAAAAAGAGAAACATTAGAGGATAAAGTTACAAAAAGAGTAAGTGCCGAAGTCAGTCGGGATTTTACCAACAAAAGGGAATTTACATACCTTGGCCAACCTATGGAGGAGATATTTCAGATGCTGATCAATGAAGAAGAATTACATCCCTTCTACTTCCAATCAATCCCCATTCAAGATGGTTCAATTCTAATGGAGTATTCCAGTTCCACTCCCATTCTGGCGGTCATAACATAGAAGAATGCTGGGCACTCCGCCACCTCATTCAGAATTTAATTGATAGCAGTGTCCTGCAAATGACAGATGACGATACTTTGTTACTCAAGAGTGGGAACACCTGTCCTACAAAATGGAAGAGCGACGTAGTAATTATATCCGCCGAGGATGATTTGGCTACCGACCACTCACAATACAAGCAATTCAACTTAAAGGTGCTGACAATCCTTTGAAAGTGGCTGCACCAAAGCCAATTCTCTTGCCATCTAAGCTACAATATCTTGTTGTCAGCTTGAATAAAGTCCCATGGAATTATGGGCAGGCTAAAGGATCTACATCACATACATCTGCATGCAGTATTGAAGGAGAATCCACTATATCTTCCTCATCGGGTGATAAAGCCTACTATCAAATCAAATAGGAAAATTCCCATGGACAAAATTGAAGAGTTCCTCCGTACCATGGGCCATAACGAAGCTAAGGTGGTTTTAAGCTTGAGAGAAGCTTCACAACAAATTTCCATATTGGACTTGGTTTACTCTTCCGAAGATCTCTGGAAGATCTTGCTAAGGGTCTTGAAGAAGCCCATTTACCGAAATCAATGGATTTGGAAAAATTCCAACATCTGGTTGATCACATTTTTAACAATAATGTGATATCTTTCACTAATGACGACATACCCACTGTAGGGACTAGGTCATTGCAAGCCGTTGCACATAGTGGTTTTGTCCTCCGGATACATAATGGGAGGAGTCTTGATAGATGGAGGTTCATCTCTAAATATCTATCCTTATGCTACCGGGAAGAAAATGAATATTAACCCCAAGAGAATCAAAATCAGCCATACAGTTATCAAAGCTTTTGATGGGTCCCGACGAAATGCCGTTGGAATGATTGAACTACCAGTGGAAATTGGTCCACATACATTCTGTGTATCCTTTCACGTTCTTAGAATAGCTACAGGATACAACCTGCTTTTAGGAAGACCGTGGATTCATATTGCTGAAATCGTCCCTTCCACCCTTCACCAGCAACTCAAGTACATTATCAACAATAGCCTAGTCACTGTTAATGCTGAGCCAGAATGTCCTGAACAAGGTGACATAACATTCATCAGCTTTAATTCAGAATTTAAGCTGGTCAGTTTCCATGCTCTGGAGGTGAGCAACATTCATTACCATCCCATTAGGGCGCCACCTCTCACACCCCCCAAGATTTCTGCCGAGGTAATGTCGGTCACTCAAGGGATGATATCATTGGGTCATCAACTTGGATAAGGGTTGGGAAAAGATCATTAGGGCATTAAACACCCAATTTAAGTTCCTAGTTAAATAGGGACAACTGGATTAGGCTATTCTACTACCTCTAGTCATAGGAATCCTCACAAACACAAATAGATTCCTTCATCTTCAGCCATATGATGATTATCTCCATATATAGATCCTGAGCTTATACAGTCTCCGATAAAGGTTCCAGCCCATGTTATCGATATGCTATTTCCCAAACCAATACCGGTTAGAGCAAAAGAGGTCATGATTCCTAATCCTGAAGTGGAGGAGAGGGAACATAAACATAAACAAGGCATCGCCAGGAATTTATCTCATCTACGCATCCTTTTACATGATGAGCACACAAATAGATACACTCTAGACGATGATTATCCTGACATTATGGTCATTATTCAGGAGAATGAGGACAATGACAGTCACTTCATCACTGCCGTCCATTAGGAGTTCACCCTTGACAATTGGAGTAACACTTCTTGTATTGTTCGACAAGGGTAAAATGGGTAGAAACCCCATCTGCCATGTAGATAGTTTTAACTGCTTACTTTTTTGTACAGTATTAGCAGTTATTTTGTTAGTACATGCTAACACTTTGTGTGATTGAATAGTTTCATATATTAAGTGAAAGCATATTTTGTTTCAGGACTCTGAATTTAGATGTGCCTGTACTTGCTGATGAGGTGCTTTTTCTCCACAAGGACTGAAACTTTGATGAAAAGTTGGACTTAGACTTGATGGAAATACAAGAGGACATTGAGATACCTCAGGAGATTAAGGAATGGGTCGAAGACAAACCCAAAGCAAATCTTGGTCAAACCACCTCATTCAATCTCGGAACCTTAGAAGGCCTTAGGTTGATCCAGATTGGTACTAGACCTCACTCCAAACCAAATGAATGACACGGTTGCACTATTAACCCAATTCAGGATGTGTTTGCATGGTCTCACCAAGACATGGTTGGTTTGTCCACGGACATCATCATCTATCGCCTTCCTATTAAAGAGGGATTCAAGCCAGTCAAGCAGAAACTCAGGCGATTAAAACCTGAATGGAGTTTAAAGGTTATAGAAGAAATTGTGAAATAATTTCAAGCTGGCATCATCATGGTGTCCACATATCCTGAATAGCTATCCAACATAGTTCCCGTGCCTAAACTAGGAGGAAAGGTGCGAGTTTGCATGGATTACCAGGATCTGAATAAAGCTTGCCTAAAGGATAGCTTTCCTGTGCCATTTATCCACATTCTCATTGACAATACTGCTCAATATGACATGTATTCCTCTGTCTACTGCTTTGCGGGGTACCATCAAACTATGGTTGCTGAGGAGGATTATGAGAAAACTGCATTCATCACGCCTTGGGGAACCTTTTTCTATAGACGGTTATCATTCGACCACATTAATGACGGAGCAATCTATCAACGAGCTATGATGGCTCTTTTTCACGACTTAATGCATAAAGAGATAGAGATCTACGTAGATGACATTATTGTCAAATCCTAAAGGGAAGAAGACCACTTAGACCATCTCAGAAAGCTTTTCAACATGTTGCGTAAGTACAACTTGAAGTTAAATCTAGCCAAGTGCGCCTTTGGCGTGAAATTAGGCAAGTTTCTAGGTTTCATAGTTAGCCACAAAAGGGATTGAGTTGGATCCCACCAAAATCCAGGCTATTAGGGAAATTCCCATTCCTCAGATAGAAAAGGAAATACGAGGATTTTTAGGAAGAATCAACTTCATTAGCAGGTTCATTTCTCAACTCACAGCAACCTGTGAGTCTATCTTCAAGTTATTAAGGAAGAACTCCTCCATGAAATGGAACGATGAGTGTTAAAAAGCCTTCCTTACAATCAAAGAACAGCTGGTTAATGCTCCTATTTTTGTACCACCCAGGGATGATGTTCCCCTGTTCATGTACCTGTCCATTAATGACAATGCCATGGGCTGCATGCTGGGACAAAAAGACGATAGAGGCCAAGAGCGAGCTATCTACTACCTCAACAAAAGATTCAGCAGCATTGAACACAAGTACACTCTGTTTGAGAAAACTTGTTGTGCTTTAGCGTGGGCTTCCATGGGATTACAACATTACCTCTATGGTCACATAACCAATCTCATATCCTGCGTGGATTCTCTAAAGTATGTGTTCAGTAAACCCATATTGAATTGTCGGCTGTCCAAATGACAGTTGATCCTACAATAATTCGACAGCGTCTACGTGACGCAAAGGTCCATTGAAGGTCAAGGAATTTTGGATTAACTGGTCCCCGCACCTGCAGGGGATTTTAAACCCTTGGAAACATACTTCTTCGATGAAGGGGTAATGGCAGTTCAGCAACACCATCAGTACAATGCATGTCATACGTCAAACACATATTTTGATGGAGTTGTAAATATGGAAGGTTATGGAGCTGGAGCAGTTCTAGTATCCGGTACGAGGGAGCAGTATCCCATCACAGTCAAATTGCAGTTTGTCAGCACCAACAACACATTTGAGTGTGAAGGCTGTATCATGGGACTCAAACTTGCCCAATCAATGGGTATCAGGCAGTTAATTGTCTTTGGGGATTTAGAATTGGTAATCAGACAGACCATAGGAATCTATCATACCAAAGAGCTACATTTGCTGCGTTACCATCGGCAAGTTTTACAGATGGCTTCGGAGTTTGTAGAAATAAACTTCCTCCACATTCCTCAGAATAGGAATGATTTTGTGGATGCACTAGAAACTTTGGCCTCCTTGATCAATATACATGACAAGGAAAACATGCCAAGCATCCCATTTGCCCTACAAAAGGCTCCAGCCTATGAGAATTATATTGGAGAAGTATCGGATGAGCTACCTCCCATCCAACACCCTTACGAGATGGATCTACACCCGCTAAGGCGAGCCCGACTGAAAGAAGGTGAATCTAGACTGAAAGAAGGCGGATCCATCTAATGTCTATGAAATTCTACCTAAGCGGAGATGCACTCTGTAAAAGAGATGCAGGAATAGGTCTCCTCAGATGTCTGGACAAGGACCAAGCTCAAAGGCTCATGGATGAAATCCATGGTGGAGTATGTGGCCCACACATGAGCGGCCCCTTACTCGTTAAAAAGATCCTCAGAACAGGGCATTATTGGCTCTCGCTAAAAGCTAACAGTGATGATAACGTCAAAAGGTGCTATCAATGTCAAATTCATGGGAATGCTATCCACGCCCCTCCGAGGGAACTCCACAATATGAGTTCACCTAGGCCCTTCTCAATGTGGGGAATGCACGTGATCGGGCCCATTGAGCCCAAAGCCAGTAATGGGCATCAGTTTATCTTCACCATGATCGACTACTTCACCAAGTGGGTAGAAGTAGCCTCCTTCCCCAGGGTTACCAAAGAAGTCATCATTGCATTCATCAGAAACAATGTCATTTATCGATATGGAAAACCAAAGGTAATTGTGTCAGACAATGGTAAGAACCCCAACAACAAAATGATGGAGGAGTTGTGCAGTAAATTCCACATCAAACACCTTAACTCCATTATCTACCATCCAAAAATGAATGGTGCTGTTGAAGTGGCTAATAATAAGATCAAGAAGATCATGCAAAAGATGTTTGCCAATCATAAAGGATTGCCTGACCTCTTGCTTTTGACTCTAGGAATCCCTCATAGTGTTGATTGATGCTCAGTTGGTGAAGACCAATGGTTACAATACATGTATCACCAATTATCTCTAATAGATGATAGGCAAAATGATGCAATCTTCCATGGTCAGTTATACCAACAAAGGATCGCCAGATCCTATAATAGAAAAGTTCGGCTATAGCAATTTAAACAACATGACTTGGTTTTGAAGAAGATCATTGACAACCAAGACCAATCAAAGGAAAAATTTTCTCCAAATTGGGAAGGCCCGTTTATTGTCAAAGAGGTATTGACAGGAGGTGCTCTCAGATTATATGAAATGGATGGCGACGAATTTCCACATCTCATCAACTCAGACATCGTGAAACGATACTATGTCTGAAATTACCATCAAGCAAACATCCTAGTTTTGGATCACTATATCACTAGTCATTTCAGGTTTTCTAACCCTTATTACACATAACCCTTTTTTGATACCCATTTGCCCCATCAGGGAAACACACTCTTCAAGCTAGCAACCTGGTTTTGGATCATCAGATCCTTTACTTCACATCTTATACAATTTTAGTTATCCCACCAGGGATTGAACCCTTCCCCTATAGTTTATCCTGAACATGGGATCAAACTTTTTCACACCCGCAGTTTATCCTGAACATAGGATCAAACTTTTCCCCCTATAGTTTATCCTGAACATAGGATCAAACTTTTTCAGCTACAAATCGTCCTGAACATGGGGCGAACTACGCTGACGTGATCTCCCCGATACCTAGGAGTACTGTAGACACTCGAATTTTTTTTTTTCTGCCTACTTGTTACTAACATTTCAAGAAGTGCGAAACCTTCTTTTAGAGATAACCCTGGAAGACAGCTCAGCTTAATTCTAGAAATACCACCGAAAGTTCAGTTTCAACCCTAGAAAACACACCAGGAGTATACTTTCTCAATCTCAGAGATAACCCTGAGGATAACAGTGCAAATATCAGAAATTCCACTGGAGAAAGACGATTCATCTCAGAGATAACCCTGAGATGTTCTGTCTCAGTCCTGAAAATAACACCAGGAAAGACAATGTCAACCTTGGAGATAACCCCAAGGAGTGCAGTTGCAGTTCCGGAGATAACCCTGGAGATGCTCGTTTCAACCCATGCAGTCAGCTTCAACCTCGGGACTTACACCGAGGAACTCAATTCACAGACCCAGAGATAACCCTGGGAGGACATGCACACCTCAGAGAAAACCCTGAGAGCATTCAACATTTGCAGCAATCCCATCTTAGAGATAACCCTGAGCAACGTCTGCTTTATCAGCCAAAACCGGAGATAACCCCGGTGAAGGGTAAAGTCATCAAATGGTCACCTCAACCCCATATGGCGCCATTTCAACAAACATCTCAACATACATTCTACATAACAATGTCCCACAAGAACTAAGGAGTTGTAATCCCTAGTGACTACTACGCAAGGTAAAACACCGGATAAAATTTGAAGCCTGAAGAGATAGGACATGGTTCCATCTTCTTGACTTCGTACAACCTCTAATCCCATGTGATTGCGCAGCTCTGGACAACAACAGTCCAAAATAGGTCTTATACATCTCAATTGGATGCTCGGATTGATGTTCTACAAGTTTGAGCGGACATCACATTGCACGCGTGCACGTACTTTGAGACGACAGGACCTGCAAAGCCCGGGGCTCCCCAGGCAGCCGCAAGTGCATCTGCGGCTGCCTCAGGTGCATCTGCGGCAGCCACAGGTACACCTGCGGCTCCCAGCTCTATAAATATAGAGCTTGGGGTGG